>CM065639.1:2370000-2945000 GCA_033220585.1 Dipteronia sinensis | reverse complement strand
AGAATTGATAAAAAAAGTCAGTTCTTTATTAATTCGTGCATCTTTATAGAATTCTATGATATGTCTACCTGACTATAAAACTTATAGTGTTTGATCTAGCTAAAACCCGACGGACACATTTAGTATCATATTTCAAACAATACATACATGCATATAATTTCTTTAGATTGGGGAAACTTTCTAATTATATTCTTGAATATTTATCAAGGTTGAAAGGTTTCGAAGGTGGAATGATGCATCTTTGCTTCATCTATGCAACTGTATCAAGCCAAAAGTCTATGATGAGCGCACTCACATTGTTCTTGAGGGAGATCCAATTGATGAGATGTTGTTTGTGCTGCACAGCAAGCTATGGAACTTCTCCTCTGCGGCAAGCTCTACAAACAATGTTCCTCCTCGTGACAGGAGAAAGGAATTTTTGAAAGATGGTGACGTCTGGGGCGAAGAACTTGTCAGTTGGGGTCAAGATGAATCCTCTTCATCAAACAAACTTATTTCACACACAGCCATTCAAGCACTTACAAAAGTTGAAGCTTTTGTTCTCAGGATTGATGACTTGAAAAAACTGTTCAATGAAAAAGCTAAAATCCTACAATTATGGTTTCGTAAAAGAAAGAAACAAGATCTATGGATGGAATTGTTAACTGCAATCAAGTCTAACCGGGAACAAACAACACCAGGAGATCAGTTGACTGGTCCAGAAATTGTTGTTTAAGGAAACTCTCCAAGTGACAGAGATGGTTCTTGTATGATCAGTAAGTGGATTGATAGAGGTCTGCTTCCAGCGATCGAGTCTGGTGTCAAGTCAGTTGTTGATATTGTGGGTTAGGGAATCTGTTCTTGTGCCGATATCGGTGTGGTCCTTAGTGATATCACTTATATTTTGTCGCAGTTTAATTTTATTGTTTGGGTCCTAGAGTTGCCTTGTCTAAGTTAGCTTTAGATGATGGTCATTTTGTTTGGATTGAGTCTTGTCGTACTGTGTTGTCGAACCCTTTGTTTTGGGGATACTCCAGTTTAGTTGTTCTCGCTTTTGATTAATGGATTTTCTTTCAAAAAATAAAAATAAAACTATGATCAATTGGCATTGGTTCTTGTATGATCAATTAGTGGGTAGCATATAAGTAGATTGTATTCTAATTATAATTTAGACACGATAAAAAATAACATAACTATCAATATAAGGTGCAGGATTCTGCGCAAGATCCCAATTGGCACAGGTTCTTGTATGAATAATTAGCTAGTGGTAATATATAAGTAGATTGTATTCTAATTATCATTTAGACCTAAGAAAACATAGCTATCATGTGTAAGATTTTACACTTGTACGAGATCTCAAATGAAATCGATGTAAAATACAGATTTTATTTCATTTTACACCATTGGTGATTGAGATTCTGCACAAAATAAAGTGTCTATATTTTCGATAATAATAAAGTTGATCGGTGGTTATTGTGCGTTGACTCGTTTTATTGTCTTATAAAATTAGTTTGTAAAATTTGGGCCTTAAAAGTGGACACATGGGCTGGTCCCATGCCAATCCAATATCGTCCAAATCAGCCCATGCCAATATTAATGTAAGCCGTTTATAAGCTCAATTCACTAACTGGAGAGCCCGAAAATCTCCAGTTGAATTTTTGTAAGTCGGTGGGCACTGACAATGGTAGAGCAAAATTGGTAGGTCCTGTGCAGCGATATCCTGTAAAAAATACAAAGGTAGAACCGAGCAAGAGGGGGTGTCCCGTTGGGGACTCTCCGATGCTCGAGTTAGACAATTTATCAATAAAAGAGATAATTTCAAATTAATAATGAAACTAAATAAAATCTAAAGCAAACCGTAAATAAACTAATCGAGTCTTGAGCGGTGTCGTTCGGAGAGCCTTATGTTCGCTTGGGCTGAGCGTAGGGTAGGCAACGCAAGATCGTTGTCGAATGAATTTAATATGCATAGATGGTGTAATTAGTCGAATGAAGATAATTGGAGTGTAGAACTAGAACTCAAGAGTGGAGAAAGATTGCTTAAGAAGCAATTGAGAATGAATTGAGAGCATGTTGAGTTGACATGTGAGAATTGAGGTCCCACATTAATTGTTTATCAGTGTGTGAGAGTGCTCCTCTCAAACTTATTTTCTTCGTGAGTGGGAGAGTCTCCAGCCTCCTTATGAGTGGAGGGGGGCCTCCTATTTATAGCTAGAGAGTCAGTTGTGAAGGTCTGTTTTTTGTGATCCCCAAAACCTCGGTTTGAGATCATGGAGGCGAGATATTCTTCAATATCTCGAAAATCTTGGAAAGTTGGAGTAGTTGTTGAAACGCTGACTTAGTCCAATCTTAGACTTAGTCAAAACTTATCTCATCATATTGGGTCTGTCTTCCATTGGGCCTCAATATTTGGGTTGTGTTATTTTTGGTTACCACAGTTAGCCCCCCACTCTCTGAGTTGAAGTCTTCAATTTAGAGAGTGGATTGCTTCGATAAAACTCTTGCGTTGAATGATTTGCTCAGATCTCGTCGATCACTCGACGTAGAACGGAACTTGAGCTCGACATGGAGCGAAATTTGGAGAGCTCGATATAAAGCAAAATTTGGGCTCGACATGGAGCTAAATTTGGGCTCGACATGGCGTAAAATTTTGGCTCGACTCGACATAGAGCAAGACTTGGAGAGCTCATCATAGAGCAAATTTGGGCTCGAAATGGAGCAAAATTTTGGCTCGACTCGACACGGAGCGAGACTTGGAGAGCTCATCATAGAGCACAATTTAGGCTCGACATGGAGCGAAATTTGGAGAGCTCGACATAGAGCAAATTTGGGCTCGATATGGAGCAAAATTTTGGCTCGACTCGACACGGAGCGAGACTTGGAGAGCTCATCATAGAGCACAATTTGGGCTCGACATGGAGTAAAATTTTGGCTCGACTCGACATGGAGCGAAATTTAAAGAGCTTGACATAAAGCAAATTTGGGCTCGATACGGGCGAAATTTGGGCTCGACATAGAGTAAAATTTTGGCTCGACTCGACATGGAGCGAGACTTAGAGTGCTCATCATAGAGCACAATTTGGGCTCGACATAGAGTAAAATTTTGGCTCGACTCGACATGGAGCGAGACTTGGAGAGCTCATCATAGAGCAAATTTGGGCTCGATATGGAGCAACATTTTGGCTGGACATGGAGTAAAATTTTGGCTCGACTCGACATGGAGCGAGACTTAGAGAGCTCATCATAGAGCACAATTTGGGTTCGACATGGAGCAAAATTTTGGCTCAACCCGACACGTAGCGAGACTTGGAGAGCTTATCATAGAGCACAATTTGGGTTTGACATAGAATAAAATTTTGGCTCGACTCGATATCGAGCGAGACTTGGAGAGCTCATCATAGAGCACAATTTGGGTTCGACATGGAGCAAAATTTTGGCTCGACCCGACACGTAGCGAGACTTGGAGAGCTTATCATAGAGCACAATTTGGGTTCGACATAGAATAAAATTTTGGCTCGACTCGATATCGAGCGAGACTTGGAGAGCTCATCATAGAGCAAATTTGGGCTCGATATGGAGCAAAATTTTGGCTCGACATGGAGTAAAATTTTGGCTCGACTCGACATGGAGCGAGACTTAGAGAGCTCATCATAGAGCACAATTTGGGTTCGACATGGAGTAAAATTTTGGCTCGACTCGACACGGAGCGAGACTTGGAGAACTCATCATAGAGCATAATTTGGGCTCGACATGGAGCGAAATTTGGCTCGACATGGAGTAAAATTTTGGCTCGACTCGACATGGAGCGAGATTTGGAGAGCTCATCATAGAGCAAATTTGAGCTCGACATGGAGCAAAATTTTGGCTCGACTCGATATGGAGCGAGACTTGGAGAGCTCATCATAGAGCAAATTTAGGCTCGACATGGAGCAAAATTTTGGCTCGACATGGTGTAAAATTTTGGCGACTCAACATGGAGAGAGACTTAGAGAGCTCATCATAGAGCACAATTTGGGTTCGATATGGAGCTAAATTTGGGCTCGACATAGAGTAAAATGTTGGCTCGACTCGACATGGAGCGAGACTTAGAGAGCTCATCATAGAGCACAATTTGGGTTCGACATGGAGCAAAATTTTGGGCTCAACATGGAATGCAGCTCAAAAAGAGCTCTTACATGGAGAATTTCAGTTGGACATGTAGCTCGACAGAGAGCCATTACATGGTGAATTTCCGCTAGACTTGGAGCACTAAATGTAGCTTGACGGAGAGCCATTAGAAGGCTAATTTCGGCTCGACATGGAGCACGAAATATAGCTCAACCGAGAGCCATTACATGGAGAATTTCTGGTCGACTTGGAGAACGAAATGTAGCTCGACGAAGAGCCTTTACATGGAGAATTTTGGCTCGACTTGGAGCACGAAATGTAGCTCGACAGAGAGCCTTTAGAAGGCTAATTTCGGCTTGACATGGAGCACGAAATGTAGCTCGACATGGAGCGAAATTTGGCTCGACATGGAGTAAAATTTTGGCTCGACTCGACATGGAGCGAGACTTGGAGAGCTCATCATAGAGCAAATTTGAGCTCGACATGGAGCAAAATTTTGGATCAACATGGAGTAAAATTTTGGCTCGAATCGACATGGAGCGAGACTTAGAGAGCTCATCATAGAGCACAATTCGGGCTCGACATGGAGCAAAATTTTGGCTCGACATGGAGTAAAATTTTGGATCGACTCTACACGTAGCGAGACTTGGAGAGCTCATCATAGAGCACAATTTGGGCTCGACATGGAGCGAAAGTTGGCTCGACATGGAGTAAAATTTTGGCTCGACTCGACATGGAGCAAGATTTGGAGAGCTCATCATAGAGCGAATTTGAGCTCGACATGGAGCAAAATTTTGGATCGACATGGAGTAAAATTTTGGCTTGACTCGACATGGAGCTAGACTTAGAGAGCTCATCATAGAGCACAATTTAGGCTCGACATGGAGCAAAATTTTGGCTCGACATGCAGTAAAATTTTGGCTCGACTCAACATGGAGCGAGACTTAGAGAGCTTATCATAGAGCACAATTTGGGCTCGACATGGAGCGAAATGTAGCTCGACCGAGAGCCATTACATGGAGAATTTCTGCTCGACTTGGAGCACGAAATGTAGCTCGACGGAGAGCCTTTACATGGAGAATTTCTGCTCGACTTGGAGCACGAAATGTAGCTCAACGGAGAGCCATTAGAAGGCTAATTTCGGCTCGACATGGAGCACCAAATGTAGCTCGACCGAGAGCCATTACATGGAGAATTTCTGCTCGACTTGGAGCACGAAATGTAGCTCGACGGAGAGACTTTACATGAAGAATTTTGGCTCGACTTGGAGCACGAAATGTAGCTCGACGGAGAGCTTTTCATGGAGAATTTCGGCTCTACTAGGAGTACGAAATGTTAAATTAGTTTTAATTGACATTTTGGCTCGATCGGCGAAGCAAGTAGTCTACACAAAGCGGAGCTAGCATTTAAATTTGTAAATCTGAAAATTCATAGCTTGACTTGGAGCATTTACTTTGATCTAGAGCAGTATTGATTTTACTTTTTGAACTGTAGTCTAATATGGAGATTTACGTAAGTTCCATCTATTGTAGCTCATCATAGAGAAGCGAAGATCGCCACTCGACAGTGTTGAAGCCGTTGCTTGGCATAGAACAATATATTTAATGATTGTAGATTGAAAAAAATAACAACTCAAATGGAGCTTTATTCAATTAATATTGTCGCTCGACATGGATCGTAAGTGTCAACATAGAGCAATAAACAAGTTGGCTTGACATAGGCAAACATTTTAGTCCAAATTATTGGCCAAGACTTGACAGTAATTTTTCAAGTTTTGTCAACTGCAGGATGTAGTAGAGTGATGGCGTATAGCATCTCATCAATTGTTGCAGCTCAAGATAAAGTGTTAAAATAATATATCTGCTTGACATGGAGCTTTGATTTATAATACTCCCCAAAATGTCGCTCGACTTAGGGCAACATTTGCAATTTTATTCAAAGGATCGTAGCTCGAAATAGAGCGATCCAGCTGTTTGTTGAGCAACAGAGATTCAAAGACAATTTTTCTTGTTTGTTGATATACAATATTGATCAAATGTCGTACGTGGTTAGTTAGTGAACACCTGGAGATGTGGCGACATCTATCTTGTCTTCGTGTTTGGGTCATTTCGTATGGCATTTGATCCTACAAGTTCGTTAGTTTTGTAAAAATAATTGTCAGAGCCCCACGGTGGGCGCCAAACTGAAGAGCCCGAAAATCTCCAGTTGAATTTTTGTAAGTCAGTGGGCACTAACAATGGTAGAGCAAAATTGGTAGGTCGTGTGCAGCGATATCCTGTAAAAAATACGAAGGTAGAACGGAGCGAGAGGGGGGTGTCCCGTTGGGGACTCTCCGATGCTCGAGTTAAACAATTTATCAATAAAAGAGATAATTTCAAATTAATAATGAAACTAAATAAAATCTAAAGCAAACCGTAAATAAACTGATCGAGTCTTGAGCGGTGTCGTTCGGAGAGCCTTATGTTCGCTTGGGCTGAGCGTAGGGTAGACAACGCAAGATCGTTGTCGAATGAATTTAATATGCATAGATGGTGTCATTGGTCGAATGAAGATAATTGGAGTGTAGAACTAGAACTCAAGAGTGGAGAAATATTGCTTAAGAAGCAATTGAGAATGAATTGAGAGCATGTTGAGTTGACATGTGAGAATTAAGGTCCCACATTAATTGTTTATTAGTGTGTGAGAGTGCTCCTCTCAAACTTATTTTCTTCGTGAGTGGGAGAGTCTCCAGCCTCCTTATGAGTGGAGGGGGGCCTCCTATTTATAGCTAGAGAGTCAGTTGTGAAGGTCTGTTTTTTGTGATCCCCAAAATCTCGGTTTGAGATCATGGAGGCGAGATATTCTTCAATATCTCGAAAATCTTGGAAAGTTGGAGTAGTTGTTGAAGCGCTGACTTAGTCCAATCTTATACTTAGTCAAAACTTATCTCATCATATTGGGTATGTCTTCCATTGGGCCTCAATATTTGGGCTGTGTTATTTTGGTACCACACTAACCACTTTAATTCCTATAATTGATGTGCCCGGCTACACATCATTAAGCCAACAGTGACCTGTCACATTGAATTAAAACTTTTTTTTTCCTGCCTTCGTTGACGTGGCTGGACACTGATTTAAAATAACCCAAAAATTAAATATTATATATATATATATATACACAATAAATTTCCAATTTATATGATATATATATATATATATATATGTATATATATACACATATGATTTATTAATAACACGAACTGAAGAGATGAGGTTAGTCTGATGGTAAGCTATTCACACCTGCACCACAAGGTTGCGGGTTTGAGTCTTCCCTCCTCAAAAAATCCCGAATTTATATAATAGTGTAATACTTTAAAAAAAAACAATAATAACACGGGCAACAATAATTTATTCCTTAAATGTTCGTATATATATATATATATATATATATATATATAATTAAGTAATACACTATTATATAAATTTAGATCGTATTTGTTTAAAAGAGAGAAGAACTCAAACCCACAATCTCATGGTGCAGATGTGAGGGGTTTACTATCGGACCAATCTCATCTAGACTTTAAATGTTCATATATCTAAAACATTCAAATCTCATATAGACCTTAAATGTCCATATATTTAAAACATTCAAATAATCAATGATATTATTTGTGATTCGAGGGTGGTGGCCCATTTTCATTTTGGTTCTTTTAAACCAGTCCAAAATCATGTTACGTGGATATTTTAATAAATCAATTGAAATGCAGCTTACAAATTAGTCCAAAATCATGTTGGGTAGATCTGAGAGTTTCGCACATTTTCAAATTAGTGTGTTTTTTCACAGATTTTTTTTCGGCGTTGGTGACATGCTGTCATGCTGCACTAAAGTGATAATCTTTAACAATATTATTCGCAAATTGTTAGGGATTTGAACCGATGATCGCGGAAGCGTCATGCCTAATATTCGCTCATAACTCATAGCAATTAACGTCAATAGCAGAAAAATAAGATGAGAGAAAATAAACCAATCACAACACAAGATATACGTGGAAAACCCAAATCGGGTAAAAAACCACGGGCCGTCAGGACGACAGAGAAAGTTCCACTATATGATAAATTGTTACAACCATATACTCCAGGATTCTCTCTCACACCTCAACCTCAAACCACGCTCACAACGCTCACAAGATCCTCATCAAGAACCCCCCAATATCCCCTAGGTCTCCCATGAATATCACCCACGGATCTCTAACTTGATCCACTGATATTCCCCTGGATCCCTCCCCGGATATTCCCATGGGTCTCTCACCCGGATCTTACCACTCTCTGATGTTACATGGTGTTTCTTGACTCCACACAAAATAACCTAATTACAAGGTCTATTTATACTAGCTATAGGGAGTTTAAGAGAAAAGGAAATCCTACTTCTAAACATACAAGAATTACTTGTTCCACATAAATACTATTTCCTATTTATGACAAGTCTTCTTGTAAAGAGTATTCC
This sequence comes from Dipteronia sinensis, assembly GCA_033220585.1. Lineage (NCBI taxonomy): Eukaryota > Viridiplantae > Streptophyta > Magnoliopsida > Sapindales > Sapindaceae > Dipteronia > Dipteronia sinensis. Next base: position 2,936,432 of record CM065639.1, on the reverse strand, counting down.
TTTTCCTTCAAGCATAAGAACTTCCCAAAAGAATTACTTTCCTTTTCCGCTGAAGGTTTCCTTTTCCACGCATGCTTATGATTGACTACGATTCGGGTCACGGTTGCGCACCCGCTTCCTAAACCGTTACAAGTCACCTGGAATGCACCGCGTTTCCTTCCGGAATCCGATTCTTCAGTTCTTCTTCGGTCTTCAAATCTCCCTCAAACACCATCTCCAACTTCCAAACGTTATCTCATGTCTCCAGGAAGTTTCACATCAGTTGAGTCTCGTTTGGTTAATATCGGGTTCACTTGAGAATACGAGCCAAAATCTAACAGTGATGTATTGTTAAATGCCTTAAATAGGATTTTAAGAAGTTTTTCAATTTTTTTTGAAATATTACAGTAATTTGGGATTGAGGGGGATGTATACTCAAATCCACAAACTCATAGTATATGTGTAAAAGGTAAATATTGAGCCAACCTCCTTTTGTTGTTTATATTTTTCTTACAATGAATACGGGTTGAATGAGAGGAGACATTCATAGTAGTTTAACATTACAATAAATAGCATTCCAATGGCCAAAGATTGTGACTGTTTTTGGAGAAAATCTTTTTTGGGGTTCGTCTTACAAATGATGTCGGTGAGACGGACCTAATAAAAAAGGATGAGGATGAGTATGGGGATGGCCGGATGGGGAAAGAGTTAGGAAATGGGGATGTGGACGGGGATGGGGATGGAGGAAAACTAATAGCTATCTGAAAAACCAATATGCCCCAACTACAACCAGCTAAACACTTTTATTGTTGATCATGTAAGTGATTTTTGTTGTATTGTAAATTTCATGGAATTTCACTACTATAATCCTACAACAATATTTTTTCTCGGCAGTATAAATTAAAAATATGTAATTATAAATTAAAACTATGTAATTATTATCATTAAATTGAGCTGTTTTAGCATGTTAATTATCCATATAACTTCAGTTGCTCAATTAAGTGTCGGTGTATCTTGTTTTACAATGGAAACACATGCATAGAGCAATTTAATTGTAAAGCCTGAATCAGTAATGTTCTAAAGCCTAAATCAATAATGTTGTGCAACGCATCGGGTGTCGATCTCCCCACAGAGCTCGCAATGGTTGAGCTGCCCTATCGACGCTCTCAGGGGTAAGGGGCAGTGCCCCACAGCAAAGCAAAATTTTAGTCACCTGTTTTTTTTTTTTTTTAACAACAAGTATTATTAAAGAGAGATCCCAAGGGCAAGAAACAGAACCAACAACCAGGGTAAAAGAACAAAAGTGTTTGATATAGAAGAAGAACTGTTTGATGAAAAGTCTGAGAGAGCAGAGAAAATTGAAGCTTAGTGAAGCTACATTAATGGAGTAGAAAAACAGAGTCTATCTAGAGACTCATCTCTATATTTCTTAGATTGAAAGAGAACTGAATACATGCTTATATATAATTGAGAGAACACGCAAACCTTGTGTTGAGAAAAATCTTCTAACTAAATTTTGTCCAGGCCAGCAATCAGTTATTATTAACCATGATTAACTAACTAAACTAATGATTAACTAACCATAGTTGATTAATCAGCAATAAGCAATCACTAACTCCCATTCCCAGTAGATTTCACTTTGAAGCTCACCATGCTCATTGGTGGAGAATGTATCACATTTTCATCCCCCGGAAACTAAACTGGGGAGAATCAACAACGTTTAGTTTGGAACAGAGAAAACGAAACTGATCCTTTGTAAAACTCTTTGTAAAAACATCTGCAACCTGATGTTCCATTGGAACATATCTAACATCAACTTCACTGGAGGCTACCTTCTCACTAATAAAGTGACTGTCGATATCGATATGCTTGGTACGTTGGTGAAATATCAGATTCTGAGCAAGAGAGTTGGAACCTATATGTTGTCACACCATAGAAAAAAACTATTGGAGACTGGAATGTGTAATTCAGATAACAAAGAGCGTTGCCAGAGTATATCAGTAGCAACTAGAGCCATGGATCGATACTCTGCCTCTGTACTCGATCGAGCAGCTACATGTTGCTTTCGAGAGCTCCAAGATACCAAGATACCAAGTTACCACTAAGGAAAACACAATTGCCACTCTTGGATTGTCTATCATCGATGCAGCTCGCCCAATCAGCATCTGCAAAAACTTCTAGAGACAGTACAACACCTGGTTTAAAGTGAAGACCAAGAAATGGAGTTCCTTTCAAGTATTGAAGCACTCTTTTGCAAGTTTGTCAATGAACAATTGTAGGAGCTACTAGGAACTGACTCAATTTGTTCACAATGAAGGATATGTCAGGTCTAGTATTAGTAAGATATTGTAGAGCTCTAATGGTACTCCTATAGAGAGTAGGATCACTAAAAGGAACACCATCATTCAAAGATAACTTGGTACCAGCAGCAATTGGTGTGTCACAAGAGTGTGATTCAGTCATGTTGGTTTTCTTGAGAATGTCTGATATTTATTTAGTTTGTGTTAGAAACAGACCCGAAGAGTTATGATATGCCTCAAACCTAAGAAAATAATTGACTGGACCAAGGTTCTTCAAGGCAAAGGTATTGTGAAGAGTGGCAATTAACTTCTTTATCATACCTGGATTGTTCCCAGTGACAAGGATGTCATCTACATAAACAAGGATAAAAAGAGAATATGCACCAGTGAACTTTATAAATAAAGAGGTATCAAAAGTAGAGTTGATAAGCTGTCTTGAGCTTGTGAAACCAACTCCTAGGTGTTTTTTTCAGACCATATAAGGACTTATGAAGTTTACAAACATGTGTAGGCTTAGACAGATCAGTGAAGCCTTCAGGTTGTGCTATGAACACCAATTCTGATAGGTCCCCGTTCAAGAATCCATTATTGATGTCAACTTGTTCTATTTGTCAACCAAAAGAGACAGCTATAGTGAAAATAACTTTGATGGTGGAGGCCTTGACAACTGGACTAAAAGTGTCTAGAAAATCCAAACCAGGTGTTTAATGGAATCCTTTTGCCACCAAACGTGCCTTGTGTTTAAGAAGGTTTCCATCTTGCTTATACTTGGTTCTAAATACCCATTTGCACCCAACAACATTAATATCTGATGTGAAGGGGAGTAGAAACCACGTGTTATTGGCTTGAAATGCATTGAATTCCTCTTGCATTGCCTTGAACCATTTAATCTTTTAAGGCAACTTTGGTTGAAATAGGGTCTGATTTAGCTAGGAGGCATGTAGTGTTGAACACTTTAGGCCTAAAAATCCCATTTTTAGACCTAGTTACCATCGGGTGTTTCGATGATGAGAGAGGAGCTTGTGTTGGAAATGACCTACCAGCTGGTGCAGAGACAGGAACAGCAACTGAAATGTCATTGTCATCTGTTGGACTATTGTTAGCTATTGAAGGATGTCGTGGAGACTAATATGTGGTGATCAATAAAGGGCTGGAATGATCAGAGGTAGCTTGTTCAGTATATGAAGAAAAGTGACAAGATTGTTTCCATTTGAAGAAACTCTCTGAGGTACACTTGCAACTATATAATGCACAATAGGTAAAGACAAACTTAGAGCTGGATTGTTGGATATTTGAGTCTCAGCAGCTGGAAATAGGTAATTATATGGAAAATCTAGCTCATTGAATTCCACATGCCTAGAAATGTATACATTTCCAATTGGATGCAGACATTTGTAACCTTTGTGTAATTGACTATAGCCAATTAAAACACATTTGACCTAGTGAAAGTTAAACTTTGTCTTGGAGTAGTCCCTCAAGAAGGGAAAACAGCTGCAAAAAAAAGTCTTGAAGAAATTATAATTCGGTTTCTTCCCGTATAGCCTTTCAAAAGGTGAAATGAACTTAAAAGCTGCTAGTGGCATGTTGTTGAAGCGAAACACTGCTGCGGAAAAGGATTCACACCAGAACTTTAAGGGCATGTTAAAATGAGCAAGGAGAGTCAATCATGTTTCTACAAATATGTCTGTGTTTTCTTTCAGCTACCCTTTTTTGTTGATGTGTATAAGCACATGAGAACCTAACTTGAATTCGTTGTTTAGCCAAGTAAGGAGCAAAAGCAATATACTCACCACCCATATCAGTATGTAAAAATTTAATTTTCCTCCCAAATTGTAACTCTATACATTTCTGAAACTTAGTAAAAACACCAAGAGCCTCTGATTTTAGTCTCAAAGGAAAAAACCAAGTAAATCTAGTGAATGCATCAACAAATGAAATGTAATAACGAAACCCTTCGGTTGATAACATCGGAGCAGGACCCCAAATGTCTAAGTAAATCAACTCAAGTGGTGCATGTGCAGTAATATCATGATAGAAAATGGCAATCTATGAAGTTTACCACACTTACAAGAATCACAAAAACGAGGTACAAGAATCATATTATTAAGGTGTATGTTATTCAACATCTTTTGCAAGATCAAAGGAGCTGGATGCCCCAATTTAGCATGCCAAACATTGGCATTCACAGCAGCCAAGTTAGCAACCGTGACTTGGATTGAAACATTGGTCCAAGGCTTGTCTTATTAGCATCATTATTAACGGCAGAAAAATGGTCTGTAGAGACTTGAATATCTTCGAGATTTCCAGGCTTGAGTGAGTCAGAGGAATGCTCTTGAGGCGCCTCTACAAGCTTTAAGCTATAAAGTCCATCTCTAAGTGTTCCTTGAAGCAAAACTCTTCGTTTTGATGTCTTTTATAACACATTAATCAGCATAGAATTCAGCTATTGATTTATTATGAAATGTGAACTTAGATATACTAAGTAAATTTTTTGGTGATTTGAGGAACATATAAAATGCTCTTAAGATGCAACCTTTTGTATGTCATTGTGTGAGATTTGACAACAGTATCGCCGATATAAGAAATAGTAAGTGTTGGGGTTTATGCCCTAAAGTTTGTAATTTGTAAATGTGAATGAAACATTAATAAAAGAAGTAGTTTATTCATTCTATAAATCTGTCTCATACATCTATATCATGTGTACTTAACATCCAAGATTGCCGCATGTAATCCCTAACTGAGTATATAAGTGTCATATATAGAGGAATTCAGTTTGAGATGAGCAATCTAAATAGTTTGTAGATAGCAAATAGAGCTGGGTATTTTATTTGTGGTTAATCTACAGCTACGGTCCATTCTGTAATGTACGGTGGTCTTATCCTAGACTATTCATATGGTGATATGAGAATGAAGGCACCTTATATGTTGTAATCATATAGGACTAAGCCATGATCTATATGAATCTCTCACCAAGATCCGTTACATGATGAGATTCATATATATATATATATATATATATATCGATTAATGATGGCTATATATGGGTGATCTTAATCATGAGTGTCTTATGTACTCTTTTAGGTTAGATCGTGGTTTTTGATATACCATGGGTGAGATCGGAGTTGCATTCCCGGTCAATAACCTCATATGTTGGAATCGAGGTTTGACTTGTGGCTGGGAAGGTCCGTACACAATACTGGAATCCACTCCTTCTTATGAGAAGTAGATAGTAGTTCCCTTAAGAGTTGATTCGGGGCTTGAACAATATGAGCGATCTCCTTCTTCAGTAAAGGAAGTTAGAATTTATTGTTCATTAGAGAATCAGTGGTACTTAATAGAAAAGATATAATTAGAGCGGTATAACGGACTTTATGACCTAGCTAGAATTATGAACTACTTGTGGAGGATTATACCATATGTAATAGCTATATCGATAGACACTGAGTTTTTGGTTTGTGTAAAAATATCTACAGTTACGAGAGTGTAGCCTCGGTTTTTTAGTGGAGTAACTTCGAGGTTAATAATCATGAAATATTAATTAAAGAGTTTAATTAATTATTTCTAAGTATTATTGGAGCTCAAAACTGTGTGTCCATTAGGTCCCCTTGCTAGCCCAGAACGTTAAAGGTAACAAGGGTCACGGTTAATTAATTGGATTGTCCAATTAATTGTGTTACGAAAGTGACACGTTTTTATTCAAGGAGTAATTGAATAATGAGATTATTTAATTAATATATTAATAATTAAATTAATTAAATAATTAGATTATTTAATTAATGAATTATTAATTAATTATTAAATGGAGGTTGTGAGTTCAAATCATGATTAAGACATAAAATAATTAGATTATTTTATTCTTTGAGAAGTCTAGTATTTAAGTTTAAGTCAACTAGGGTTATGTGAAAGTTGGAATCCTACTCTACCTATGACACTTAAATATTAATTATCTTTTGAATATATAAAGATATATTCGGAAAAAGATAATTATCTAGTTTTAAAAATATATAATGATATATTTATATAACTTTATAAAATGATATATTTATATAACTAGATAAGAGTGAATTAGTGATGATTTTTTATTTGAACGACACACAAAGAAAGAAAGGGAATCATAGAGTGTGCGGCCAACTAAGAAAAAAAAATTATTATAAAAAGAAAGTATATATATATTATTTTTTTTGCTTCTTGTTCTTCACAAAGGGTGGCCGAATTTCTCATAGAACAAAAACTAGAGTTGTTTTTGTGTTTCTTTCTTCTACATCCATTTAGTTCCTTAAAGACCGTGACGTGCCTACACGCAGTTGTCGGAACCTGGGAGATAGCGAGGAAGATCCAGTGGTACAAATCGAAAAGCAAATTCAAGAATTAAAGAACGAAGGAGTTAGCCTTGAGGTATGATTTCGAATTCTACCTTTTATTTATTCTTATATATCGTACACAGTTCATAGAGTCGCTTAAATAAATTATTATTTTTAAAAGGTTTTGAATCCTATTTCCACTGCACGACTCTGTTCCTACTACAAGTTGGTGACCATTACCTACAACGAGTTTGTCATTACCTCTGTAATTTGATCTTATAGAGAAGTTGGTGAGATCCAAAGTGATATGGTTTGTGGCACCGGCCGCACTGCTATCCACGTACCATGGTGGATCATTTACAGAATCTGGTGTTGCAAGATAAGCTGAACTCTGATGATAGTTAGCTTGAGGATTTGCCATGCCTGTATTCGAGTTACTTTGAGAAGAACCAATTAGTTGTTGACTATTGAAGCCTTGTGCATGATTGAGGCCTTGATGCTAGTTGAAGAAAGCTTGATTTTGCTGTTGAGAAGGGCCCTGAAATCCTTGATCAAATATGTGATAGCACTTGAGAGCATTGTGTCCAGGCTTATTATACATTTGACAGTGTATTCGACCTCTTCCAAAAAGATTATTATTTCTGCCTCTACCTCGTTGTCCTCATCAATTGCTTTGTGTGTTACCACCCTTCTTTTCTAGAGTATTGTTATAAACATAGTTAATAGATATCTATCCACCATCGATCAGAGTTGGTGAATCTAGATGCTCTAATCTTTGTTCATGAATCATTAACAAGAAAGAGGCATCTTCGAAGCTGATAAACCTTTGTTAAGCAGTGATTACTGAAACAATTGCATCGAAATCATGTCCACCATTCATTAAGCACATAACCAGATCACGGTCTCTGATGTCTTCTCCTGTAGCTAGTAAAGAATCTTCTAAGTTCTTGATTTTAAGAACAAAATCACTTATAGAATCAGAACCTTTCTTCAAAGATCCAAGCTAATTTCTAAGTTGAAGAATTTTGACCATTGATTGTTAGGAGTAAACCATCTCCAATCTACTCCAAACTTCAAATGAAGTCTGACTACCAACGACCTGACCTATGATGTTCTCATTCACAGTTGAATATATCCAGCTCATGAACAGTTTATCAATTCGTTTCCAATTAGAAAACTCTTTGCTCATGTGTTGTTCAACATGCTTTTCTCCAGATTCAGTTGTTATTTCAACATTTACAAACTTTCGTCAGAGTTGATTTAATCCAAGATGATAATCCTCAAGTTCTAAAGACTGAACTATAGGGAGTACCTGAGTTTTCCAATACAAATAATTGGATTTGGTGAGCTTGATGTGTAGATTGAAGTTAAGACTATTATAAAGAGTTGTAAATTCCATTGTTATTGCTGCACCTTGAGAGTTCAGATTTGAGCTCTGAAATTCTTGATTCTAGTCACGGATCGGAGATTGAGAAGAAGAAGAAGCCATGACGTGAGTCAACGGCTCTGATACCATAAAAGAACAAACGTGTTTGATATAGAAGAACTGTTTGATGAAAAGTCTGAGAGAGCAGAGAAAATTGAAGCTTAGTGAAGCTACATTAATGGCGTAGAAAAATAGAGTCTATCTAGAGACTCATCTCTATATTTCATAGATTGAAAGAGAACTGAACACATGCTTATATATAATTGAGAGAACAAGCAAAACTTGTGTTGAGAAAAATCTTCTAATTAACTTTTATCCAGGTCAGCAATCAGTTATGACTAACCATGATTAACTAACTAAACTAATGATTAACTAACCATAGTTGATTAATCAACAATAAGCAATTACTAACTCCCATTCCCAGTAGATTTCACTTTGAAGCTCACCATGCTCGTTGGTGGAGAATGTATCACCAGGAAACACCATCCAGAACAAAAACAAAAGAACGCAACACAACAGTCCTACAAAACCCCAGAGAAACAGAGAAGCACAAACCAAACAGAAAAAACAAGGCAATGAGCAACAAAGCAGAGCAGAACCATAAAAGAAACACAAAGGGACCGAAATGAACCCCACAAAAAAAACAACATCAAAACTCCCTCCATTCCAGGTTGTCATCACCCAAATTCGAACTCTTCTTCGACAGGCTATCTGCCATTTCATTAGTAGACCTCGGATTAAAAATTATAGATAGACATTTCATTCTTTGCAGGTGACCTCTGATATCGTAAATTGAGTTAAAATGAAGAAAGCTCCCGAAGTCGTCAATGTTATAGGCCCACGAAACAGCCACCCTAGAATCACTCACTGTTTGGATATTGCAATCAGCCAAGCTGAGGATTTAAGGCTAATTAACATGCGATCGTAGGATTTCGGACAGTAGCAGAGGCTAGCTTGAGGGTCTGCTATTGAACTTGAAATGTATAGCCCAATATAAACCCAAGAGGCTTCCAAGCGTTTATAAGAAGTGTTGTATGTAACTATATAATGATGGATAGCCTTAACCCAAAAGACTTATATATATATATATATATATATATTTTATTTTTTTTTCTAATTTAGCCCCCATTTTCTATATTTTTGTGTTCATTTCTAGGGTAAAACCATATATTTAATGCGTTAAATAAGTTGTGCAGGTGAAATTTATAATTTAGGGGTGTTGGATTAAATTTGGATAAAGTAGAGGTAAAAGCGTAAATATTGAGCCAAGAATGAAGTTTAAGTGATTGGGGAAGACTGCAGGGGGCTAGAGGTAATTCGCCATCAAATCAGCCCAGAAGCTGCCACATCAGAGTCATCTCATTTTCTTGAACTTTACAGCATGTGAGATCTCTATCACTAAGGCCCTGGATTTTGCAAGACGAAAAGGGTTTATTATAGCTATGGTGCATAATTGCCAACTAAATTTTTATTATTAGTCTGGACAAAAATAATTGAAAGAAAAAATAATGTGCTCAGATTAAACATTACATAAATAACTCAGATATCTATATCAACAACAAATCAGAAATCTACTCCCACAAGTATCGAGAAAAAATCTCTCCATACATGCTAATAATTAATATGACCGGACTTGAACTCCACTATATGTCTAAGACCGTAGAAGGGTAGATATATACCACTTGAACTAAGAGAAGATGTGCTCCTAATATGAACACATTGATAGGCCAATATCTTCGTCTCCTAATGTGAACACTTTCAAATGTTTTTCTTTACCTAAAGTTTTCTTTATAAAGCTTTATTGTCAAAATTGAAGGTCAAGAAATCTTAAAAAAAAAATAAAAAAACATACAAGATAATGTTAATCCATTGGTATACTCCTTACCCTTATAGTACCATGAAGTTGCAGGTTGTGTCCTCCTCCACAAAACCCCAAATGTGTAGGATCAATATAAATATATAATGCATAGTTTATAAAACCAAGGTCAATTTTTATTATTATGAGAACGTGGGAATGCATAAAATTTTCAAAGTGGAGTGAGATTGATATAATAATTATTGTCAAAGAAACAACAAATTGGAGACCTTTAAAATTATATATACAGATGGAATCTTTCCTTCTTATATATCATAAAGTCTACCTAATTGCTTATTGTTTCTATGCTTGCGTTAACTAACTTAAAACTTATGAAATGTGTTTTTTCTGGTTGACTGGTCTAGAAGTCTAGAATAATAAGTCTCTTTGGAGTCGTGCTAGCTACATCAATATTTTAACTGACCAACAGGCAGCAAAATTAATCGATTCCATTAGCCTAGTCAGCTGTGAAGTTTGCTTCTTCTATAGTCGGATTTGATCCAATTGATCATGTAAGTTACTATTTAATTGGTATTAAAGTGGATGCTTATATATATATACGGTGTTCGTCCTAATATAAAATATATCAGGACGAAAAATATGGACCATAGATTATGGAGAAGTTTTGACAAGTGTATACACTTTGAATCAAAGTATGTAAATCTAATGGTCCACATTATTCGTCCTGATATAATTTATATTGGGATGAACTGATAATAGAAAAATTGTATATATATATATATATATTTAGAGAGAGAGAGAGAGAAAATTCTGAAATGCAAACCATCTTATGTCCAAATCATCAGGTCTAATCAGGATGCCTGGATCGGTTTAGAGGAAGGGACAACAACTCAACTTTTCAATGAAGAGAATAATATTAAACAAGGCAGCTGCTGCTGGTCTCACGTGAAGAAAACTCTGGCCAAACCTCTTGGAACTACAGAAAAATGGATTACTTTTGTCTCGTGGATTGTTTCAATCTCGATCGATCCATTGTTTTGCTACGTTGCTGTGATCAATGATGAGAAAAAATTTCTTGAAATCAACATAACATTGTTGATTTTTCTCTTGGTTATCTTTGTGGTTCTCCACGCCTACAAGACTACTGTGATTTATAATCCTAGCAGAGTTGCCCAGAGGCGGGGCACTAGGGGCGCCCGCCCAGAGCCTAGAAAAAAATTGTTCAAAAAGGGGTTTTTTTTTTATGTGTTTATTGTAGAATAGAATCATTTGGTTCAGAGAAAAGGGCCCAAATATTTGTTATGTTTAAAAACCCAAACATCTCTTCACTGTCATTAGTCTGAACCCCATATAGCCACATATGACTTTTTATTTTCATTTATTTTTTTCTTATTATTTTTATCATTAATCTTATTATTTGTGCCACTTCTCTTTTTCTATGCCCATAATTCCACATTTCAAGTTTTTAACGCACAAACACTGAAACACACACTCTCTCCATCTCTCTTCATCTTCTTCGTTTATCTTTATTTTGTTTCTCTCTCTCTTCATCTTATTTATCGGATTTGGTTTTTGAAATGCACAAATACACACTCTTTCTGCATCTTTCTCTCATCTTGCTCGTTCATTTTTGCTCTGGGTTTAGATGTTGAGTTCCAGTAAGACCAGATCCACTTCCTTCTTCTCATCTCCAAGCTTCGGGATCGGCTACCGACGTCGGACATGGCGGCCTTGGCCTGCTAACGGCAGCCAAAAACGACAGCTTTTCTGAAGATTAATTGGCCGATTTTTCCGATTACTAGAACATTGGCTCCACTGCACACCGTCAGTTGCACATGAGGCCTATTTTTTACATTTTCACCCTGGGCCTCAAATAAGTCAGGACCGGCTCTGAATCCTAGATCAACTAATGTGATGGCAGACATGCTGGCAAAGAAGGCTTCTAATAAGGAGGTTGATATTCTGGAATGGACCATTTGAGTCTAAGGTCAGGGCTTTGCTGTTCTGTTTCCCCGTTTTTGGTTCTGCTCTGTTGGTGGATTGCTCTGTTCTCCAGCAAGCTTTGTGTGCAAAGGTGGGGGTCTGCCACTGGGTGGGTGTTGTCTTGTATGCTTTTCGTGCCCAATTGATCTTGTACTGTTTTGTTACTTTTTGGTCTTTTGGCTCGTGAAATGAATAACTGATTCAAAAAAAAATTCCGTATTTATTTGCAGCTGGAACTTTCAAGTTCATTACGCAGAAAACAAAGGGCGAACTTCATTCTGGCTGAATTTGTCATGCCCTTTTTGGCAAATGTAAGGCACCTTCTTTACAACTTAATGCTCCTTCGGTGTAATATTTGGTTGAATAGGACTGATCAGGTGCGGCACGTTAGATTTTGTAACGCTATAGAGTTTACTATGTAATGTTACGGATGTGAAATAAGAAGCTATAAGCAAAGTGTTTAATAAAAGTTCAGAGAGAAAAACACTCTCTATTAAACTGCCATTAATGGGCGGTCTTCATTCTGGTTGAATTAATCACACCTTATTTGTGCAAATGTTAGGCAGATTCCATGTAACTTGATGCTATTTCGATGTATTTTTTGGTTCAATAAGAGTGATCAGATGCGGGATTCCGTACTTTTTTTCCATTTGAAATTCGATTTTGTAACGTTGTAGAGTAGTTTACTCAATAATGTTACAAAATCATTCAAAGCCACTCTCTAACGAAAAAACATCTAAGACCCCAAACCTAATAATTATTATTTGGCTGAATTAGAAAAGTCAAGTCTTACTTTTTGCGTATTAACAATTTTCTACTTGTATACAGGGACGGTCCTTCTTCTTTGCTAGAGGGGCGGCCGCCCCGGGCTCCTTTTTTAAGGGGTCTATGTGTACATGACTTCAATACTGGTTTATGGTCCATTTTTTATTTTATATCAAATTATAAAAGCTTAGATATTTATTATGAGTATTAGTAAAATGCCTATGTTTAAACAAATTCAAAAGTAAAAATAAACAAAACAAAATTGGGTCAGGAGGCCCAAGATAAAAAAGTACCAAATGAAATCTTTAATTATGATTTTTTTTTATCTTCAAACATATCGGTACTAAAGTTCATTTATTGTCTTAATTTTCAGCCTCCAAGGCCAACGTCTCTCACAACTCTCTTCACAAAAAAAAAATCTCTTTCAACTCTCAAGTCTCAGCTCTCTTTCTCTCAACAAGGGGCCCATCTTAGATTTTTGCCCCGGGCCTGGAAATAGTCAGGGCCGACCTTGCTTGTATATTAATTCCATTATCACTTGTTACATTTTTTTTCCAGGGGCTCATGATGTATTTTGTCAATTCGAGGACAACAAGTATTAAGGCTATGTTTGGTAGGAGGGAGAGAGAGTAGGAGGGATGGATGGATTAAGAGGGAGAGAGAGTAGGAAGGATGGAGAGGATAATATAAATCTTTCGTGTTGTTTGGTATTAAAAAGATGGTTGAATTGATTGATTGGTATATAATTTATAAAATTACTATATTGCCCTTTAATAAATTGGAGGTTAATAAACAATTGGAGGGTATTATTGTAATTTTCCTCCAATTTTTCCTCCCCTCCCTCATCCTCCATAATTGGAGGGATTGGTTTTGGTGGGCCCAAAGGGAGGAGAGCTCCCTCCTCTTCTCCTCTCCCCTCTCTTTTCTCTCCAACCAAACAAGGGATTGGAGCTCTCCTCCCATCCCTCTCCCTCCTACCCTCTCCCTCCCTCCATCTTTCCCTCTTACCAAACAAAGCTTCAATATGTTCGATTGCAATGATCATATTCCTTGTTCTATACTCACTGAGGATCTTAGGAATCATCGAATCGCTTACAAAAGTCATAAAGACCACTACAGCCAAACCAGTTAACACTAAATTATCATGAAAATTCAGTCAATCTTCTGTTTTACTTGTACGGAGGTCATGTAAGTTAACTTGCCATTTAATTCTTATATTTCAATTTATGATGTGGCCATTTTATTTAAGTGACACGAAGATAAACAATTTAATTAAATTGCTACATGGTATATTAGAAACTCGAACATTACTCTTTTCCATATGTACTTGTGATTTCCTTATAAGCTCAACTTATATATATCATCAAACATTCAATTATATGTCTCAATTATGCATATTTTTGTGATTGACAAGTGACTTGGTGGCCTTACCTTTTTAGCTATTTGGAGGCTTGTGGTATTTGTTTGCTGTATGGAAGAAAATGGATTGCTGGAACAAAGCTTGCAGAAATCACAGTGGATGCTTTTATGAAAACCGTCGTTTCATTGTCAGTTCCGGAGACAAAAAATTCCTGAATGATATTTGTTTTACCAGGACAGAAGATACAATCTATGAGTTAGGAATATTCATGGATGCTCTGGAGTCTCTCATTGTGGAGACGAAAAGGTTTTGGAAGAAGTTCTTATATTGTTTCAGATGGGGTGTACAAAATCTAAGGTCTGTGCAAAATATCTCTCTTATAAGAATTCCTGGAATAGGTACAACTTCTTTTGTGTGTTTTCCATTGCCTATAAAATATTGAAACCTTTATTAAAGGGGAATCATTACAGGGGAAAAGAATCAACTTACGGTGACATTACACCCTAATCAGGAATTAAATTCCTCCTAAAAAAGGGAACTGATTAAACTTAGTTACCATCATACATAAAAGTTTGAACCTACAATTCGCTGACGATACCATGTTATTTCTCAAACCGAAGATGGAGTTTGTCCTCAATTCGAAGAGGATACTATGGTGCTTTGAGTTGGCTTCAGGCTTGAAGATTAACTTTCACAAGTCTAGCATTGTTAGAGTGGCAAAAGATGGAGGCTCGGTTTCTAGATGGGCTGCGGCTTTCAAATGCAAGAGTGATTCCCTTCCTATTTCTTACCTAGGGCTCCCTCTTGGTGCAAGACCGAGCTCGAAGGCGTTCTGGAATTCTGTTGTGAACAAAGTAGAAAATAGGCTAGCACCGTGGAAGAGGAAATTTCTGTCAAAGAGTGGGAGGTTAGTACTGATCAAGTCGGTGTTAGGTAGCATACCAACTTACTTCTTGTCAGTATTTAAGGTCCTGGTGGGCATTGCTCAGAAGATTGAAAAGGTCCAACGAAGTTTCCTTTGGGGAGACGGTTTAGTAAAAAGGAAACTTCATGCGGTGGATTGGGTGACGGTTTGCAAGAACAAGAGGAATGGGGGCCTTGGGATAGGGAGGATTGTTGATAAGAAAAATGGTTTATTAACAAAATGGGTTTGGAGATTTGGTAATGAGTCGGATGCCTTGTGGAAGAGAGTTATTTGTGCGAAATATAGGGTGGATGTTAAGAGTCTATCATGGAATTGGCAAAGCCAATGTTCTCCATCAGTTTTTGTTAGAGGAATTGCGCATCTGTTCAATAAGGACTCTAACGCTGCTAAAGTGCTGGAAAATGGCCTGAGGGTGGTAATTGGGAATGGCTCGAATGCTAGTTTTTGGACAGATATTCGGGTCGATTCTAATACTTTAAAAGCTGCTTTCCCTAGAATATACGCTTTGGCCGTTAATAAATCAGGATACATCTTTGAGTTTGGTCAGTGGAGTGGCCGGTCTTGGGAGTGGAATGTAGTCCTCAGGAGAAACCTCTTTGATTGGGAAATTGACCAATGGAAATGTTTTCTTTCATTTCTAGGTTGTGTTAATATGTGCAAGTCAATTGGGGACGCTTTGGCTTGGACATATAGTAAGACAGGAATGTTTTCTGTGGGCTCTTTTTCGTAGAGCTTTAGAGGATGCCGGGACGGATGAGTCGGTGGAAGCTAAGTTTGTTTGGAAAGGCATTTGCCCGCCTAAGGTGGAGATCATGGTATGGCAGGCTCTGAGAGGTAGAGTAATGGTGGGGGAGATGCTTCACAGGTTTGGTATGATGCAAAATATCTACTTGTTTTGTCCTTTTTGCAAGCAGGATAAAGAGTCAATTGATCACGTTTTCATGCATTGCCGTTGGTCGTGGAAGCTCTGGTTGAAATGTATGTGGTGGTGGGATGTGAGGGGCTGTCAGTCTAAATCGTTAAGGGATTGGATGGGTTGCTGGAACGGCCTCTGTCCTGCACCCAGAAGTGCTAGAGCTTGGGGTACTCTCTTTTTTTGCTGTGGTATGGACCATTTGGGAGGCCAGGAATCAAATGGTCTTCAAGGGTGCGATTATGAATGATGTGCAAGCAGAAGATTTAGTTAAATTTCGGCTTGCTTGGTGGTTTAAACACCATGGCCGTGGGTCGACTGAGCCGCTAACGCTACTCCTCCTGAACATAAAAGAGATGTGCATTGATTATAAGGCTGTGAAACTGGAAAAGATGGAGGAGTGGATCCCTCCAGGCCGGGATGGATCGGCGTGCAGGAAGCCAGGACCAGCGGGGATTGGAGAGGTTCTAAGGGATTCTAGAGGCAAGGTGGTCTGCATGTTCTCTATGTATGTGGGTTCGCAAGACTCTAACTCGGCCGAGATTATGGCCATTGCAAAAGCTTGCCACCTCTGCGCTTCGATTCCAGGATTCGTTGGGCGCAATATCGAAGTTGTTAGTGATTCTAATTTCTAAGGTTGCAGTGTCTTGGGTTAATGAGGGTGGTTTTGGAAGTCTCAAGCACGTTGATATTGTTTACGACATTCGCAACACTCTGGAATTTTCAGGCAGTACGGTGGTGACTTTCAATTCTAGAGCGACAAATTCCTTTGTGGACAATCTGGCCAAGAGAGGTTCTAGTGCGGTAGGGGATTTCACTCAATGGGGTGATATCTGACTTGTTTTCTCAGGGTGCCTTCTGTTTTTTCTATTGTTTTTCTTGTCTTAGGGCTGTTTTGTTCTGTTTGTACCCGTTGTTTGGGGGGGTGCCGGTTTGGTCTTCTTTTGATGTGTTGCTTTTGGCTGGTCTTTCCAGGTTGTTCTTGCCTGCTCTGTTTTCTTTGTGTGTTCTGTTCTCCTGGCCACTTTGGTGCCTTTCAATAAATGACTGTTCAAAAAAAAAATATGAAATGAACCAACAATCGTATTTAAGCACCCTAATACCCTTTTCATCTAAGTAATTAAGTTCCATTTCACGATTCTCTTTCCAATAGACATTGATTCCTTTTATTTTCATTCCTGTATTTGCAATCTTCTGTATCCATCAAGTCTCCTTAAAAATTTCTTACTTCTTAATATAAGATAGCTTGTTGGAATTTTTCAAAAAATTATCACTGAGATTTTTTGTTTATTATTATTTTTTTGGCCGTGGTTTTGGGCAAAACCTTGAAGTAAGCACCCATGCCTGGAAAATATCTTTGTGATTTAAATTGCCATCTATGGCGTGTGAACATTTACCTATTTCATTGGAAATTTGGAATAAACATGCAGGTTGGTTTATATTATTATTATTACTAATAATAATATTATTATTATTATTATGATTCCGCAGCAGAATCATGATTTCCAAAAGGAATAAGCGTCTACTCTGGAAACAAATTAATTAACACGACCACCAAGAGAGTTGAATGGGCCGCAGATCATTGTTCAAGGACAATAGATCAGTAAGATTTTATGGTTTATTAATTAGTTTTTTTTTTTTTTCTAGTAAGGATGAGTTTTGTCTAGAATTTTACAATTATGTTTGTAGTACTTCTATGTTGTTAAGGGGCTTAACTTCTTCTACGTTTATTGAAGCCAAAACTAGTCCTGTGTGGTATAGATAAACGAAAGTTTGCTCTCAAATTGGACTTCGATGCTTTTTTGTATAGCAGAACAAATAAACAATGTTGGAAGAATGAGTAACGTACAGTTTGTACTTTGTTTCTATTGTAGCAATAAATATATTTACGTACTAATTAAAACTTGAAATATATGGCTAGATATATATAGTAGTAGAATTGAAGAAGCTTCAAGTCTGCTTTGATATGTTGTGTTTATGTGGAGGATGGTATCAAAAGTATATATAGCCTCACATAAATGAGGAACAGTACTAGCTAGTGAAAATCGTTCAAGTCATTTAATCAATTGAACTTAGTTTAATTATTAAATGAAATGGCCCGGATAAACACACAAATGTTTGTCAAACCACATGAAGAACTCATATACACCGTAAACAAAAACAGAAACTAGGATTGAATACTGGTGCATTAAGAACCTAGGTGTTGTGGGAGTAAATATTCGGACAACACATTATACTGTTTGATCTTGATAGGTCCCAACAAACTCATAAAATATTCGGTGTCAGAATTTTTGCAATTCTGATAAACATGATGGATGGTGTCTTGAACCGATTCAGTGGAGCGTTAATGTTCCAAACGTTCTTGCGGTCCCATTTTCATTTCGGTTCTCTTAAACAGTCCTACAATGTCTTGTTAATAAATATTCTAATATAAATATTTTTTCAAACTTTCATTGTTTGGTAAAATGTCCATATCAGGTGTAAATTCCTTTGATAGTACTTTTTGTCATTAACAGTACCATATTTGGTTACATGTCCATATCACTAGTAAATTTGGTTAATTTTTTTTCTCATTAACAGTGCCAAAAATCATTAATTACGCAATGCATGGATATTTAATGTGCGTCAATTATGTATCGTTACATATAACTAACTAGCTATATATTTAATGCATTATATATCATTATATATATATATATAATATTTTCTATTATCATGTGGGTTATTATTGGATTTAAATGTTTTGACTTGGAAGTAAATCCAATGACTAACAAGCAAGGAACTGATATATCTTATATCAGTTCGAACTGAAAATAGAAAGATTAAAAAATATATATATATATATTATAAAAAATAAAATTGCATAGAATTATGCAGAATTTTTTTTTAATAAAGTTTTGTGACCATATAAAGTTGAGTCCAAAAGTTAAATGACACTTTTTAGGATGTGTTTTTCAACACTGACATTGTTTTAATAACTTATATTTAAAGGACACATATTATGGTAAACGGATAAAAATGCCCCTACAGTAACCTTCTTCACCAATTTGTTTTTTTTTTCGTATCAAAATCCTCCATCAATAGAGGTGGAACTGACGAACACACGTACATCGACGACGACGGTGGACACACATACGCCGACCACGACCAAACATAATAGAGACTTTTGATTTTGATTTCTCTGAAAAAACGAAGTATATAACTTTCTCTGAAAACGAAGGGTTTCGAATTGGGGATTCGGTGTTGGAGAAGATGAACAGAACATAACAGAAACAGAGGAGTACAGAACAACAACCCAGAAGTCTCGGACAGCAAACACAAAGTCTCAGAACAAAGTCTCGGACATATAAACACAAAGTCTCAGACACACAAACACAAAATCTTAGACATCATACAAAAAGTTTCGAACAGCATACAAAAATCTCAGAACACAAACACAAAGTCTCAGACAATATACAAAAGTATCAGAACACTAACAAAAAGTTTCAGAACACAAACACAAAGTCTCGGACATACAAATGCAAAGTCTCGAATATTATACAAAAGTCTCAAAACACAAACAAAAAGTCTCGGACACAAACACAAAGTCTCGGACAGCATACAAAAGTCTTGGAACACAAACACAAAGTCTCGGAACACAAACACAAAGTCACAGACACACAAACACAAAGTCTCGGAACACAAACACAAAGTCACAGACACACAAACACAAAGTCTCGGACAGCATACAAAAGTCTCAAAACACTAACACAAAGTCTCGGAACACAAACACAAAGTCTCGGACACACAAACACAAAGTCTCGGAAACTAAGTTATTGTTCATCATCTTCCCCACTCGAAAATGTCAACCCTCAACAACTTTAACAATGGAAGATTCAAAACTTATTGCGTCAGCATAACGCTACTAAATTAATCCACTGAAGAAGTATCGATACTGTTATAAAAGTTGGTTTTGTTTGAGTTGGGAATAACTATACAGAGAAAGTAGTTAGAGAAAAGTTAAAGTAAAAAAAATAATAAAACAATGTGTAAAGTAAGGGCATTTTTGAAAATCACTTACTTTGGTGTCTTTTAAACATAAGTTATTAAAGTGGTGCCCCTTGTACGACACCAACTCAAAAAAGTGCTATAAACTCCTATTTCCTTCTGTAAAGTTACATAGCTATATAATATTCAGTAATGCTACTTTATCCAAATTTTGTGTCGAAATAATGTGGCATTCTGTAGGCTTTGCCACATCAAATTAAAATTTGACATTATAACCTTTCGAATTTTATTAATTATTGGAATTCCTCTGAAATTAAAAATTAAAATCAACCTAAAAATTATGAGGATCAAATCAAGATATCAGTAAAACCTCTTTAAATTAATATTCTTGGGACCCACAATGAGTATTAATTTAGAGGTGTTATTAATTTAAAGGGTTTTACCTTTGTAAGTGTTATTTTGTCTTAGAAAACATGTGGAAGTCGGTTTTCTGAGGGAAAGTACATTTTCTGGATTCCTTGTTTAGTTGGTTTTCTTCTTCAGGGAATGTTCCTTTTTTTTCTTCAGGATTTCTAATGACAATTGCACTGCCCATGAAAAATCAAAAGGTTTTGCTTCTCCTTATTGACAATTGCACTGCCTAGGAACACCACAGTACACTATTTGCCGTCAAATTTGACATCAAAGCTACAAACATATGATGCTGGAATAATTCGAAACTTCAAGGAGTATTATTGTTATCGCTTTAATTGTACACTACTCGAACGTTTGGAATCCAACACACATGATCTTGAAAAGATTGATATTTTAGAAGTCATTCGTATGGTTGTAGCATGGACATTTGATGTTAAGCCCAGCACTATCGCTAATTGTTTTCTTTATTGCAGAATTCGTACAATCCAAGGAGAAACCGATGAAGACAGTGAGGATAGTGGTGTTATGAGTGAATTAGAACAACAAATTCAAAGCTTCCACTATAGCAATCATATGGATGTAAATCATCTACTTAACCATTCGGTAGAAGAAGAAGTGCGTTACACTCCAACTAAAAAAGATATCATCCATGATATCACAAGGCAAAATAAAGATGGTGTGGTTGAGATAAATGATGATGACGATGATAGTCATAATGTACCTAAAATCTCTACAAGTAAGACTGTTGAAATGCAAAATTTAATTGAAACCTTTTTGTTACAACAAGGAGGTGATCACAATAATTTCTTAAGGACAATTCAAAAGACGAAGTCAAAAATATCAAACTTGGTAGTCTAGTGTAACGAAAGCCTTTCATTTTTAAATGTCAATATCAGGTGTAACCTAGTAAATTCCACAGTACCTTTTGTCATTAGCAGTACCATAATTGGTTACATGTGTGACGTGTCCATATCACTGGCAGATTAAGGTCAACCTTTTCACATTACTAAGATCAAAATCTATTAATATTAAGACTTTTCATATACATGTGTGACGCATTTTCGACCTTTTCTTCCAAAATCTTTGTCACATTAATGGGATGGAAGCAGCGGTTGACAAGTCGTCTGTTGCAAATTTTTTTTTTTTTGTCAGCAATTTTATTCATAAAATGCCAAAAAGGCAACAAAACACAAGAAGAAACCAACAACGCAGCATCCATAAGAACCAAAAGCAAAGAAGAGGCCAACACGAAGATAATATCGTCTTCTAGACTCCAAAACAATATAAGACACTTGAGTTATTCAAGAAGGCTCAATATTCAATTAACTACTTTAATTGCAATATAACTACTTTATGTTTGATCTAGGGAACTTGGAACCTTTTTTTTTTTGAATGGGAAGGTAGAGGCTATAGTTGCCTCTCCGTTTTCTTCTGATAGAAGACGGATTTTTTTCCCTTCAAGGATCCATAGGATGAAGATCCGGAGTGGGCTATGTGGTTGTAATTTCAGTGGTTTTGAAGATGAGTTGGTGGACCGTATTACTAAAGGGAAAGATGATGACAAATGCTAGTCACGTTTTTGGATGCTTCTTGGTGTGTCTTTCATGTTTTGGAGTGTGAACAATATAAATTGCACAATTTTATTGGACATTCTCAAACAAGTTTTTCTCCTTTGAAATATATATGTTTCCTTCTGTTTCTTTTCCTAATTCCTATTTCCTGCTTTCGTCTCAGTTCCTCTCATGGGGAAATTCATATATAAATAGTTAATTCTCAGTTTAGAAAAATTATTTTTAACTAGCATTTTAAAAATATTTAGAAATACCTTTACTAAGAATCGTACATCTTTCTTATGAGGAGGCGGACGATTACAACCTTACCGGTCATGCATGTGTAACAATGCTTTCAGTGACGCATATTCATGCTTTCTATTATGCCTAAATCACATATAACAAGGATTAATTAGCTTAAAAATCATGAATATATAAGTGGAAACATGTATTCATTCGAAAAGAATTTATTTTGAGCATGGACGGACTTGTGTGGCAAGCCCACCCTGGCCCCATTAAAAAAAATTAAAATAGTAAAGAAAGAAATAAAACAAGTTAAAGAATTAATTTTATTTCATATTTTAAAAAATAATTGTTCTTATATTTTTCTTCTTTTTATAGTAACAATTCTTTCTCCCTATTTTCCAGATTTGGTTCAAGCTATTTATCAACTTCAACAATTGGTCTCCAAATTAAATATGTTTGAGTGAATATTATGACTTTAAATATTTTATTTTGTTATTAAAAAAATATTTTTAATTTTGTTTTGAAATTTTAGGGTTATTGTTAAATACAGTTAATGAGATTTTAGGAGTAATCCAATTTTTATTTAATCTAATTTTAAATTTACAAAATAGCGATATTGTTAAATGAAATTCATTAAATTTATCGGAATATTGTATTAGTATATTTCAAATGAATCAAACTTATATAATAATATAAGAACATTGTATATTTTAATTATTGTTTGTATTTGCATTTCATGTTTCTCTTATCATTTGTGCCCGAACTGGAAGTCGAGAAGGGCTTGGAGCTCTTTGTTTTATGCGATTGTGTAGACAGTTTGGGAACACCGTAATGCTATTGTCTTTGAGGGCAGGGAGATGCCGTTTTCTAACGCAGCAGACATGGTAAAGTTTAGGATAGGTTGGTGGTTCAAGCATCATTGCAATGGCTCTCCGGAGCCCATCAATTCCATTTTATTAAACTTAAAGGATATATGCGTTGAAAAGGGGAAGTTCAAACAACACCGGAAGGAAGAGTGGTTCCCTCCCGGGGTAAACGGGCTCATGTTCAATGTGGATGGGTCGGCTAGAGGCAAACCGGGGCAGGCGGGTATAGGTGGTGCTTCGAAACTCTAAAGGCAAAATCATTTGTTTCTTTTCTTATTATGTGGGGATAGCAGACTCCAATATGATTGAAATCTTGGCTATCCACAAAGCAATGAGTTTATGCGTTTTGAGAACCGATTTGATGGATAGAGATATCGTCATTGTTAGTGACTCTAAAGTGGCGGTGTCCTGGGTCAATAATTTGGAGACTTTCGGAAGCCTAAAATATGTGGATCTCATTTATGACATAAGAGATTATATGAAAATTTTAGGAGGGGTTTCAGTGGTTTTTAACCCAAAACATACTAACTCTTTTGCTAACAGTCTCGCAAAGATGGGTTCGGATATGTTAGGGGACATATTGGAGTGGGGTGACTTGTGAATGTGTAGTTTCTGCCTTTTGTTGTCTTTGTGGTGCTTTCCAGCTTCAAGCTGATGAATAAACGTCTGTTGTTGTTCAAAACAAAAATGTTTCTCTTATCATTTGTTTTGACTTTTTTAAAAATAAAATAAAATTTTGTAAAGTATTGATCGGACGATAAATGTACATATTTGAGGTCCTCATTGCCTAACTTTTGTTCTCGTTTTCGAGCGTATTTTTGTATATAAGTGTTTGTTGAGCCTTGTGTAGGTACATATTCCCTATTTCAAGGCTTTGAGCTTAAAAGATTAGTTGGGAAGCAAAATGAGCCAAAAAGAGAATGTATTGGAAGTATTCAGAGTTGTCGTGGCCTCACCGACAACCCAAACCGCGACATGATTCATGATCAACCATGGCAAGTTCCATGGTGGATCCGTCGTCGAACCATAATGCGACATAGAGACCGTGGCACAGGTCAACTTTGTTTTCCAAAGGTTAGTGGGCTGAAATTGGAAAATGCCCATACAGAACATACAAATTTCGAGGTCCATATCTCCATCCTCAGCATGAACTGAGTTTCGTACCACCTATTTTTAGAAAACCCCTGAAGTTTAATTTCCAGCTGTTTTTACGGATCGCAATTCCGAATTTTCTAGAAGGAGATATACGCATTTTCTTAACGGTGTGCGAAGATGAAATTCCATACGAGCATGCGAGGCGACCTGTGAGGCGACCAATTTCACTAGCCTCGCTAATCGCCTCAACCTCTGCCTAAACTTCACAGCAGGCGAGAAGACTTGCGAGGCAACCATTTTACTCGCCCTAGAGCTCACCTCGGAGGCTGGAAGGGCCAAAATGGTATTTTCGCACCCCAATTTGTCCCCAAACTTTTCCTAACTATAAATACACCACTTTCCTCTCTTCTCTTCACAGAAAAATAGAGCAGCAACTTCTTCTTCATCTTCTTCCTTTCATAAGAGAGAGAGAGAGAGAAAAGATTTTCAAGCTTCAATGGAGGTTTTTCTCCATGGAAAGCTTTCTATATCCATTTCTACCCATCACCCACCACATTTGAGAGTTGATTACATAGATTAGGAGTGGTCTTTGGACCAAATTTGAGCCAAGCAAGGGATGGAGCTCTTGGAGGATTCTTCAAGGGTTTTGTTTCCTTTATCTCAATCTCTTGTATTTCATGTTTTCCTTATGTGTAATCCCCATTTGGGAATATTTGTAAACCTATATTTGTGCTTATATATAAGTGATTGTTCTTAAATTCGAATTGGTTTTTGATTTGTTCTTGATATTCATTAATAATCTTTTGTTGTGAATGGCATGTGTATGGATGATTGGAAATTGATATGTGTTTATGGATGGGATTAGGAGTAGACTAACTTAAGTGTAGGAGTAGTTATAATTAAATATCTCATTTGTGTGTGTATGTCTTTGGAAGGTCGAAATGTCATGTTAAGATCGAATTGAGTGTTTGTGGGTTTCGGTTGTACCTCGAAGGATGACCAATTAGGGTATGACCGTAATCACTTAGCTCCTAAAAATAGATGAAACTCGTTTTATTCATGATCGTGCTAGGATAGGTTTTGATTTTATGTTCATGTGCTTAATGGAAGGGACTAGAGGCATATTGCTCTTCCATGACCCTTTTGGCGAGTGATTAATGTTTCGAATCCCTTACTAGAGACTAGAGGCACATTGCTCTTCCATGACCCTTTTGGGGAGTGATTAGTGTTTTGAATCTCTTAATTGAGAGAACAAGCCCTCAACTTGATTTGAATGTCCTTAATGCCTAACATTCGCTTATTGCACTTATATATAGAATATTGATGTCTGATATTTACATATGGTGTTTTGATTCGGCAAAAATATAATGTACGGCCTTCTTGTGGTCCCATTTTCATTTCGGTTCTAAAAAAAGTGTCCTACCTGTAAATGTTTTCGGATAATAAAAATGCGCAATTAATAAAAATGCCCAATAACAAACACAAACCACATCCCCCAACCCCCCCCCCCCCCCCCCCCCCCCCCCCCCCCCAAGTCGCCTATGATGTCGCCAGATACACTGGGAAAACAACCAGAAGAAGAGGCGACATGAGAGGCGACTTCCCCATGTCGCCTATGATGTCGCCAGATGCACTGTGGGCTTGTCCAGGAGAAGTGGCAACATGGGAGGCGACTTGCCCATGTCGCCTCACATGTCACCTTTTGGCCAAAGAAACATTTTTGGACCTTTTTGCCCCTCAATTATTGGTTTTCTCCTATATATTTCCCTCTTCTTTGTCTCTTAAGTGGATCTTCTCCCCAGCACAAAAACAAGAAACCTTTCCTTTAACATTCCAAGAACCACAGTTCACCTTCTATAAACACAAACCACTACATCAAACCTTAAATCCATCATCCAAACCTCATTTCCCACCATCAATACCTATTCTTGGAGTATTAAAAGGAAGCATCAACGGGGAGATCAAAGCAAGCACATCAAGACATCAATGAGGAGTTCTTCACATTTGTTTACTCTAAACTTTTATCTCCTTATTTATTGCATTGTATTTGAGATGGCTTGTTTGATTTATATATATTTTGTAGCCATTGATTGTAATATGAACTAACTTCATCTTGGCTAAAGCCTAGATGAAGCCTTATCCATGATTCATCAATGAAGACCATCACATTATTTCCATTGCATTGTGTTATGTATGTGTATTTCTTATGCTTAATGCTTCTAGGTACTTAGCTACCACTTAGATGATGTTTTGGTGGTTGTGTGAAGGACCGAAAGGTGAAGCACGCCACGTGCTCGATGAAATGCCCGATACAAGTCTAGTAAGATAGAAATATGCGATGCTAGCTTGTAGGATTCTATTGTATGTCATAGCTCTTAATGAATTTGTATGTAGATCGGATAACCATGTAGAAATAGGTTGTTGGTGCATATAAATGTTGTCTTTATTCACTTGACAGAGGTTAGAGACAATTTCCGGACATACGAATCTATGTAAACACTTGCATAATTTATCCAAATGATGCGTCTGAGTTGATGAGAATTGGGAAGGTGGATTCGAAGCCTTAGCCTCATTCTCATACGTTTTACAATTTCGAGTTCAACTGTGTTGTTTGCTTATTTCAGTTTCCATTTATTACTTAGTGATTATTGTGTAGTTAGGTTTAATTTCGTAATCTTGAAATCCCAATGATTAGCACGTTGCCCAATTTGTAAGATAAATATAAAAAGAAAAAGAAAAAAGCCATGTGCTACATACTCATTGGTGGAGTTAGTATTTTAGGTATTGATTGCCAGTATCCAAGCATTTTTCTAATTTTTATAATTTTTATATGGAGCTTTGATTTTTGTTAATATCATTAAATGGCTGGGGCCCCAAAATATCTGGAGACGGCCCTGCGCACACACTCAGAATATTCAACAATATGGTGCTTGTTAAATTCTATATGAAATTATCATTGATAATGATATGCTAGCACTGTTTAATCAATTTCTATATATATCTTTGTTTTTTTTTTTTGAAACAGCATATTATTAAAGAAGCCTAACAAAAGGCAAAAGAACCACAAACAACCAAACCTAGAACAAACAGAGCAAGGAACCAAAACTAAACAGCGCCTCACAACAAAACCACCAGAACAAAACAGCTCAAAGAAAGTTGATTGAGAAATAAAAAGATGATGAATTTTATTTTTCCATTATAAATATATAATAGTGACGTACTATTAGAGATAATAAACAAAACCACCAAAAGAATTATCAATCGCCAGCTCACTCAGCTGATCACTTACAAGCTGACTCTAATCAAAAGCTCACTCAGCTCACTTACAAGCTGTCTCTACAAGACAGTTAACAATTGATTCATCAGGAGGCTGTACTACAATGATGATCAGCTGGTCAACAGATTTTGGCGGGAAAAAAAGAATAACAAACTGTCCAAGTGCAAGTGGAAACCTTATCAAAATCCTTATCTCTAAGAATGAGAGGTGCCATGCAACTTGCATGATTGTATAAAACGAGCAAAAGCTCAACCTGTATTCATTCAACAAAAAATATCAAACAGAATTCTTCAAATTTCTCTCTAAATCTTCAATGGCATCTATATTTTTTGTACTCTGTTTTTAATGTTAGTTCAGGTCTTTTATCAAACACTTGTTTCTTAATACGTACACTAGCTGATCAAGTCACACACACTCAAAATATTCAACAATATAGTACGTGCTTGTTATAATCTATATGAAATTATTTATATCCAGAGGAGCCTGTAGTTAAATCATTCAATCTAAGTCGGCAGAAGTATATATCCAAATTAAGTTTACTTCAATTCTCTTCTCTACTTGGAGAAATTTTTCACTGTTGAAGATCATGTAAGTGACTGTTTTAATTTATTAGTATTTTTATATAAATATTAATTAATGTAATGCTAAACAACTTTTTATGTTCTTCATTTCGATTCTTTTTAATTATATTTGATCAGGTCTCATGATCGGGCCGCCTTTGGTTTAGATCAGGAAGGTAACTGGTGGAAATATCGTTACGAAATTGTAGTGAAAGGCTGGCGGAAAAATAGAAGAAACTGGATTACTTTTGGCTTGTAGATCGTTTCAATCTTTCTTGATCCTTTTCTTTTGAGAAGACTTTTGCTTACCCCCTATGATGGGGAGAGCATTACCTCCCTCTCCAATAAATGACACGTGTTCAATAAGGAGTATTTTTATCCAAAAACTCTTATGTGTTTGGACAAAACTACCCTCTCTCTAGACACGTGTCATGTATTGGGAAGAGGGGTAATGCTCACCCCCTTGACGGGGGTGAGCAAAAATGGACTCTTTTCTTTTCTATGTTCCTTCCATCCAGCAGGATGAGGAAAAGTTTGTTAAAACTAACAAGGTATTATTGATATTGTTCGGATTTCTCTATTTTATTCACATCATCCACACACTTGGTGCAAACGAAAAATCAGAATGGCCGCGGCACTTCTCTAGGATTGACTCTATCACGCTTCTCGTATCAAATGTAAGGGCATACTTTTTACAAACTTAATGCTTTTTTTTAAACTTTCAAATGTGTGCAAATATATATATATATATATATATATATATATATATATATATATATGCTTGCTTTTACATATTTTTGAACTTGTTATATCAATTGGTTGTTTGCAAAATAAATATATGAATCCTCTTACTGATTCATGATTCTTGAAGGACAAAGGAAAAAAATATTCTTAGACTTAATAATATCAAAATATTAAAACCGACAAAAATATCGCTTCACTTTACATTTTCATCTTCCCAACTTTCTCTTTCCTCTCTCTCTCACACTTTTTCTCCTCACTCTATCTTTATTTATGTTTTTTTGTTATTAGTTGAATGGTTTCTTCCATTTCAAGAAACTGATAATTTATTTGTTATTTAAAGGCTATTTTTAAATAAACACATTTTTTGTGCTATTGAAATTAAAACTAATAACTTGTTGACAAACCCACAAAATCAAACAATATAGTACTGCTAGTCAATATTTTTGTATTTGGTATGTCACCTGTTTGTATTAATCTTGTCCAGGTGTCGGTATATTTCCTAATTTTATTGCCGAAAATAGAAATTAAAGCTTCAATACTTTCTGCTGTATTCGTCCCGTTCCTTGTTGGGTGCTCGGTGAGGGTCATTATAATCTACCGATTGTTTACGGAAGAAGTTACAAGGATTTCAAGCAAATTAGCTGAAGCTGCACTTGTCAAAATTGGGCTCAATCTTCTACTTTTCTTGTATGGAGGTCATGTAAGTTAAATTGTCATTTCTATGTCGATTTTTTTTTTTTTGAAAAATGTGTCAGATTTAAATTATTCAAAAAACTGTGTACTTAAAAATTAGGTCGTTAAAGTGTTTTACTAAACTTGAAAGACAATGATGAGGTGGCTCAATGGCAACCGGTAAGCCCCTCACACCCATATACTCAAGATTTTGAGTTCGAGTCATATTGACGAATATGTTATCTCGTGGTCTTGCTTTTTTAAGCTATTTGGAAGCTTGTGGTACTTATTTGCTGTATGGAAAACGGTGGATTGCTGGAAAAAAGCTTGCTCAAATCATAGTCGTAGTGGATGCCGCTATGTTGACAGCCGCTTCTATGTCAGTTCCAATGTCAACAAACTCCTAAATGATACTTGTTTTCCGGCAGAAGATACAAAAACCTATGAGTTAGGGATATTTAAGGATGCTCTTAAGCATCGTATTGTGGAGATGAGGACAGAGTTTTGGAAGAAGGTGTTATATTGTTTCAGATGGGGCATACAAAATATTAGGTTTGTTCAAAAAACTTCTATTATATGGTTCCATTCCCACACACAACTGTATATGGCTAATAGCGTCCAACCAAATGAGTGGTTACCAGAGTAATTATGTTTTTTTTTGTACGAAATTCTATATAGACACTTGTATTTATTAGGAATTTCACACGAAAAAAACGTACTAATCTCACATCTAATAATTTTCATATATATATATATGTGTACACACTGGTACACCCGGTGTATACTAGAATGTCCCTATATACATTGAACTCTCCCTTATTCTAATAATTTTATTTTCAGTGGTTTTGGTCAAAACCTTCAAGTGAGTACCTATAGCTGGGAAAATATCTTTGTGATTTTGATTGCCATCTATGGTGTGGGAACGTTTACCTTTTTTATTGGAAATATGCAGGTTGGTAAATATTATTTTGTTCATCGTCTCTCATTTTTTATTTTGTAGTTATATAAACATGAAGCACCTAATTTTATGTTCTATGGATCATATATGTTTTTTGTGAAACAGAATCTTATAAAGTCTGTAATGGATGAAAGAACAGAGGAGAAGAGAAAGAAAGAACATCAAGCAATCAAACTGAGACAACAACAGCTACATCAATGTGTTCTTTTTGGAAAGCTCTCTGAGAATATGCAAAATATTATTAAGGAATGCCAGAAATACAATTGCCAACAAACTGGAGTTGTTGATGTTGAAAATTTGTTCATTAATCTCTCTAAGGATGTCGAAAACACGAAACGTGAACTCTGCTTAAAACTGGTAAAAAAAGTAGGTTCTTTAATTCAAGTATCTCAATAAAATTTGCTTACATGTCTACCTTACTATGAAACTTTTAGTGTTTGATCTAAACAGAACTTGACACATTCAATATCAGATCTCAAACAATATATTCATATAATTTCCTTGGATCGGAGAAAATTTCTCATTCCATTCTTGAATATTTATCAAGGTTGAAAGGTTTCGAAGGTTGAGTGACACATCACTGCTTCATCTATGTGACTGTGTTAAGCCAGTGGTCTATGATGAGCGCACTCGCATTGTTCATGAGGGAGATCCAATCAATGAGATGTTGTTTGTGCTGCACGGCAAGCTATGGAATTTCTCCTCCACGGCAAGCTCTACGAACAATGCTCCTCCTCTTGACAGGAGAAAGGAATTTTTGAAAGATAGTGACTTCTGGGGAGATGAACTTATCAATTGGGTTCAAGACGAATCCTCCTCCTCCTCCTCCTCCTCCTCTTCGTCAAACAAACTTATTTCACTGACAACCATTCAAGCACTTACAAAAGTTGAAGCCTTTGTTCTCAGGATTGATGACTTGAAAAATCTGTTCAATGAAAAAGCTAAAATCCTACAATCATGGTTTCGTAAAAAAAAGAAACGGAATCTCTGGGTGAAATTGTTGACTACAATCATGTCTAACCGGGAACAAACACCACCAGGAGATCAGTTGACTGGTCCAGAAAATGTTGTTTAAGGAAATTAACTCTCCTGTGACAAACAGAGGTAATTCTTGTATGATCATCAATTAGTAAGTGTATATAAGTGGACTGTATTCTATTTATCATATTTGACGGTCTCTAGAATTCTGCACTCGTGTGGGATTTCAATTGGCACCGGTTCTTGAAATAGGACACCACCAGGCCCCAAGGCCCGGGGAGGAGGAAGGGGGGGCTAGCGGTGGCCATGGCCCTCCTGCCCTCCTGCCCAAACTTAAATTTCTGGCTCCGCTGCTCAAGGCTCTAGCAATCATCTCAAAGAAAGGTTTCTTTACAAGCTCTTTGCCAGGACCTATATCGAGATGAGGAAAGTTAATTGGTAATTAGTAATAAGACTTGAAACTTATACAAATTTTCAAAAAGAAAATCAAATAAAGCATCACTTTGACATAATAAAGCATTCCAAGAAACTGGAGAAAGCTATGACATAAAAAAGCAAACAAAAGGATGTAGTTTCTCAACAACTTCCAAATTAACAATTTTAGGCTCAGTCCAGGATCGACATTCAATGAAACATTTAAAAGTGCTCATTTCAGGAAAAAAAAATGATAAAGATATCATTTTGGAGCAGTTATGAGAAAATGCAGATTACCATATTTTGAGTATATGCACAGATCTTAGTGGAAGTATATATGAAACGAGATAATATGAACGTACCAACAGGGTCTAATGAATCAACAATATATTTTTGTTAATTCTACAATAAGTTGTTTGTTATCTGAAACAAGAATTTGCTACATGTTCCCATTCCATGGTTAGGTGGCGACAAGTTCACGGAGACTTTCTGATGGCCCAATTGTTCCACAGACCCGACATCATCATCTGCTCAACTGGTGACACCACTGTTTGAGCAGATGATGATATCATGGACGGATTAATTCAAACCAAGAAACTTCACAATTGAACTAGCTTTGATATCAAAATTGAATACTTAGGGACTTACAGGTAAGAATGGTAACACCATCAGGAATTACTATGTTATAACTGTTATCTAAGCATCTTCGAATATTGAAAAGGAGGCAAATCCCCTGAGTACAAATTTGAGAAGAAATCTTTTATAGGTGAAAATGGCCTTGGATATTCTGCCGTTCATGTGGGTACATGACGATACAAATTATTACCTTTCAAGATGCTTGACTTTACACTAAAAAATCGGGCAGATTGCTCTTTAATTTCTATAGGCACATGGTAGTGTGATAAGTTTGAGCCTTGGAATCCAATTTTTAGACCAGCATAGACAAAAAATATGTATGAAAGTACAGTCTAAGCATCCAAATCAGTTCTCAAACTCTGGGTGGAGCCAAACATATCTCTGAAGCATACCAGTATATGTTAATTAAAGATTTTAACTCAAAAGGGGGTCTTGAAATCATGATCAGCAATGCATACAAAGAGTCAAGCATGCACGGAAATATACACGTCTTGTATATGAATATAAGAAATTGTTTAGGATTGATCAAAAGATTATATAATATACATAGGCAAAGAGAAGAAAGCGTACGACTTCTCGAAGACTTTCTAATGGCCGAATTGTTCCACATACCCGACCCGACCCGACATTAACATCTGATCAAACGGCGACACAGCCTATACCACTGCCTTCAATACTACACCACACGCTGTTGTCTCATGAATTCGAAAATACCCAAGTCGCCAATTGCTTCGAACGCCTGAGAATTTACAGAGAATTTTTACTTTATTTCATTCGATTTTGACCTAAAAAACACTCACCTTTTTTGTTTTTGTTTTTGATAGGTTGGAACTGGGAAGAAGACGAGGCAGATGGTGAAGTGTGTGGGCACGTCAGACCGTGTAGCCGACGTGTCTTAACACCTCACCTTCGATGACAACGTGTCAAACAATTTTCAGGTGATTGGATGACGTGTCATAACACGTCAACAATTGTCCTGTGACGTGGCCTGTAATGTTAACAGAAATGGCTGACTGGGTCGAAATTGGATGGGTTTACTACGTGAGCCCAACTTAAATGGGCGGATTTACTAAACAAACCCTCAATAGTGTTTTGGGCCTAAATCACAAAAACCAATCCACGATTCCACGATAATATAATTTCTAATGGGCGGATTATGGCACCTTAAAGTAAGAGTCACAATATTTGCACAATTGCACCCCATATTAATAATTTTTTTCACAATTCCAAAATTACCCTTAAGTAAAGCCATACCATTTTTTAAATAATTGTACATATTATTTATAATACAATGTTTATTATTTTGAACGTTTTAATGGATATATATATATATATATATATATATATATATATATAATTACCTTTTGATCATATTATTAACTATTTATTAATTGAAAAAAATTAAATATTGATTATTTCACTGTTATGAAAAACTTTAAAAAAAAATCAGAAAACTTTTTAAAACTTTGTTTAAAAACTAAATATAAAAAGAGAGACTATTGAGTATTGAATATCAGACTTTGATTTTAGTTTTTGTTTAAATCTTTGAAAGTTACCCCTAAATAACATAATCATTCTCTAAATTTCTTTTCAAAAGTCTGATTTTTAGGTTTGTTTCAAAACCAAATGGATATAAAAAAATTTTAAGGATTGCTTGAAACTTGAAAGCCAA
The DNA here is from genome assembly GCA_033220585.1 of Dipteronia sinensis. NCBI lineage: Eukaryota > Viridiplantae > Streptophyta > Magnoliopsida > Sapindales > Sapindaceae > Dipteronia > Dipteronia sinensis. The sequence goes on along the minus strand of CM065639.1, from coordinate 2,902,595 downwards.
GTCTTTTGAAAATGGTGATCAGGTTGTGTTTTTTTTTTCCAAGTACATCTTTGTTTTTTTTTTTTCCTTTTCTTTTCTTCACAATGATGATGTGGCTTGGAAGGAGGAGTCTTCTCCTGTATTGTTTAATTTTTATTAATTGTATTATAATAAATTAATTTATGGTATTTATAGAAAAAATGAGAATGGATATATTTGGTAAAACAAGAGGTGCACTTACAAATTATAATATTTTAAAGGGTAGTGTTAACTTGTGTTCTAAGGGCACAGGTTAACAACCACTTTTTTACTATAATGGAAAATAGACATTACATTTATTGTAATAAAATAATAAATACATGCATTAATATTAGGGGTGTGCAAAAAAACCGCCAAACCGAACCAACCGCCTAACCCAACCCAAATTTTATGTGTTGGTTCGGTTTCACATGTAAAAAAATTATTAATCGATTTGACATTTAACAAAACCAATCAAAGATTGGTTCGGTTTGGGTTGCTAAAAATAAAAATCATATAACCCAAACCAACTCATATATTTAATAAAAATCAAATTCATATTTCCCGGGGTTTTGTAACCTTTATTTATACGTATTTGCTTCTCATAAAAATAAATTTTTTTATTTCTTTCTCATTCATTTTCGTCAACCATTTGGTATTGTGACACTCCTCTTTCTTTTATATATTCTATTTTTTTAATAAATAAAATATAATTACTCCTCTCTTTCGATGCATGTTAGAATATAATTTTTACTATGTTTTATTTTTTATTTTTCTGTTATGATACATGTTATGGTTAATGTTAATTATATAATATTTTTAATTTTGAAAATAATTAAATAACACTTGTATTTAATATTTTTATATTTAAATAATTTTTTAATAATAATACAAAAAATGATTTTAGGTTTCAAACCTAAACCGATAAATCAACTCAAACCAACCCGACTTTTTTTGGTTTGGTTTGAATCGGTTTGATAAATCACATTGATTTGGTTTTTGTTGAAATATAGTCAAACCGAAACATATTGGTTTGGTTTGACATTGAGCTTCAACCCAAACCAAACCGAAAATGCACACCCCTAATTAATATATGTTTTTATTTCTATTTATAATAATAATAAAAAAAGTGGTTGTTAATCTGTACCCTTAGCACTACCTTATTTTAAAACTTTTAATGGGGTATAAAAAAAAAGGGTACACATACGGTTTTAAAGAAGGTGTAAATATCGCCACTCTAAATTAAACCCAATTAAAATCACATAATTAAATCTTCAAAACATTAATTTAAATTACATAATTATCGGTTAATTGTACGTGAAATATTTGTATATATGAATATATTGATGCTCTTTGTCTCTCTGTTTCTTCGATTAATCCTCTTTCTAATAGAACCAAATCCACTTCCAAAATCATCATGCAAAGATATAAGTTATTTTTTATACTTTAATTACTTTTCACTTTGGATTTTAAAAAAAAAAAATTGTGTGGCTAAAATCTAAGATAATATAAGTGCATGTAAAAGTGAATCTATCATCCAATCTATCATCCACGGGCTTTGGAGTTGCAGCAGTCTGAAGCTGTAGCGTGCCTTCTGGTTTCTGCAACTGGCTGGTAATCATAAAGATAAATCCCATTTTTTGATTTCATGCTGCACTGTTTCTCACATTTAAAGTTGGAAGATTTGGGGTTGTTTTGTGTTTGCTTGTGGAAAGTCTGGTCCCTCTAAAATGCCGATGTTCATGAATCTACGGTTGCTAGGGAGGTGGATGTAGTCGACTGGGCTCGTGGTTTTATTGATGATTTTCACGGTGGCAGACTAGTGAAGGGAAGTATACCTCATACCATCTCCTTTAGAAATCTAGTATAGATCCCCCCTATCCAGGTATGTACATAATCAATTGTGATGCTGTGATTGATCGTTTGGTGGGTTTTGGGACTATGATTCGTGATTCGAAAGGCTTTGTTATGGCCTCTAGTTCTCAAAAGATCGAAGCTACTTTCACCCCGCAAGTGGCGGAAGCTTTCGCCATTTCCCGTGAGTTGGCTATTGATACAGGCAGGGGCGGACCCACATTAAGGCCAGGTGGGGTCCATGCCCTACTTCAACATTTAAAAGAGAGATCGAGAAAGAAGAGATCGGCACTCGATCGAGCTTCCGGTCGTCATCATCGTCGTCGCTTCTGGACATCGCTGTCGCTTCTGGTCATCGCTGTCATCGTCGTCGCTTCTGAACATCGCTGTCGCTTATGGTCCTCGCTGTCATCGTCGTCGCTTCAAGTCAACTGTGGCCGTCGCCGTCGCTTCTGGTCATCGCCCTTTGAGTTCTATCTCATCTTAATCTCTCACTCCGATCTGGTTGTATTTGTGTTTATGTGTGGGTGGGTTTGGGTTTGGATTTGGGTTTGGTGATGGTGGTGGTGGTGGTGGTGGCCTGGTTTTTGTTTGGTTCTGGATGGAGATGGAGATGGTGTGGCTAGAGATTGAGGTGGTTGTTTGCTTGGGGTTGATGGTTGTTGGATGGTGAAAAACTTATTTTGTTCTGGGTTTGTATGAATGTATGATGGAGATCTGAGAATGGCGACGATGGTGGTCTGGTGTTCATTCTTGCTTATGGGTTGAAGAGGAGAGAGAAGATGGAGATCTGGGAAATTATACAAGAGGTGGATCTCCACCAAATCCAATTTTTAAATTAAAATTTTTTTTTTTTGGATTTGGTGGAGATCTGGATCTCCACCTCCCCCAAATCCATTTTAAATCAAAGAAAAAATATCTTTATTTTGTTTATTTGATTGAGTGCGATCAAATTTCATTTTTGTTTAAGAATTTTTTTATTTTTCGATTTGGTAGAGATCTGGATCTTCCATTTAAATCCAAGAAAATATCTTTGTTTGGGTTTTTGAGTTTTTGTTGATCATGATGGAATATTAAAGATCCATTCAAGTTCTTTTTTAAGTTTTTTTTTTAATTAGGTGGAAATCCAGATTGGATCCCCACCGTACATGACGGTGGGGATCCAATCTGGATCTCCACCGTACATCTCATGAGATGAGAGAGATGGACGGTGGGGATCCAATCTTGATCTCCACTGAATTCATTTTAAAATTTATTATTTTAAGTCGTTTTAATTTTTATTAGAAGGGTAAAATCATCATTTTACCTTCTGGTCATGTCAGAAGACCTGATTTTAACGAAAACCGTCACAGAAGGACTAAATTAGCCAATACTAAAACAACGAGGACTGAAATGGATAATATGATAAACCATACAGATGAAAATGATATTTACCCATTTTTTTACTGATCTGACGCGAAATTTTACGATTTCGTCTTGATGTGTCATGAAAACTGATTTGTCGGAATTTTCTTAATGCCCCTGTAATTATTTATAAATTTAATCTCTTTAATGTTTTTTTTTATTGTTTCAATCAATGCAACAATATTTTAATTTGTGACTTGACAAACAAATTCTTTTTGTGATTAATTCCAAGCACAGAGGTCTCAAAGTTGAAACACTTTCTTTCTCTTTTATTGAAAATTGAAATTTAACTTTCTGCTCTTTTTGAGAGTTTTTAGTTTTTCATATTCTTGTGTTTGGTTTAGTGATCGAGTAAAATCTGATAAATTGATTTAACCACTTTATTAATTACCCAAGAACCCTCTTTAAAGTTTACTCATCTTTGTAGATAAACCTTCTATAAATATTCTTTTTTCTTCTTTCAATTTTCCTCAACAAATTAAACACAAAATATTTCCTTTCAATTTTCTCAACGCTTTCTCACCCTCCAAACACATTAATCTCATAATGTACTTTCAAAGTAAGTATATATATATATATATATATATATATATATATATTTCCACTATATATATATATATATATCTTTCTCTTTTCTTTGTATTGCTTTGTGATAAATATCTTAGAGAATAAAGTGAGTTTAACACAGCTGATTTTGTTTTGTTTTTTGTTTTTGGAGGTCATAGAAAAGATATAAACTGCCCTAATGGAGGAATTCCGGCCAGTATTCCTTGACCATGATTTTTCTGTCCAACCAATATACCAGGTTTGTTTAATTACTTTGGTTTCATTATATATTTGCTTTAATTTTTCATCTTCTCTCTAAGTTGGACAAGTCATGAGTTATACTTTCAAATTTCCTTTGAATAAATATCTTTTGTTCTTCCTCCATTTCCATCAAAACATTCAGATCTTGATTTTATTTTATTGATTCATTGTTTAACTATTCATTTTCTGATATTTATAAATACTAATTATTCGGATTGTATTTTGTTTGGCATTTGCGTATAATAGAGGAATATGGGATGGTACATAATATACACCATCGATAACCTTAACCTCATGTGCGTAAGTAACTTATCATTTACAATGCGTTCTTTAAATTTTTATTATAAATTAAATTGTGAATAAATTGACATTTTCTTCCTTTTTTTTTTGTCTTTTCTTTTCTATGTCTTTGGTCTGAGAAATGTTTCAAAATTGGCTATTATTTAGTGGCTAAGGTTTATGAGTGGGCATGGTCACGGAAGCAATAGGGTAAAGTTAGTTGGTCTGTAACCAGCTAGTTGATAAATTTAAGATTTTGGATATTTATTTATTTTATTTTTTTAAAGGGGATTTTGGATATTTAAGTTTTGTCAAATCAGTTTACTGTTTTGATTCCACTGTATTTAGATCAATAACCCTTGATTTGCAAAGTCAAATCCAAGAAGCCATATGCAATGAAACACTCACACGGGAGGAGTATTTTCAGATATCGTCAGTTGATAGAGTTGGAAATCCGGTATCGCTGGGGCTGTTTGGTTAGATTTTTGGAGATGTGCTTTTGACTTTTGAAAGCAACTTAAAAGAGTGTTTGAATGTCTCCTAACAAAATAGCTTCCCATTTTTGAAAACTCTTTCAAGAGAGCCAAAATTTCTAGTTTCTCATGGAAGTTGGAATTTGTTTAATGTAACTTTTGTATTTATCTACACTTTTAATATGAAAGAGGAGTTTAGGTATACACAACTTAAATTGAGTGAAAACATCTTCAAGGCCCAAGCTTTTATAGCACAGGCTGTATGGACTATAATAGTTCTAGTTGCAATGGGGAGCTGCTCAGATGAAAATTAAAGATCTGTTAAAGCCCTTAAATGCAGTTGATGGGAGTTCGACAATTAATTTCTTATTTTACAGATGAAGAAGAATATATAGATGATCGTCCTTAATTAGTAATTTAATTATATGTTTAACGTATGACATTTTGGGATCTTCGATTTTTTTGTGCAGTCTTTTTATCTAAATGTAAATTTGATTAGTGTTTAGACTTTAGAGAAACAAATACAGTTTTGAGCACATTGTCAAAACTTATTTGGTGAAGCTAATTTTTTGGTCTAAACAAATAACAAAGCTTTAATATTTTTTATGCGATCTCTTCATATAACCAGATATATACTTGTATATATAAATTTGATTAGTGGTTACTGGTTAGAGAAATAAATATAGTAATAATAAAAATCCTTTGAAAATCAAGACAAATCAGATTTGGACAGGGTCTATATACTATATAGTAAGTAATGTATGCAATAAATATCAAGTATTGTAGCATTATTGTATATTTGTATCTACAAAACAATCATACTCATTATTCAATTTCAATTGTGATTTGTGACCTACTTGATAGATTTATGCTCTCGATCAATAAGGAATTTATCTGCACTTTTAATAGAATTTATATATAGATAGAGACTTCCAAAACAAAATTGAAATATACTGCAATCTGATCATATTAATCTAGATGTTATTAGTATAATTTGACAGATGCAGACATTTCCGATATACATACATATATAATAGTGATAGCTTTTGATATTAAATTCAAGTATTATTTATCGTATAATTTTCTATTAATTTATTACTATTGTTAGTATTGTTAATTTTAAAGTATAACAATACATATTATACAGAATCGGTTAATTAATTGGGTCGGGTTAGGGACATAGGTGTTAGTTTAGGGAGAAATAAAAAAAATATCAATAATTTCTTAATGGAGATGGCTATGGTACAAATAATAACATGATGTTGTACCGTACAAACCAACAAAAAAACATAAAACAAATAATTAAAAAAGAAAGAAAGTGGTTGACAGCCACAAAAAGCAACCGGTTGCTACAATTTTTAGAGTTTTTTATTATATATTATATATATATATATATTAATAATATAATTTAATTATATTAAATAATAATTTAAAAAATCAATTTTTTAATGAAAAATTTCATTTAAAATACATTAAAATTATAAATTTTATTATATAAAATAAAATAAAAATTTTAAAAATTTGAATTTCAAGAACGAGTTCAAGGTAGGTCGAACAAGTTTAACGTTCATCTGAAAGTTAAACTTGTTCAGTGAACAAGTCAACTTAAATCTTCATGAACAAGTTCAACGTAGGTTGTACAAATTTAACGTTCATCTCAACATTAAACTTGTTCGGTGAACAAGTTAACGTAAACATTTATGAACAAATTCAACGTAGGTTAAACGAGTTTAACGTTTATCTCAACGTTAAACTTGTTCGGTGAACAAGTTAACGTAAATGAACAAGTTCAACGTAGGTTGAACGAGTTTAACGCTCATCTAAACGTTGAACTTGTTCAATGAACAAGTTAATGTAAACCTTCATGTACAAGTTCAACGTAGGTTGAACGAGTTTAACGTTCATCTCAACATTAAACTTGTTCGTTGCACAAGTTAACGTAAACCATCATGAACAAGTTCAACATAAGAAAAACGAGTTTAATGTTTATCTCAACGTTAAACTTGTTCGGTGAACAAGTTAACGTAAACGAACAAGTTCAACGTAGGTCGAACAAGTTTAACGTTCATCTCAACGTTAAACTTGTTATGTGAACAAGTTAACGTAAATCTTCATGAACAAGTTCGACGTAGGTTGTACAAATTTAACATTCATCTCAACATTAAACTTGTTCGGTGAACAAGTTAACGTAAACCTTTATGAACAAGTTCTACGTAGGTTGAACGAGTTTAATGTTCATCTCAACATTAAACTTGTTCTGTGAACAAGTTAACGTAAATTTTCATGAACAAGTTCGACGTAGGTTGTACAAATTTAACGTTCATTTCAACGTTAAACTTGTTTGGTGAACAAGCTAACATAAACCTTCATGAACAAGTTCAACGTAGGTTGAACGAGTTTAACGTTTATCTGAACGTTAAACTCGTTCCATGAACAAGTCAACGTAAATCTTCATGAACAAGTTCAACGTAGGTTGAATGAGTTTAACATTCGATTGATAATGTTACACTCGTTCATTGAACAAGTTAACGTAAATCTTCATAAACAAGTTCAACGTAGGTTAAACGAGTTTAACGTTCATCTTAACGTTAAACTTGTTATATGAATAAGTTAACGTAAATCTTCATGAATAAGTTCAACGTTGGTTAAACGAGTTTAACGTTCATCCCAACATTAACCTTGTTCAGTGAACAAATCAACATAAATCTTCATGAACAATTTCAACGTAGATTAAACGAGTTTAACGCTCATCCCAATGTTAAACCTGTTTGCTTGTTCGGTGAACAAGTTAACGTTTTGCTCAACGTAAAATCAGTGAAAAAGTCAAATTTAAACCTTAATGAACAAGTTCAATATGTTTGAATAAGTTTAACATTTCTCTTAACGTTGAGTGAATAAATCAATATATACCTTCATGAACAAGTTCAACGTAAGTTAAACTTGTTTAGCGAACTAGTCAATGTATACCATCATGAACAACTGTAACTTTCCTCCCAACAACATATTCTTTGTTTTGTTCTAAACTAATTTTTTGATAATATTATTCAAAGTGTAATTTTTTAAAATTATTTTGTTTTGAACTATTAAAATATTTCGGGATTGTGAAACAATGTTATGACTTGACGATATAAGTTTAACATTTCTCTTATTGTTAAACTAGTTTAGTGAACAAATCAGCATAATTTTTTATGAACTAGTTCTTATTGTAGATTAATTAACTAGAGAAGATCTTGGGTGCATCCGATGCATCCCCCAAGTGTGATTGCTGTATAATAATATTATAATTTAAATTTTATATTTTCAAGTAATGAAATTATTATCATTCAATCAAACATTTCAAATCAAAAATCAAAATCATTTATAGACATCTATAATTAGAATTCATATTATCTACTAAATTATTTATAGAATTCATATAATTTACTAAATTTTCCGCCACTTATTAATGATAACAATAAAGTACATATATTAATTTAATAAAAATCATTGATTTTAAGATTATTTCCAAAATGAATAACTCATCAAAATTATATAATTATTATTTTAAAAAAATCAAAACTTGTAAATTTCTACACTACTGACTTTGTAAATCCGTAGGAGCGATTAATAATCTATTCAAATCATCTTAAGGGCGCGTTTATTAATCAAGAACCCTAATAAAGGAAAGATAACATAATTACCGATTCATGATTACTTTATTAACTAAAATCACTCTGGAAATTATATTATATGAGTCTCACATACAAATCATGAATTAAATTTCTCCCTGCATCGTAAGGAATCAAGTTCATTTCCTATATGAAACAAATTTCTTACCGAATATGAAACAAATGTATGAATCAATATGCTTAACATATATGCAACAAATTTATTAAAATTTCATAAAAATATTTGACTTGTAAACTTATTGCAAATAGTTTGTTTAATGAATTAATAGTGAATTTAGTAAAAATTTAATAATATATATCGATAATTAATATGTAAAACATAAATTCATATTAGTAATTTCTCATTATCATGTTTAAAAATTAACTTTTCCTCCGAATTGTTAACCAAATAAATAGAATCAATAATTTCCACTTACTATTTTGGTTTATTTTGACAATGCTACCGGATGTTGCTAAGGCGAAGAGAAACCGAATTAGTCATTAATATGATTTTACAAAGAAATCCTTTGGTCTCTTGAGTGTGCGGCAGAGTATTTTGTAGTTTGGTTTTCCTTAATGAATCTTTTATCTCAAAAAAAAAAAAATAATCAATTAATGAATAAACATTTGCACAATTAATAATAAATTTTAGGAAAATTAATTTTTAAATAACATTGTCAATAGTTAATATAAAAATATTTTCCCCCATTGTCAATATTTCCTCTCAATTTAAAAAAAAAAATCCACAGTAATAATTTTAATATTTCCTCTCAATGTAGTAAAAAGTTTAAATAAAGTTGATAATATTTGTAATAAATCATTAACCAATAATATATATAAAAAAATCTAGATCTTCTAATGAAGGCAGTATCTACCTAAGTATACACATTCACTAAGTTATATATCCACCAAATGCTAAAATCAAGTAGCTCATCTGTGGCACTCTCCGAATCCAATAATTTATAAAATTGGTGCTTCAACATGCCATGCTTCAGATTCGTTTTCCCCATGACTTCCTTACAAACACCAAATGCTATAAGAGACTTGACAAACAACCGGTAAGCTAGGCATTTGTAAATAATTGCAACATTCGCCATAAAATGTGCATCTAAACAATCACAAGTGTAGCACAAGTTCACACAAAACTATTCCTCTTATTCTCTTAACGAAGTATAAGTGAGTTTTGAAAATCTCCTGACACTAACTTGTTCCATGGCAGCAATAACATTCAATTCCTTCCCAGCATTTCACACAGTCATGTCAAGCACAATACAAGTCAGTTTACAACAGACCAAATTTACTAAAAAAAAATCAGTTTCCATTATTGCATTGCATTTTCAGGATTGTCGTTACTTCAATTAAACTTTGACACTTAAACCCAACAACACACCATCATATAATTAACTAGTTCATCAAAATGTACTGAGGAAATTCATACCTAAACATGCAAGTATTCCACAAGTAACGGATTTAGAAAGAATAAAATAAGGAAAAGATATTTAATTATCACCGCAATCAAACGTCAAGACTAATGGAATAAAATGTGGCTATGGTAGATAACAATTTGCTGCACCTCATAATGTACAAACCATTAACTCATACTAGAGTTCTTAAGGAACCACAAAACTAATACTTTCAAGGATAAGTTTATATTAATAACTCATAATGAGCCAATATCCATTTTCATCATTTTCATCGGTTAAGAACAAGTAGGCAAAATTCAGGAATGGATCATATAGTGAGATTTCAGCCGCAGAAACAATTATATCAAAATTTTTAGTTAATGGAACCAGATTTTAAGGCCAATTCAACTACAAACCTAATGAATGCATACACCATAATTGTAGGATCTGCAAATATACAGAGTGTAATCGGGAAAATGAGGACCAAGTGGGAAGACATTGAGAAGATTGATAGTCAAGACATGAATGCTATTCTAAAGCATCATCCTTAAAAAAAAGCACTTAAGATCGGAATAAAGGGCATTTTTCAACTTGATTAAACCCAGTATAAAACATCAGTAATCAACTTAACAAACCATTCATCAAACAAAACAAAAATTCAGCAAAAACAAGAAAAACAAAGAGAGGAATTTGCCTAGTTAATCTATTTTATCCATTCAAGCTCATATTAGCAGTTAATCACCTATTTTTTCCAAAATAAATAGCATTTCCCTCCTGAAAATGTATATATTGAATTACTAATACTACATTTGGGTCATGATAACATCATAACACAAATAAAAAATCCAATAGACCATTAAAATTCCACCATCCAACACTTAAAATAACAACACAAAAACAAAAACCCGTCAGCAGCCAAAACAATAAAAATGCAACCAAAAAACCAACACCCCAGTTACAAACTTGCACCAAAACAAACTTCCAAAACACCAAAACCCCGATTGATCATGCACACAAATATGAATTCTGAAAGCATATTTTGGTCACGATAAAATAAATAAAAAATTAATAATTAAACACCCCCCCCCCCCCCCCCCCCCCCCCCCTCAATAAACAATCCAGCATTACAAAATCCTAAAAATCACAAGAAGCTACATGAATCTCATTCTCCAGAAAAAAATAAATATAAACATAACTTAAGAACAACATAACGAAATTGCTGGATATTTTTCCAAGAGAGGCTGCAAGCTCTTTTCATATACTGTCTATTTAAGCTTAATTTGATTTAATCTAAAATACATGAGGAAATAATTTATTTCAATTTGGAAAACTGAATACTTATATTACAAAAAAAAAATCAAAATAACATCAACACATGCAGTATTCTAGTACATCTCAAAACCGATTTGCATAATCATTTCATCTTCATTTTTTACAGAATTCCACACCAAAAAGTCGAAATTTATTACACTTCTGTAATTATTCCCACTATCCAAATGCAGTGTATCAACTCCGAAAATAATAGAAACATGGGATATGAATCATGTTATTAAAAAAGAAAAAAAAACCACCAATAATTATGTTATATTTATAAACCAAGATTATAAAGAAATACATATCAACTCTAATTTAGACTTTCTAAAACCAAATAAGCATTTGAAACTAAAGCATAGACATCCAGAAATACCAGTTCTACGTAGGTGTGAAGGCCAAAGGATATCGTCAGTACGTTGTATGCACAAATTCCATCAAGGTAATTACATTAATAGTGTAAGAATACAAGATTTGGAAGTTTATAAGACGAAAACTAGATCACGCTCGTGCTATAGCCATATACAAACAGCACATTGTACATCGTAAGAAACAAACGCGTATTTTAACACAGTAAAAAAAAAGGCAATGAGAACTTACAAGATTTCCTTCAAGATCCTTTGAGGAATATCCATGGACAAGCTTTCCTCTCTCTCTCTCTCTCTCTCTCTTTTCTTATATCTAAAAACGAAGAGAAAGTACACAACAAAAGGTTTTATTACAAATTTACAAGTAAAACAATTAGTAATGAGCAACTGAAAATGCACTTACATACATACACGCAATTAAAGCACCAACCTTCCTTGTGGTCGAGCAGCCTTGACAATTGAATCTTGTCCATCAATAGATTTTTCAGATTCAATTTCTACTTGAGCATCGTCTTCCTTAACCGTTGAATACAAACAATAAAATTTATTCTCATAATATATTTTTTGAACAATTAACTGCAAAAAAAATCAATCTTTTCATGCTGCCCTATGGATCACTATCATTTCTGTTTATCATAGGGAGAATAGTCACATTACCTGAAAGGTGTCTTTTCCGACAGAATCATAGACACCATCAACCCCTTTGCCTGATGTTATCTCATTGACACGGGCAACAAAATCCTCTTCCTTGTAGATTATGACATGGTGACATCCATCATCCTTGGCTTGAGCTGCTTTCTCTTTTGCTAAACCGGTGCCAATGACAGTTGCACCAAGGGCATTTGCCCATTGGCATAATAGAGATCCAACCCCACCAGCAGCAGCATGGACAAGGATTGTGTGTCCAGGTTCAACCTAAATAGAAGAGAATCCCAACATGGCATTTAATCATGACACTATAATTGTGTTATTAAGCTGGAATAAAATCAGGAAAAGAAGTACCAAACGTATTCTCTCAGTTTGGGAATTGCTATCATGACGATAGCATTATGACCTTAGTATTAATTACTAAGATAAGAAATACATTCTTAAGTATAAATTAAGTCACAATTTTCAAAAATTAGAAAGAGTAATCGATAGAGACCTCCAATTTGTGAAGAAATTCGTTAAGAAGTAATAATCTTAACTTATTACTCTCTTTTCCATTTCTCTAAGTGAACGTAATGTAAATGACTGATGCCATGTATATTTGTGACGATAACTTTCTTTCAATGTAAATTGACATGTACATGCATTGATAGAATGACCAAACATAACTCCACATCATCTAAGTATGAATTGTTAAAGGATAAATCTAACATGATTTTTTTTATATCATTTCTGTTTTCATAGTAGAAAACTATTTCATATCCATTTGGAACTTGCTGAAAAGAAAATGCTAAAGGATGCATATGCGGTGGAACCTACCTTGAAGCAAAGGCGTAGTAGAAACTGAGCTGCCATACCCTTAAAAATGATAGATGCTGCAACAATAGGATCGATAGATGGAGGTAGAGGCACAACTTTTTTCGCAGGAAGGATCTGCTATTCAGCATACTAACCCATTGGATTGCCAGCATATCCCACAAGATCTCCAACTTTTCTACCAGTCAGTCCAGGGCCAACAACTATTACCTCTCCAACAGCCTTCATACCTACAATAGAAGAACAAAAGTTGTTTACAACCTTCGCAGCAGATTTCATTTGCAACAATTCATGACTAGCATATCGTTGCTTCAGATGTATACATAACCCGCAATGGCAATCATCACTGAAAGCATGTATAATTCATCCAACTATCATATGAATTACATGTTATGTCAAATTTAATAACTTCACACAATGTGCAACAATCTCTTCGTTGAAAATTTTCATTTTTTAATGGTCTTCTAATACAAAATAACAAAAAGTACTTCACTACTAAACATCGCAAAAACAGAACCGAACCTGGAGTGAAGGGCATTGTAGCAGCCTTATAAACTCCTTTACGGAAGTACACATCAATGAAATTAAGCCCAATTGCTTTGTTTCTCACGCGTATGTCACCGTCACCTGGCTCCCCTATTTCCACATCTTCCCACTTAAGAACCTGTCACCATTACACACAAACAAGTAATCAGCTACATCCAGAAAGAATCCAATTATAAAAAACTAAAAATGATCTCTCACTCCCCAAAATTCAATTCAAGTAAATCACAACTAGTACCTCAAATCTTGGAAACGATTATAATCACATTATAATTTACTATAACTCCACCACACAACAACATATACGATTCTAAAGAATCACAATTTGACAATACAACTATAATCTAATAACTAAAACTTGAAATGGGTTCCATACTTTACTATAATCTAATCTTGGAAACGAATATAATGACATTATAAGTTACTGTGACTCTACCAAATGACAACATATATAATTCTAGAGAGCCACAATTTGACAATAGAACAAAATTCTCCAACAAATATATAATTTGACAATACAACTATAATCTAATAACTAAAACTTGAAATGGGTTCCATACTTTACTATAATCTAATCTTGGAAACGAATATAATGACATTATAAGTTACTATGACTCCACCAAATGACAACATATATGATTCTAGAGAGCCACAATTTGACAATAGAACACAATTTGGCGATAGTGATAAACATAAATTTATTGCTCCTTGCTGCCAACTCAAAAAAAAAAAAGGTTTTAAATCCAACAAATTATAAATCAGTCCAAACAACGAAACAATTAAAAACATAACATAACATACCACTTTCAATCTCTTGAGAATACTATCAAACTGTGCCGTATCAAATGCCCATGGGTTTGACTTCTCTAGACCAACACCTGTTAAAATAAATTAAAAATCAAACAGCTGATCAAACACAAAACCCATAATCCTCACAAATTCTTAAAAACGAAAATAGTAAATTTAATTTTAAAAAAAATGAACTGAAAACCTGTCTATGACGGAGAAGCATCAAGTGGTAGTGTGGTGTCTCCTAGCTCAAATCGACAGCAGAAGAGATCGGATGGCCGGATCTGCATCTTTCAAGCGACCGACCCAGCTCTGCAATGGAACTATTACCGAATCCAGCCTGCTCTCCCACGCGCAGAGGATCAGTTTCTCTGGCCACCGTGACCATCACCATCACGCGTCGCCTCACAGCCCTCCATAGCGCTTGCTCCGCCGCCGGACAACCTACGCCGTTTCTAGATCTCTTCGTTGAGGTCAACGAGAGAGAATGAGAGAAGATGTAGAGAGCGAGTGATAGGTTGAGACTTTAGAGAGTGAGTGAGTTTTGGGAAATAAACGGAACCGATTACCTGTTAATCCGGTTTCATATCTATATACTCTGTATAAAAAAGGACAGTTGAACCATATTTTTAACCCTTTTGTTTTGTTGTGATTTGTATTAATTTGTGAAAAGACTTCTATACATGTACTCTTTTTAGTATTTCCTATTTTTAATAATTTTATAGTCATATCAAATCTAAAAAAATAGAAGGTATATATCGTATTTCAATTTTTAGTTTATTTACAATTATTGGTACAGCACTGTTATACTTATATCCTTAAAGGATTCTAGAATTACATAAAACTTTTATTAAACAATATATAAACGAGGGTATAAATGTCTTTCACATTATATGATAGAGGACCATTTAAAAATTTTACTTGTAATTAACCATATTATTTTTTTCCAGATTCTATGATTTCTATCTCTCGGCCACATCTCTCGATTCACTGTTTAAACAAAAAACGTGTCATCCTGGTATGGTTTCTCTCTCACTGACTCTTCATTTTTTGCTTCTCTCCCATTTATTTATTTCTTCTTCTCCGTCATACTCGAAACTTCAAGAACTAAGAGGTAAGGCTACCACCTTGTTTCCTCGTCTCCTTCTCAGTTTGGTTCTCTACTTCTCCCCTAATTCTGTTCTCTGTGTAGAATTTTAGTGTATAGATTTTACTGAGATATGGTCCTCGCCCAGGTGTTCATCAGGTACAGAATTTCTCCTCTCTTTTTTTATTGGAATTGTTTGCTTTTTATAATAAATTAGTGTGCTTTCAATTGATTTGTTAGCTCAGTCTCTGAATTATACAAATATGGTTTCAAATAAGGTAAAATTGAAATAGTTGGTGGTAGAGAGAAATGATTTCTAGGGTTTCTGTTGTTTTAGTTCAGATGCATAATGAGGGCTCGAATGGGGGTCACAGTTGTGAGCAAAACCTGGAAAAGCAGGGGAAGAGTCAGGAGGGTTTATCGGGTGGTGGGTTCTTATGATGAGGCCAATCAAACATTATCCACCATTGTGATTTCTAATGGGGAAACTCCTGAGCCCAACCGCACCGACAACAACGATTCCAAGGATGAATTGCCGCCTGGCATGTCTCCCAAGAAGGGCTGCTTGTCAAGGTCTCCTAGCTCTCATGCACAATGCAGGTATATCTCATACACACACCCAACGAAGCTGTCAAATTGGCAACCTATAATTAATATTATTGTCTTGTCCTTCATTTTGTATAAATTTCTTTAGTTGATTAATTTCTGCAGTAATAATTCGTGCCTTAATAATTAGTTAACTAAGATCATCGTCTATATGGAGTTAACTCTGTTTGCTTTTATGTGTCATTCTTCAGAGTTTGTCAGCAGGACAAGGAAGAGGTTCTGATAGATCTTGGATGCCAGTGCCGAGGTGGTCATGCTAAAGCCCACCGCTCATGCATAGACACTTGGTTTCGGACAAGGGGATCAAATAGATGCGAGATATGCCAGTAACTTTTTGTTAAATTTATTCATGATTTAGAATTAGCCTTGCTCTGATACTAATATGATTGGTGTTTTTTCGCAGAGGAATTGCTGCAAATTTACCACCTCCAGAATCACAGCCAAGTGTAGGTATTCTGTGTCTGAGTGCCAATCCTCTTCTCTTTATAATGTGTATTGGATATAATTGCGTTTTGCATTTCCATGAAAAATTACATAATAACATTAAATAATAATTTCAGCAATTCTTTTTTGGGGTTGTTTTAGGATTTGAAAGCGAAGTTTGATCTTATTTTTTTGTTGTTAGTTGCTGGTCTTGAAGAAGAGAGCGACTGCGGTGACGAATGCCAAGGGAAAAACGTAGGAATTGAGTGCACAGGATGCTTCGATGATGATATAGCATAACTTCAGAGAATAAGTGACTCACCAATCACAGTCCGTTCGATCACCGTGTCAGTTGGCGGTTGTTAAGGCAAAGTTTAGAGAAATCAAAGCTTTGTGTAATAACTATCCGTATCGTCACTGCATTGCTCGTGATGCAGAGGAGCGCCAGCACTTCTCTGAGAGAATCATCGTCCTGCTCCTCACTGATGATGCAATAGAAGTAATATTGCAATATTAGAAATATATTGGTTGTTAAAGAATTTGAATTAATTTCCAGTTTGATATATTGGAATTGGTTTATAATATATAGGGTGTGATTTAGGCTTGTGATTTTATGGTTTGGGCGTCAAAAAGGTTGATGCAAAATGAGCTAGACGCAATGCTTGATGTGGTAGAGCCAAGACCACAAGGAAAACTGGGTTCAATGAGGGGAAGGAAGTTTAATCTTCGTGGAGGACCTGGAGGTTGCAGTAATCAAAATGAAATTTGAGCTGGTGTGGCAGAGGTGGTCCAAATGCTTGATCAAGCAGACAAGTATGATATTTTTGTTTTGATCTGATTGTATTCACTACCATGTTTATGTTTTAATGTTTGAATCTTTGAAGTTTAGGAGTTGGTAGTCAAAATCAAAGGTGGTGAGGAATATAAAGTAGATACCAATCTCTAATTTGTATATATCTGTAGTTTCATAGGATCTGAAATCTAAAGGAACTTTCTCCGTATTATTATAAAATGTGTATTTAGGAGGCATATGCCTTGTATGTGCCTCCAAACCTAGTTTTTTTAAAAAGTGGTGTTATTCTAACAAAAACAAAAATAAAAACAAAAGTGGTATCTTACGGTACAACACCACTCCCTTTGTCGTACCGTAGCATGACCCTCTCTTAATTCCTAAACAAAGGAGATTTTGATATTCTCGAATGATCTCACTAAAGTAATACCAATTTTTATAAACCAGAATTCTACAATTAAGGCATTAAGCAGATTGGCATGGGGTCATCTACGTTTTGAATTGAAATAAAGTAATTCCGGTTTTGAATTGAACGCAGGAACATTATTTTGACAATGCCATGAAAAGATGGTTCGTCGTAAAGTGGGAGACTTATTGGAGAAGAGAAAAGAAACTATAAAATAAAAATCTGATTAAGACTTAAGAGCGTGTCAGCCGGTTAAATATGTCCTTAAGAAAAGAGAACATTAATGACTCTAAAAACAAAACTTTTTTATTGATGTTTTCTGATACTAAGCTAGGGTTTTAGGTATGAGATGTCACTTTCATTGAATCGGTAACGATGTAACATTGTCAAGATGATGTGTGTGCCATTATTCGGCCATTGCAAGTCACATTTATGTAATATTTATTCGTTTTATATATGATTTCTATCGGCAGTTGAGAAATTAACAAATGATCTACTCTGTGTGTTGTCACATGCATATTTCATATTTGGTTCTAATCAAAATCCTTTTCAGTAAATAAATTGATCTTACGATAAATTTTAATGGAACTTATTTTGTTTTGATGATTAAAATTAAAGAGAAGGAATATTTCAAAAAAAAAATAAGTTAATTAAGGGTATGTTTTCTGATTTTTTTAATATTTTTATTCGGGTAAAAGTGTATGTATATATGAATCATGAATGATCGATGGTTCCAGATTTCATTTGGATTACTATTTAAAACAAGAAAAACAAAATTAATAAAATACATTTCTTCTTTGAAAGAATAATAAGATACGTTGAATCATGTAAAAACGATAGCATCGTAATGAGTAAACTTTCAATCTTTCCAAAGCTTTCTTCTTTTGTTTTAAATTAATAAAACTTATAACATAAAAAAATTAGGTTACGTGATATATATCTACAATATGAGTGAATTCGTTGGTCGGCAATAAAATCATTTATTTTATACATTAAGGAATATTTTTACTCGTGAATCGTGATCATTTAACTTTGTTAGTGTTTTTGATTCAATAACAAATAATTGTATCGTTTTAGAAATTTGTTAAAAAAAATCAGTGATAAAGAATTTTCCTATGGTTCATAAGTACAATTACTTAAAAATAATTACAATAAATTTGGGATTTAGAGAAATAAACACAACTAAAACAGAATTTACAATCTCACCGGTTAATCTAGATGAGACTGTAAATATAATCCACAATTCAGTAGAAAATCTCTTAAATTTTGGTATAATTAAATTGTAAATTATTTTGTACTTGAAAATTATTTTTCAAAGGGCTATGCAAGAGGCAAAATAGCAAATCATTTAAATTGGTCTCCAAATTTAAATGGAACGTTCCAAAAATAAAAATAGAAAGACAAAATTTCATTCTTCCATATGGCCATGGGCTGTGAAGAAATTGACTGAAAGACTATTGAAAAACAACAGAAGCAAATCCTAGGGTAAATTTTGTATCAGAAAACAAATTCTGTCCTTTTCAAAAAAAAGAAAACAATTTTTTCTCTAACTATTATGGATAATTAAAATTCAAAAACAATTATTTTTGGAATAATAATCTTGTACTCAATGCATAATTAATACATTCTAAAAAACCAAAAAGAAAAGAGAAAAAAGAGGTTAAAAAATATAAAGAAATAAACCGTTAAAAAAAGTATAAATTCCCTAAAAAAAATCTAGGGAAAGATCGGGTATTGGATACCTAAAAAACCAAAATAAATACATTTTGTTTTAAGAGACAATACCGTGTTACACTTAGAACAAAAACTATAACCATAGTATATATCTATGGTACCAGTTTGTTTATCGAATCCATCGTTCATAAGTACAAAGCACGTCATAAGTCTCAACCAGTTCATTGATTTTCTGAATTGGTGGCGATGAGCAGAATGCTAACCTTATCGGATGGTTTCATAGCGAACACCTTAATGGACATCTAATTGAAAATCTAAGACCGCCAAAGTTGAAATTCCATAATCAATCCAGAATTATATTTTAACAACTAAAGTGTTTCCACAAAAGAAAAAAAAAATTCAACCCAATATTAAAACAAAATCCGTAGAAATTACTTCCACCACCCAAAGCCATCAAATTCTTCACCACTTGTTTTGAGTTTGCTCGTGAGGGAGAGTTAATAGGATGTTATGGAAAAAAATGTGAGATTATAAAAAAAGCAAAAACTAAAACTAAAAAAATTAAAATTATTCAACCAAATATTAAAACAAAATCTGTCGAAATGACTTTCACCATCCAAAACCATCAAATTCCTCACCGCTTGTTTTGAGTTTGCTCGTGAGGGAGAGTCAATAGAATGAGATAAAAAAAATCAAAAAAAAAAAAAAATTACTCAACCAAATATTAAAAAAAAAAATCTGTAGAAATTTCTCTCACCATCTAACGGCATCCAATTCTCCACTGCTTGTTTTGAGTTTGCCGAGAAAGTTAATAGATTGAGATGGGAAAAAAATATATGAGATTTTGGATAGTATTTATAGAGAAATTGAGGAATATGAAAGGACACAAATGGTTCAGAGAAAGAATATATAACAACTAGGGGTGGGCAAAAAACCAATAAACTGAACCGAACCGATGAACCGAACCGATCCAATCGGTTTTTTTTTCGGTTTTCTTATGTTGACCGGTTCGGTTCGGTTCATTTTTTTGAAAACCGATTGGATCGGTTTTTTTTCCGGTTAGTTATCCCAAACCGGAAAACCGAACCGAGATCCAATATATATAAAAAAAACCTTAGTTTTAATGTTTAATAGTCCATGAAACTAAAAAACTATGAAAGTGTGTCACATCATATTTTTTTCTTAGTTTTTTTTATGAATATTATTTTAAACTAGTATTTTCAATTTGTTCAAATCCATAATTTAATTTGGTCCAAGGCTCAAAAAGATTAAAATATGAAAATATATGTAATAATTAAAACCCAAAAATATGGTCCAATTGGCCCAAAACGGAAAAAACCGAACCGAACCAAACCGGTCAAATTTAATCGGTTCATAATTGTTAAGTTGATCGGATCGGTTCACTTTTTTAAAAACCGAACATTATCGGTTTTTTATCGGTTCACTCCAAAAGTGAACGGATCCATTAAACATCCACCCCTAATAACAACGGTTTAAATAATTAATTTATTATATTTATTAATTATAATCATGAATATTTATTTAACTTGTGTATTAATAGATAGAAATTAATATATTTAAATTTAAAATTCTTTCACGGCAATATATATGGCTATGAAAGTTAACTTTTATATATTATATAGATATACGTGGGATCCGAATGAGATAAGATAAAAAGGTGGTTATCAAAAGTATGCCTTTAAGAAATTGGGATGTTAGTTGAGCTTTGAGGGTGAGTCCAAGCGAAATCGGATATTGGCATGTACACCTGTTACATAATACTTTTAAAAGAAAAAGTGCACACTATATACACCTGTTATCCGATGGTATACTTCCGCACCTAGACCACAAAGATACATGTTTTCCCTTCCCAAATTTATATAATAATTTTAAAAGAAAAAGTGCACACCATATTAATGGTGTAAAAGGGGGCCGGCCCGGCCCACATCTGCACGGCCCCCCGGCCCGTTTAGGAAAACGGGCCGTGCCAGGCACGGCCTGTTTTCCTAAATGGGGGCCCGGCACGGCCCTTCCGTGCCGTGCAGCGTGCCGTGCCGTGCCAGCACGTAGGTCAATTTGGCGGGCCAAATGGGCCGGCCCATATATATATATATATTTTTAAATTTTTTTATATATTATTATTTTTGTGTGGGAGTATTTATAGAAAAATTAGAAAAGTGGATAAAAATATAAAACACAAGAGTTGAGGGGGCAAATTGTAATTTTATTGTTTTTTAAAAAAAAATACCGTTATATACTTAAATTAAAAAAAAAAAAAAAAAAAAAACAAATTCCGCGGGCCCAAAGGTCGGCACGCTGTGCCGGCACGCGTGTAGGCCCGGCGTGCCGACCGTTGGGCTTGGCACGCCGTGCTGGCGTGCCGTACCGGGCCGGCACGCCGTGCCTGGAACCCTGACCCGGCACGTGCCAAGAATGGGGGCCGTGCCTGGCACGGCCCGCCATCCTTGGCAGGCCGGCCGGACCGGGCCCTCCAGGCTCGACCCATATTTACAGCACTACACCATATACAGCTAATAAACTTTATTATTATTTAAAATTGTGTTACTTGCTTTAATTCTATCTATATTATTTTTCTTCCCTCATTTCTTTTGTCTTTTATTTTTTGCTTTCACAAAATCAGTCTTACAGGGTCTCCTTTACTCCTTAAGCCTAGATATGACCGCGGTTCGATTTGAACCGTGGAACCGAACTGTAACCGTGGAAAAAAATCGAAATCAGAACCGGAACCATGGGTTTAAGGTTCGGGTTTAAAGTTCCGGTTCAGTTTTTTTAAAAAAAATCGGACTAGAACCGACAGTTTGGTTCCGGTTCTGTAACTGCGGGTTCCAAAAAAAAAATATTTTTTTTTCTCTCTTTCACTATTTCCTTATGCATGTTATTTCCAGATATCTCTCTCTCTCATTCTTTTTTTTTTCTTCAGATCTTTCTCTATCTCTTTTCTCTTTTTTTTCTTTCATTTTTTTCAAAATCCACAGATCCATTGATCTCTCTCTTCCAAATCATTCGAGCTTTATTTGAGTGAGTGATCGCGAGAGAGTATGGTTAATTAGTGGTTAGGTGGGGTGAGTGATTGGGTGGGGTTTGAGTTTTTGACTTGTTTGAGAATTGAGAGCTGATCACACGCATGTCAGTTTTTTGTGTTTTTTTTTTTTCTTTTTGTATAATAAAAACCGAACCGTCTAGAATCGAGAAATTGGAATCAAAACAGAATGGAAACCGAAATTAGAATGGAAACTGGAACCTAAACCCTTTTTAAAAGATTTCGATTTCGAGTCTGAAAAATTTGAAACTGAAATCGACGATTCAAAACCGAAACCGAATCGCGACCATAACTACCTAAGGCCCGCAATAACTGAATAATTATTGCAGCAACGACCGAGGTCTCATTTGTCAAAAAGAAAAAAACAGGAAGAAGAAAGTGTTTTTTTGTCAGAAAGATATTGACTAGCAGGCTCTCCTTGGGCCACGCAATCTTTTGTCTTTTATTTTTTGCTTTCACAAAAGCAGTCTAGCAGGGTCTCCTTTACTCCTTGAGCCCCACAATAGCGAATAATTATTGTAGCGACTAGCGAGGTCTCATTTGTCAAAAAGAAAAAAACAGGTAGAAAAAAGAATGTTTTTTTGTCAGACAAATATTGACCAGCAGGCTCTCCTTAGGCCAGGCAATCACCGGCAATTGATTGATTAGGTCTTTTATCTCGACAGAGGCACAGAGAACACGTGAAATTTCCTGGAAAGTGCCTATATATTAACCCTCTGATATAGCTTGAAAAATATTTCTTGCAAAATCAACTCATCACGTGAACAACAATTAGCTAGGTACGTTTAAAAATTGGCATAAATTTAGTCATGGTATTGGCACAATTTTACATGCTTGACAACAATTTTAGAAGTAGAATAATGTCATGCATGTAAAATTGTAAACAAACACTCACGCTTCATAGATTTCATGCATTCAATGTAAGGGATACGAGATAGAGGTCCTGTCTGATAAGTGAGTATGGGACCAGCTCCTAATTATTTAGTTAAATTTTTTTTTATTTAGATTTTTTTGTAACGCCTAAATAGAAAACAAAATATCCGATTAGGATTTTTTTTTTCTCTCTCATTCAAGCAAGTATTTAACCTATGATTGAAAAAAAAGAAATTTTAAGAGAATTCTAACTCTTTTTTTTTTTTTTTTTTTGGGTAATGAGGATCCCGAACTTTGTCCGGACACAAATCCGTCCGTCATCCTTCAACTGCGTGATACATATATGGCATGTATACTATACCGGCCTGTTTGTTGGATATACAGAGTATGACAGATAAGAAACATCGGCCCGCACCATTGACTCCGCAACGATGCAAGCGGGTAAATCAGGACTCGTCCCCACCTGGATAGGATTCGAACCGCTGACGTTAGCTCCATATCCGTCCTTCCACCAGCAGAGAAGAGGATCCTAACTCATAAGTACGTATAAGAATGTTCTTACTGTTAGGGTGGGCACATAAACAGAATTTATGTGTTCGGGTCGTTTATGTTCGGTTTTTGACTTAAAAAAATCAATTTTACACATCTATTCAATTTTCAACATAAATAATCAAATTTATATGCTGGCTCAATTTTATAAATCAGTTCAAATTTCAATTTTATTGAAAAAAAATGTTTTGAAAAAAGAAAAAACCAAATTGAGAATTTTTTTGAAGGACCGTGACCGATGGTTTTGATTCATAGAGATGGTGGTTTGGTCGATTCTGTGTGTTGTGGTCCGTGGTTGTTGTTGTGGGCTCTCTCTCACTCAATCTAATCTATTGCGTCAGTCAATGTTGTGGGCTCACCATTTGAATGCTCTGTTTCTATGAATGTTAATTCAAATATCGAGGAAGCTTTCACGAAGCTGCTTAGCATCCACCAGGAAATTAAATGAGACATGCAATGCTATAATCTCTAACCCTCTTTAAAGTTCACTCATCTATGTAGATAAATCTTCTATAAATATTCTTTTTTCTTCTTTCAATATCCCTCAACAAATTAAACACAAATTATATCCTTTCAATTTTCTCAGCGCTTTCTCACCCTCCAAGCACATTCATGTCTTAATGTACTTTCAAAGTAAGTGTGTGTATATATATATATATATATATCTTTTCTGTGTGATTGCTTTGTGATAAATATGTTAGAGAATAAAGTGAGTTTAAAACAGCTGATTTTGTTTTGGGTTTTTTTGGAGGTCATAGAAAAGATATAAACTGCGTAGGATTTTGGATATTTATTTTATTTTTATTTTTTTTTTGAAAGGGGATTTTTGATATTTAGGATTTGTCAAATCAGTTTACTGTTTTCATTCCACTGTATTCAGATCAGTGTCCCTTAATTTGCAAAAACAAATCCAATAAGCTTTATGTAATCAAACACTCACAGGAGGAGGGGTATTTTTAGATATCATTAATTGATTTGTAGGAGTTGGAAAGCTGGTATCGATACTATACTATGTTTTAACTATATTTTCAGACAAACGATATAGTAAACAAAAAAACTGAAAGCACATGACTTCTTCTTCTACAGCTTCTTCATCTTCTTCTTCTTCACTTTTCCTGGTGCCCAAATCGGTATAGATCTGTGTTGATATACATTGATTTAAGTCGGTGTTAGTAGAGCTCCTCTCTCTCACACAAATTCTCTTGTGGATCCTTTGGCTGGCTGTCCCTAGGAGAATTGCGTTTGTGGGGATATTGCTATTGGTATATTCTTGTATACTACTTTATCCTTTATTGCTGTTTTTTTTTTCTTCTTACTTTTCTATTAAGGGAGATTAGCAAAAATTACTCCTTTTCTTTCCTTTAACATTCACTCAGTTTCTTCTATTAGCAAAAATTACTTTTCTATTAAGGCTGATTTGTGATTTGTGAAGGATCCTGCAGTTTCAAGAAGGTACAGCTTTTCATTGTTGATCATGTAAGTGATTTTTGTTGTATTATAAATTTCATGGAATTTCACTAATATATATCTACAACAATATTTTTTTCTCGTTGGTATAAATTAAAACTGTGTATTTATTATCATTAAATTGAGCTGTTTTTGCTTTTTTATTTTACCTCGACAAAATAAGGGAAAATTTATTGAAAGAAAAGAAAAGAACACAAAATCAAGAGAGGACATAAAAACCTAACCATCAGTTACCTAATTAAGTGTTAGTGTATCTTGTTTTACAATGGAAACACATGCATAGAACCATTTAGTGATTTTTAATAAACTAGCTACTGGGTTGTAAAGCCTGAATCAATAATGTTGTACGACGCATCGGGGTCGATCTCCCAATAGAGCTTGCAATGGTTGAGCTACCTTATCAGCTCTCAAGGGTAAGGGGCAGTGGCCCGCAGCGAAGCAAAATTTTAGTGTTTGTGCAACAGAAAAAAAATAATAGAGTTTTTTCTTGCTTAAAATTGTAGTGTTTTTATCTGGCGCTTCACCATTATAAACAACTTAAAACAATGATTATATTATCAGGTCTCAGTTTGTGAACGTAGAGGAAGGTACATCAGGGCAACTTCCGACGGCACACCGAAATGGAACAAACACGGAGGTCTCAGGACATATACAAAGAGGTACTCCTGATAATTCTGGTGTTGAAGTTCAAGGGGTTGAAGTTCGAGGGGTTGAAGTTCAAGGGATTAGCAGCAGCAGTGATAGAGAATCAACGAGACTGCTTCATTGGAAGAAATCCATCAGTAAAGTTAGGCCATTAGTGAATATAAGTCCTTTTATATTGTGCGTCTACAAAATCTCAATAGAGCCTTTCTTCTTGTATAACACTGTGATCAATTATGACAGAAAGTGCTTTGAAATTGACGAAATTGTGTCTACTGTGGATATGGTTCTCAATCCGTTTAATAATTTCCTTACTATTGGATCTTATGCTTTTCTGTTGGATGCCTTTGTGGTGAGGAGGGTGGGTTCGCTTAAAAAAGTGTTACAGGGAATAATTTTGTTCCTTCTCCTACAAATTGGCTTGCTAGATTTTTGTTTCAGACCGGTGAGTAACATTATTTATTTAGTTTTTGTTTTGATGTAAGATTATATCTAAACTATAAATTTCTTTAAAATAGTTTTTTTTAGGATTGAAATATATGATTATGGACAAATAATGAGTTTTTTTTTTGTCATTCTTCTATAGGTAGATATTTAATTAAAAAAAGTGAGATTGTTTTTAATTTTTAATTTTACCAATATGCTTATTTTACCCTTGAACATTAAAGTTAATCCTTAGAATCTAACTATCAAGTATTTATCATTAAGATAATGATCGTTCATATAATTAATGTCTTGCAGGAAAGGCAAAGCAGTGAGTGATTTATTTATGATTACGTAATATCACTCTAAACTAGTTTGCTCTATGTTGTGGTTGTGCAGAATGGAGGACATTCACTCTAAACTAGTTTGCTCTATGTTGTGGTTGTGCAGAATGGAGGACATTCAAATTTTTACTCGACCAACTTGTTTCTTTTACAATACTACTTGGTGTTTATTCTACTCTACATAATGTTTACAAGAGCTACAAGGACTTGGGCTACTCTTGCTAAAGCTACATGGGCGAAAGCTGCTTTCAATCTTCTTCTTTACATTCATGGGGGTCATGTAATTTAAATTATTATTTATGTTTTGACTAATTATTAACATAATTAAAAAAATATATGTTTAACCAATTATACCATCAAGTGATTATTATTATTTTTAGGTATTTGGAGGCTTATGGTACGCATTTGCCATAGGAAAAGAGATCGGCTGCTGGAAGAAAGCCTGCCAACATCATGCTTCAGAGTGTCATTCTAGTAAATTTAATAATTTTTTTAAATGTAATCATGATTCACGAGACTACAAATTTATAAATGAATTTTGCCCAACAAAAACTCGAAATAGAACCGCTTATGATTTTGGAATATATCATGATGCTCTTGAGTCTGGTATAGTCGAGATGTCGAATTTTCCGAAGAGGGTTTTACATTGTTTCCGTTGGGGTCTCCAAAACCTTAGGTTTGTAATTCTAACTTGACATTTAATGAGCTTTATTTACCGTTAAATGACCATACTAGGCGGATTGAATTTGTTTTAATTTTAACAAATTTAAAAATACAGTGGTTTTGGTCAAAACATCCAAACAAGTACGGACGTATGGGAAAATATCTTTGTGATTTCCATTACCATTTACGGCATGGTGTTGTTTGTCATTTTCATTGGAAATATGCAGGTACACTGTTATTATTCTTATTATTTAGTTTCTCAATCTATTTAATATTCTTATTAAGATGGAAATCTTTGTTATTGTGCTGGACTCTTGTGAATACAGATGTATCTGCAACCGCAAACTAATAGATCAGAGATGATAAGACAGAAGAAACGGGAGATAGAGCAGAGCAAGTCCTTTGAGAAGATACCGGAGGACCTCCAAAAGCTGATCAAGAAATACCAGCCGGAAAAATGGGAAGAAACCAAAGGTGGTGGTGAGTTTGGAAATTTGTTCAACAATCTTCCTGGTTATCTCAGAAGGAAAATAAAGCGCCAACTTTTGTTTGAATTACTCAAGAAGGTAAGTTCTTTAATTTGTTTCTCTATTACTTACCTTGATTAATGCACCTGCCAGTTATTTAATCTTCAGTTGATAAGTTACCTTTAATTTCTTTATCAGTTTGTGTAGTCAATTACAAAGAAGCTGTTAAATTACCAACGTTTAGGAAAACTAGATGCAATTTCATTGATTTTAGTTTATTGATGTATGACACTTTGGTAGCTTCTGCGAAGGGCAAACAATCTCCGATTGAGTGGGCCCAAAAATATCCTACGTTTGTTACGAAGTAACACATCACTGTTTTCCTATATACGACAATTTGGACTCCCTTTTTCAGTTTTTTATTTTAATTTAGACAGATTTTTTGGACCTTTGTAACTTTTGGTAGGAATTCTCATTTTCATTAAGATTTGTTTGTTTGCATACGATTATGAATGCTCATTCAGAATTTAATAATAACTGGTGTCGAAGAAATAATAATAAAAAACAATAACTCAAATTTGATTTTTTAGTCAATTTAGGAACCCCCGAATCCTGGTGGAATCGGTATAGTTTTATATAAGAAACAATCTAATAGGTATTGTTATTTTTTTTATTAATAAAAAATCATTCATTCAGAACAATCTGGTGGAATTGGGTTGAAGATTGTTTGGCTAATTTGGGTTCGCAATCACCAGAATTTATTTTCTGGGATCACCCTCCTGTTGAGATTTAATCCTTTTTATTTGCTTATTTGTGCGGTTTTCCTTGTTGTTGTTTTTCTTGACGTTTTCTTTTGAGGGTCAAGGTTTTTTGTCCCCCCTGTCTTTGTGTTCTTTTCTTTTCTTTCGATAAACTTTCTCTTGTTTTGTCGAGGTTAAAAAAAATAAGAAAAATTCATTCGAAGCAACTTTGAGTCGTGAATTCGATTGGTTTATCGTTTTTGTTTCGTCCTATATATATATTTAATGCATGCAATAAACAATTTGGACTTCAAATTAACCATCCTACAATTATAGGATATTAGATGTATTCTCATTCTCATATTTCAATGTTTCATAAAGGTAGAGGAGTTTAGTAGATGGAGTGAAGAATTGTTGGATGAGCTGTGTGATTGTGCCATGGCAGTTTCCTATGTTGAGCGCGCTGAGATTGTCCGAAGGGGGAGCTCAATTGATAAAATGCTCTTCTTGGTGCAAGGCAACCTACAGACCTACTCTTTAACGAGTGTCGATACCGGTTCTGCTGCAAGCTCTCCTCGTTTCAAATCATCAGTCAATTATCTGGAAGACGGTCAATTCTGTGGAGAAGAACTTGTTGTTTGGTTTCAAGCTGACCTCTATTCATCTAACCTCCCTATCTCAACCAGAACTATTCAAACAATTAAAAAAGTTGATGCTTTCGCTCTAATGTCCTATGACCTGCAACATGTGTTCATTAAGCATCAGACAGCTCTTAGTACATCTACCCAAGTGCAAGCACCTCCGCCAGCAGGTTCTGAGCTGCAAGCACCTCCGCCTTCAGCTGAGCCTCCGGCGCAGCAGCCTGCAGGTGGGATTTGAGATCACTACTGTTCCATGCTTTTTTGCTCCATCAAGGCAAAAGAAAACCATATAAGAGTTTGCGGCCCCTATAAGAGTTTTTAGGAACATATAATTAAAAAAAATGGATTTAAATTATTTAGTGCCTTCAAACTTTTTGTGTGCTAGTTATATATATATATCCAGACTATCTTGTAATTAATTTCATGGTAATTCACTGCAGATCTCTAAAATATTTTATGTGTTTGGTTTACTTGGACAACATGTAGATTTTGAATTAAATAAACATTATTGTTCTGTTGTAAGAAAAATCGGACACAAATCCAGCAAGCAAATAATATGAAAGCAATAAAAAGAAAAAGGCAACATTAAAGATTTTACGTGGTGTAGCAATTTGTCTACATTCACGAAGTTTAGCGCACTCAATCTATTAATTTCAGAGTTGATTACAATCTCTCTACAATTGCTCTCACTCTAGCAAATTTTTTCATACTCGGTGATTTTAACAAACACATTAGAGTACATATAATGGTGGTATTTATATGGGAACACTATGGCTAGCCAAATCCTAATTGGAGTCTATTTTCTTTTCCTCTTTCTTCTCGGCGTAAGATTTCCTATTCTCGTAAAAATTCTCCGAACCGCTGTCAAAACCTGGTGCAGAAAACTGAGAAACTATCCCATTATTAATAAGATATTTCTGAAACTCACCAGATAGATATTCTCCACCACGATCAGATCTCAAGATTTTTATGTGTTTCTCAAGTTGATTTTCTACTTCAGCCTTGAATGCTTTGAACATGTTAAAAGCATCCGACTTACGTCTCATGAGATACAGATAACCAAATCTCGAGTAATCATCTATGAAGGTGATGAAGTACTCATATCCACCTCTAGCCTGAATGCTCATAGGACCACATACATCAGTGTGTATTAATCCTAAACATTCAGTGGCTCTTGCACCTTTGGTTGTGAACGGCCTTTTGGTCATTTTACCTTCCAAACAAGATTCACAAGTTGGTAGATCATCAACCTTTAAGTCACTTAAAGGTCCGTCACATATCAATCTTTTAATCCTATTAAGGTTAATATGACCTAGGCGTAAATACCAAAGGTAAGTTTCATCTTTTGATAATTTTACTCTTTTATGATTATGTTCCGTTAATTCTGTGTCTAACGAGTGAGAGATATTTCTTTTAAAAAAGAATAGACCGTTTTCTAATGTACCTTTGCAAATAATTTTGTTATTCTTACTAATAATAAAAGCTTTATTAAAAGTAACCGAATATCCAAATTTATTTAAACAAGAAACTGAAATTAAATTCCTCTTGAATTGAGGTACATAATAAACGTCTATTAAATCTAAATGCCTTCTAGAATCTAAAATAACTATAATATCTCCCACTGCACTTGCAGACACTAACGTTCTGTTGCCCAAGCGCAAGTTGATTTCATCTTTATTCAGCCTTCTCCTTTTTTGGAACCCCTGTAAGGAATAACAAACATGATTAGTGGCTCCAGAGTCTATGATCCAAGAATCTGTAGAATCTGTCAGAAAACATGTTTCAAGATAATTAATATTACTTTCTTCCTTCTTATTCTGGGACTTTGAGCAATTTCTTTTCCTATGTCTCTTTTCACCACAAAGGAAGCATTTCCCTTTAATCTTGGTTACTTTCTTGGTTTCCTTCTTGGTAGACCTAATTTGCTTTTTCTTCTGTTGTTTCTTGACCTTCTGACGGGTCTTAACAGTAGTAACTTTACCAACCGAATGAATCATTTTATGTGTAGGAGTTAATTTTAATATTTTTTGTTAGTAAAATAATCAAGTTGCTTTTTCTTCTGTTGTTTCTTGACTTTCTAACGAGTCTTAACAGTAGCAACTTTACCAACCGAATGAATCATTTTATGTGTAGGAGTTAATTTTAATATTTTTTGTTAGTAAAATAATCATTTTATGTGTATGAGTTAAATTTAATATATTTTGTTAGTAAAATAATCATTTTTATGTGTGAGTTAATTTTAATATTTTTTGTTAGTAAAATAATCATTTTAATTTTAATATTTATTAATGACTAATGACCTGATATTTTTTTTTCTAGGAAATGAATCATAACCATCCTTATTTTCCAGACGGTCTAAACATGCTGAATGCTGATTTTGATCTCTCCGGGCCTGCAGAAACCGTAGCGGGACCTTCTAATTCCTGCCCCACACCGACATCACATACCAAATCTAAGAGGTTAACATCGGACGTATGATAGTATTTTGACGTAGTAGAAATGACACTCCCAGACGGTACGGTCGGCCCAAGAGCTAAATGTAAGTTTTTTCCTAAGAACTATACCACTACTAAGGGTGGAACCGGTCATTTGAGAAGACATATGCAAAAATGCATGCCCAAACACGTACATGTACCCACTACAACCCAGACACAACTACAACGGCACCCAGACGGGTCCGTTACGACGCCGCACATGCTAGCGAATGCTTGGCACGGTACATTGCACAAACTGATCAACCCATTAATTTCGGTGACTATGTTTTTTTTCAAGAATTTATCACATCTGCATACAACCCCCAAATGCAAATTGTTTCTAGAACCACCACTAGGAACGATTTGATAAGAATGTTTAAAACCCAACGAGATGACTTGACGACTGAATTACAGCATCTAATTGTCTCAATTGCATTAACTTCTAATATCTGGAACGCATGTTCCAAACAGGACTATTTATGTGTCACATGACACTATTTAGACTCTGAATGTAGGATAAAAAAAAATTCTTGGTTTTCGTCTTATGAATTTTGCATATACCACAGACAATATTTTTGCTGTCATTCTTTCTGTTTTAGAAACTTATAGCATAACTAATCGCATCCTCTCTATCACATTAGATAATGCATCGGTAAATACTAGGTCTATTGTATTGTTTACTGAAAGAAACATCTCGCAAGCTAGGGGTTATTTCTTCCATCAACGCTATGCATGTCATATCATAAATTTAGTTGTACACTCTGGTTTGAAGGAAGAAAGCGATCGTATAGAACGCATCAGAGATGCCATTTCTTGGATCGGTAGCTCTAATCCAAGATTTCAAGAATTTGGCAGACACTATACATTAAACGGTCTACGACCCCGACGATTCCAAATTGATATGCCGGTAAGGTGGAACTCTACTTACTTAATGCTGAAAAATTGTTTGGAATATGATACAACTATTTCAGGTTTTTGTAACATGAAATTGGCCGAAAGTGACTGTCCACCTGCTCAATCACTAATACCAGACGATTGGTATGTGGCAAAGATTTTTGTTGAATTTTTAAAGGTTTTTAACAATGCTACTGTAACTCTTTCTGGGGTCTATTACCCCACATCTTCTCAGGAAATCCATCAGATTATGGAAATGTCTGACCTATTAAACACTTATAGGGAAGATGATATGCTTGGCCCTATAGTTGTTGCCATGGAGACCAAGTTTAAAAAATACTGGTCTGAAATGCCTTTCCTTTATGCCTTAGGTGTTATAGTAGATTATATAATTAAATTAGCTGGTTTAAAATATTTGCTTGAGTTTATTGGTAATAAATTGTCAGTAGATTATTCCGACCAGATTACTGACATTCGAAATAAGTTGTTCGAAGTTTTTAGTATTTATGAGCGCAGGTTTGGCGGCGTTGACACGGAACCATCACCAGAACCGGACATACAACCGTTGCCGACAAGTTGGAGCATTTTCAAACGCCGGAAAAAAGAAAAATAAGCAAGTTCTTCTTCTTCAACTACACGATCCGCTGCATCTTCTGGTGCCGAACTGAATAGGTTCCTTGAAGCACAGTTCGATGCCGACGAAAACACGGAGAATTTTGATCTGTTGTTATGGTGGAAGACCTATAGCTATAGGTATCCGGTCTTGTCACACCTAGCACGTGACATACTGGTTATCCCCGTGTCCACTATGTCTTCATAACAGGCATTTAGCACGAGTGGACGAATTATTGAATCAAGAAGAAGTTGTTTGACTCCAAAAATGGTGGAGGTATTAATATGCGTTCGGGATTGAGAGCATGCTCGAAAGAGGATGCAAAATG
This sequence comes from Dipteronia sinensis, assembly GCA_033220585.1. NCBI lineage: Eukaryota > Viridiplantae > Streptophyta > Magnoliopsida > Sapindales > Sapindaceae > Dipteronia > Dipteronia sinensis. The sequence continues at coordinate 2,869,091 of CM065639.1, read as the reverse complement.
AAACGGTAGACGAACAATTTATTCAAAATTTCTCCAATTTATATGTCGATGAGGGTTCCGGCAGTAACCAGGTCCAGAACTAGGTTGTACATGTACATTTACTTGTAATACGATTGCACTCTTTTTCCCTTACCAAGTTTTTATCCCACTGGGTTTTCTTGGTAGTTTTTTAATGAAGCAATCATGTAAATATGTAATACTGAAAGTCCGAAATAAATAAAGAATTCTTCATTTCATAATTTTATATACTTTTATTTTCTTTCATGTTTTATCTTTATTTATTCTTTGAATTAATTCATTAAATAAAATAATAAATGTATCTATAATCTATTATTATAAACATTTTTTTATTATACTAAAATAATAATTAAGATAAACGAATTACAATTAGAAATACATAAGTTAAATTGTTAAAACAATATAATAGTTATGAAAATTAAATTAAAATATGTAAAAAAAAAAAATCGGGTATAGGCATAGACCGGCCCCTTTGGCCAACCTAATTAAGCCCACGGACCGGCCCGGCACGGAGGGGCCGTGCCGGCTTTGGCGTGCCATGCCAGGCTTGGCCCATTTTCCTAAACGGGCCCAGTGGGCCGGACCAGCCCCCTTTTACACCACTAATTCAATTCAAGCAAGTTAGCTGAATGTCACAGGCTTAGAGTTTGCGGAAGCTAACCCGTGCGGCACCTAGGCAAATTTTATGAGAATGTTGCTAAGTAAGCCTTAAGGGAGTTTTAAGAGAAGAGAGTAGAAGAGCTTGAATGGGAAACAAAGATTGTATTGCTATGTAGGAAGCTTTACAATGCTTTGGATACTAGAATGCTTGAGTTTCTAGGATGAATGTACAAATGAGAGGGATTGACTATTTATAGGTGAGCCACCTCCTTAAAGAATGTTCTAGACTAATCTAGTCTAATAGTGGAGATTAGGTCTCCAGAATATTCTACTCTTATCTAGAATACTCTACTCTTATCTAGAATACTCTACTTGTATGTACAAGCCTTTACATGATTCTAGAATATTCTACACCTATCTAATTAAGTACAAGAATGGTGTAGAGATGGTTGAGTTGCTAGAGACTTCCAGAAGCTTAACCAATGCTGGAACTGTGGAGAAGTCTCTAGAATCTTCCAGGTGCTTGGCATAGTTGTGGCCTTAGTTGGGCTCCTGGGCCTTGTAACTTGCGGCCCGTGACATCCTCCCCCACCTAAGTTCGCAACGTCCCCGTCGCCTGGGCGATAAGTATGTTAGAGTCTGCCATGAGTGAGGTCCTTCGTGTGGATGGACTTTGGCTGGGGAAGTCTCCCTTGAGGGACCGCCTTCGAATGTTCCATCCTTGGCTTGGCACAAGTGGGCTTGCTTGGCTCTTGCAGTGATCTGGCATCCAGTATGCCTTCTCCTGTTGCCTTTGGCCACTTCCCATGGCTTGCACGCTCTTTTCTCCTTCGAACGCCTCTGGTCGGCTGGTTCTGAGGAGAAGTGGGAGAACTGGGTGACTCCTCGAGCCGTACAGCGGATAGCACCTTGCATGGCTGGGGCATGCGTTCCGCCAGGATGGTGAGTGCTTTGCCACCGTCGAGAATGCCAAGTGAGTTAGCGGTGGGTAGGGGGAAAGCATTGGCTTGCTCGAAGAACGCCATGCCTAGGACCACTTGGTAGTCATCTAGGGGAACCACCGGGAAGTCGAGCTTTCCGCTCCACGGGCCCAAGTGGACAGTGACGCCCCTTACCGTGCCATCAATTTGCTTGGCCGGAGAGTTGGCAGCTTTGATGGCGGTATATTCCCCGTTGGTGATGTGAAGGCCAAGTCGGTTGGCTTCGTCCACGGAGATGATGTTGTGCGTTGCCCCGGTGTCCAGCATCGCACAGATTGGCTTGCCTCGGATTGTGGCGCTCACGAACATGAGGCCTTTGGCAAGTGTAGGAGGCGCGGGTTGCCCATTGAGTTCGTAAAACTGTTGGAGAGATCCCATGCTTGTTTGGGGTTCAGTAGCCTTGGTCTCTTCGAGCTGGCTGAACATGGCATTGAGCATTTTCCGTTTTGGGCAGTCGCGTACCCAATGTGGCCCATCACAAATGAAGCATGGACTCTTCGGCTTGATCACTACTGGCTTGCCTCCATTGGTGTTGTCACGCCGGTTGTCGCCACTGGGAGTTCTGCTTGGCCCTTCATTCTTGCGATCGTGGCTTTTGGACTCGTCTCCCCCACATTTTTCATGGTTGTCAGTCCTTTCCTTAGCCTTGGTGAGGTCGGCAAGGGATTTTACGGCGGTAAACTAAGTCTTGCACGTTCCGCCTTTCTAGCTCCACTCTCACCTATTCCTTGAGGCCATCCATGAAAAAAAAGAGCTTTTCTTTGTCGGACATGTCCTCGATCTCAAGGATTAAGGTGGAGAATTCCTTGATGTAGTCGTGGGTAGATCTTGACTGCTTGAGGCGACGGAGGCGGCTGCGGGCCTCCTTATCGGCGTTGGTTGGCGAGAACTGCTTCTTGAGCTCTCGTTTAAAGTCCTCTCATGTGTGGATGGGATGGATAGTGTCACCATGTTTGCGTCACCACCATAGTTGGGCAGATTCTCGAAGGAAGGTGAGAGCATTGGTGATTCGTGTGGCGTCGTCCCTAACTCCTTTGGCCTCAAAGTACTGCTCCAGGCTGAACATGAAGTTTTCCACTTCCATGGCATTGCCGTTGCCGTTGAAGGTGGATGGCTTAGGGATCTTGATGGCGTTGGTGCTAGTGGTGGCACCAAAACTGACTGTTGGGCTGTTCCGGTATGAAGTCCGTTCGGTGCGGACTTCCTCCACTTCCGCTCGAATGGCCCACAACTCTTGTTCGACGAAGGTGCGATTGTTGCGGACTTCTTGGGTAAGGAGGGATAATTCCTCCTTGATGCCCATTTGGAATTCTCGAAGCATGGCCTTGGTTGCCTGAGTGATTGCACCGTAATCGGTCTCTATACCATCAAGACGATCTACCATGGTGCTCAAGGTGGCCTGTATTTCGGAGAGGATATCGTCATGAGCATCCACGCGGGATACCAAAGTGTCCATGGACGGACCCTTGGACTTGCTACGCTTGGTGTGGGTGCGTTGCTCGCCACGACCATGTGCTTGCTCTTCAACTCTAGCAACTTCGCTATCGGAGGTCATGACTCGTGCTAGCTGTGGTTGCTTAACCAGGCTTTGATACCAACTGTCACGAGCTTAGAGTTTGCGGAAGCTAACCCGTGCGGCACTTAGGCAAATTCTATGAGAATGTTGCTAAGTAAGCCTTAAGGGAGTTTTAAAAGAAGAGAGTAGAAGAGCTTGAATGGGAAACAAAGATTGTATTGCTATGTAGGAAGCTTTACAATGCTTTGGATACTAGAATGCTTGAGTTTCTAGGATGAATGTACAAATGAGAAGGATTGGCTATTTATAAGTGAGCCACCTCCTTAAAGAATGTTCTAGACTAATCTAGTCTAATAGCAGAGATTAGGTCTCCAGAATATTTTATTCCTATCTAGAATACTCTACTTGTCTGTACAAGTCTTTACATGATTCTAGAATATTCTACACCTATCTAATTAAGTACAAGAATGGTTTAGAGATAGTTGAGTTGCTAGAGACTTCCAGAAGCTTGACCAATGCTGAACTGTAGAGAAGTCTCTAGAATCTTCCAGGAGCTTGGCATAGTTGTGGCCTTAGTTGGGCTCTTGGGCCTTGTAATTTGCGGCCCGTGACATGAGGCTCCTATTATCAAAATTGTGTTTGATCTTCTACTTTTCTTATATGGAGGTCATGTAAGTTAAATCGTCATTTTTATGTCATATTTTAATTGTTCAAAAAAAAAAATACATTGAGAGTTTGGATTCAAATTTAAGAAAAGTAACATATATTGTTGCATTGACTTTAGCTATTTGGAGGTTTGTGGTTCTTATTCGCCGTATGGAAAAAGTTGGAGTACTGGAAAAAACATGATGGATGCCACTATAGAGACCATCGCTTCACTGTAAGTTTTGGAGACAACCAATTCCTGAATGGTACTTGTTTCGCCAACATAGAAGATACAAATCCCTACGAGTTAGGGATATTTAAGGATGCTCTTGAGTCTAATATTGTGGAGACGAAGACAAAGTTGTGGAAGAAGTTGTTATATTAATTCAGATGGGGCATACAAAATACTAGGCTTGTGCCAAATACTTCGTTTGTATATTTAAACATGAAGGATCACGTACATATTTTCTTATGCGACTTGACTTTTAGAGTATTTTAGGGTCACTTTGTAATGTTAATATCATCAATATTGAACATCTCTTCTTTCTTCTACTATTATTTTTTTTTCAGTGGTTTCGGTCAAAACCTTCAAGTTAGTACCTATGCCAGGGAAAATATCTTTGTGATTTTAATTGCCATCTATGGTGTGAGAATGTGATTCTGTCAAGGTGGAGTGACACATCACTGCTTCATCTATGTGACTGTGTCAAGCCTGTGGTCTATGATGAGCGCACTCGCATTGTTCGTGAGGGAGATCCAATCAATGAGATGTTGTTTGTGCTGTACGGCAAGCTACAGAACTTCTCCTCCGCGGCAAGCTCTACGAACAATGTTCCTCCTCGTGACAGGAGAAAGGAATTTTTGAAAGATGGCGACTTCTGGGGAGAAGAACTTGTCAATTGGGTTCAAGACGAATCCTCCTCCTTCTCTTCGTCAAACAAACTTATTTCACAAACAACCATTCAAGCACTTACAAAAGTTGAAGCTTTTGTTGGAAAATCTGTACGATGAAAAAGCTAAAATCCTACAATCATAGCTTCATAAAAGAAGAATCAGGATTTCTAAAAGGAATACACAAACGTCTACCCAGGAAAAAACACCACCACCACCAGGAGATTAACTGGTCAAGAAACTGTTGTTTAAGGAAATTAACTCTCCTATGACAAACAGAGATAGTTCTTGTATGATCATCAATTAGTGAGTGTATATAAATAGACTGTATTCTATTTATCATATTTGGGATTCTGCACTTGTGCGGGATTTCAATTGACACCGGTTCTTATAATAAGATACCACCAGGCCCCAAGGCCCGAGGAGGAGGAGAAGGAGGAGGAGGGGCCTAGCGGAGGCCATGGTCCCCCTGCCCAAACTTGAATTTCCGAGTCCGCTGCTCAAGGCTCTAACAATTGTCTCAAAGAAAGGTTTCTCTACAAGCTATTGGGCAGGACCTAAATCGGGATGACGAAAGTTAATTGGTAATTAGTAATAAGACTTGAAACTTATACAAATTTTCAAAAAGAATATCAATTAAAGCATCACTTTGACATAATCAAGCATTCCAAGAAACTGAAGAAAGCTCCGAAATAACAAAGCAAACAAAAGGATGTAGTTTCTCAACAATTTCCAAATTAACAATTTTGGGCTCAGCTCAGGATCGACATTCAATGAAACATTAAAGTACTTATTTCGGAAAAAAAATGATAAAGATATCATTTTGGAGCAGTTATGATAAAATGCAGATCATATTTTGAGTATATGCACAGATCTTAGTGGAAGGATAAATGACACAGATGATATGAACGGACCAACAGGGTCTAATGAATCAAAAATATATATTTGTAAATTCTACAATAAGTTGTTTGTTATCTGAAACAAGAATTTACTACATGTTCCCATTCCATGGTTTGGTGGCAACAAGTTCTCGGAGACTTTCTGATGGCCGAATTGTTCCACAGACCCGACATCATCAGCTGCTCAACTGGTGACTCCGCTGTTTGAGCAGATGATGATATCATAGACGGATTAATTCAAACCAAGAAACTTCACAATTGAACTAGCTTCGATATCAAAATTGAAAACTTAGGGACTTACAGGTAAGAATGGTAACACAATCAGGAATTACTATGTTATAACTGTTATCTAAGCATCTTCGAATATTGAAAAGGAGGCAAATCCCCCGAGTACAAATTTGAGAAGAAATCTTTTACAGGTGAAAATGGCCTTGGATATTCTGCCGTTCATGTGGGTACATGACGATACAAATTATTACCTTTCAAGATGCTTGACTTTACACTAAAAAAATTGGGCAGATTGCTCTTTAATTTCTATAGGCACATGGTAGTGTGATAAGTTTGAGCCTGGAATCCAATTTTTAATCCAGCATAGACAAAAAATATGTATGAAAGTACAGTCTAAGCATCCAAATCAGTTCTCAAACTCTGGGCGGAGCCAAACATATCTCTGAAGCATACCAGTATATGTTAATTAAAGATTTTAACTCAAAAGGGGGTCTTGAAATCATGATCAGCAATGCATACAAAGGGTCAAGCATGCACGGAAATATACACGTCTTGTATATGAATATAAGAAATTGTTTAGGATTGATCAAAAGATTATATAATATACATAGGCAAAGAGAAGAAAGCGTACGAGTTCTCGAAGACTTTCTAATGGCCGAATTGTTCCACATACCCGACCCGACCCGACCCGACATTAACATCTGATCAAACGGCGACACAGCCTATACCACTGCCTTCAATACTACACCACACGCTGTTGTCTCATGAATTCGAAAATACCCAAGTCGCCAATTGCTTCAAAGTTCAAACGCGTGAGAATTTACAGAGAATTTTTGTTTTATTTCACTCGATTTTGACCTAAAAAAACTTAACCTTTTTTGTTTTTGTTTTTGAGAGGTTGGAACTGGGAAGAAGAAGAGGCAGATGGTGAAGTGTGTGGGCACGTCAGACCGTGTCTTAACACCTCACCTTCGATGACAACGTGTCAAACAATTTTTAGGTGATTGGATGACGTGTCATAACATGTCAACAATTGTCCTGTGACGTGGCCTGTAATGTTAACAGAAATGGCTGACTAGGCCGAAATTGGATGGGTTTACTACGTGAGCCCAACGTAAATGGGCGGATTTACTAACCAAACCCACATTAGTGTTTTGGGCCTAAATCACAAAAACCAATCCACGTTTCCACGATAATATAATTTCTAATGGGCGGATTATATCACCTTAAGACTATGTTTGGTAGGAGGGATGAATGGATTAAGGGGGAGAGAGAGTAGGAAGGATGGAGAAGATAATATAAATCTTTCGTGTTGTTTGGTATTGAAAAGATGATTGAATGGATGGATTGGTATATAATTTATAGAATTACTATATTACCCTTTAATAAATTAGAGGTTAATAAAAAATTGGAGGGTATTATTGTAATTTCCCTCCAATTTTTCCTCCCCTCTCTCATCCTCCATAATTGGAGGGATTGGTTTTGATGGGCCCAAAGGGAGGAGAGCTCCCTCCTCTTCTCCTCTCCCCTCTCTTTTCTCCCCAACCAAACAAGGGATTGGAGCTCTCCTCCTATCCCTCTCCCTCCCTCCTACCCTCTCCCTCCCTCTATCTTTCCCTCTTACCAAACAAAGCCTAAAGTAAGAGTCACAATATTTGCACAATTGCACCCCATATTAATAATTTTTTTCACAATTCCAAAATTACCCTTAAGTAAAGCCATACAATTTTTTAAATAATTGTACATATTATTTATAATACAATGTTTATTATTTTGAACATTTTAATAGATATATATATAATTACCTTTTGATCATATTATTAACTATTTGTTAATTGAAAAAAATTAAATATTGATTATTTCACTGTTATGAAAAACTTTAAAAAAAAAATCAGAAAACTTAAAATTTTTGTTTAAAAACTAAACATAAAAAGAGAGACTATTGAGTATTGAATATCATACTTTGATTTTAGTTTTTGTTTAAATCTTTGAAAGTTACCCCTAAATAACATAATCATTCTCTAAATTTCTTTTCAAAAGTCTGATTTTTAGGTTTGTTTCAAAACCAAATGGATATAAAAAAATTTAAGGATTGCTTGAAACTTGAAAGCCAAGCTTTTGAAAATGGTGATCAGGTTGTGTTTTTTTTTCCAAGTACATCTTTGTTTTTTTTTTCCTTCTCTTTTCTTCACAAGGATGATGTGGCTTGGAAGGAGGAGTCTTCTCCTGTATTGTTTAATTTTTATTAATTGTATTATAATATAATAATTTATGGTATTTATAGAAAAAATGAGAATGGATATATTTGTTAAAACAAGAGGTGCACTTACAAATTATAATATTTTAAAGGGTAGTGTTAACTTGTGCTCTAAGGGCACATGTTAACAACCACTTTTTTACTATAATGGAAAATAGACATTATATTTATTGTAATAAAATAATAAATACATACATTAATATATGTTTTTATTTCTATTTATATAAAAAAAAGTGGTTGTTAACCTGTACCCTTAACGCTACCTTATTTTAAAACTTTTAATAGGGTGTAAAAAAAAAGGTGCACATACGGTTTTAAAGAAGGTGTAAATATCGCCACTCTAAATTAAACCCAATTAAAATCACATAATTAAATCTTCAAAACATTAATTTAAATTACATAATTATCGGTTAATTGTACATGAAATATTTGTATATATGAATATATTGATGCTTTTTGTCTCTCTGTTTCTTCGATTAATCCTCTTTCTAATGGAACCAAATTCACTTCCAAAATCATCATGCAAAGATATAAGTTATTTTTTATACTTTAATTACTTTTCACTTTGGATTTTTTTAAAAAAAATTTGTGTGACTAAAATCTAAGATAATATAAGTGCATGTAAAAGTGAATCTATCATCCAATCTGTCATCCACAGTCTTTTGAGTTGCAGCAGTCTGAAGCTGTAACGTGCTTTCTGGTTTCCGCAACTGGCTGGTAATCATAAAGAAAAATCCCATTTTTTGATTTCATGCTGCACTGTTTCTCACATTTAAAGTTGGAAGATTTGGGGTTGTTTTGTGTTTGCTTGTGGAAAGTCTGGTCCCTCCAAAATGCCGATGTTCATGAATCTACGGTTGCTAGGGAGGTGGATGTAGTCGACTGGGCTCGTGGTTTTATTCATGATTTTCACGGTGGCAGACTAGTGAAGGGAAGTATGCCTCCTACCATCTCTTTTAGAAATCTAGTATGGATCCCCCTTGATCCAGGTATGTACAAAATCAATTTTGATGTTGTGATTGATCGCTTGGTGGGTTTTAGGACCGTGATTCGTGATTCGGAAGGCTTTGTTATGGCCTCTAGTTCTCAAAAGATCGAAGCTACTTTCTCCCTGCAAATGGCGGAAGCTTTTGCCATTTCCAGTGAGTTGGCAATTGATACAGGTAGGGGCGGACCCACCTTAAGGCCAGGTGGGGCCCGTGCCCAACCTCAACATTTAAAAAAAAATTGATTTTGCTTTTAAGTGTGTGTATATATATATATATATATATATATATATATTAAATAACTATAATGATAGCAAAATACCTATCAGTAAAATTGGTATTTTGTCTCCCCTTTTTTATTGGTGGAGATGGTTCAACTCCTACCATTTACTTTTTTTTTCAAAGAAAATGAGTATCTTATTTTACAAATTTAATTTTATCATGTGATTTTAATAAGTTTTATGCATTTTTTATTTTACCATCTTTTCCAATTAATTTCTCAAATTTTCATCTTATTCTAAAACAAAACAATTTATTTTCTCTTTTTTGTCATTGTCAACTTCTTAACTACTTTCAATTTGTGGTTACTTAATTCAATTTACTTTATGTTAAATTATTTATTATTATTTTGAACTTTTATTATTTCTAATAGTTTTGGTTTCCAATCAATAAACCTTAAAACCTCAAATTTTAATTTATTATATTAAAGTAGTCCATCTATTATTATGATTCATTTTATTTTATCCCTAGTTTTTTTTTATAGTTTTAATTTATTTAAAATCAATAAATCAATAATATACCAAAATTTAGAAGGATAAAAAAAATCAAAAACATGTCTAGTAATATTTATTAATCAATTATTTTTGTATAAATTTAAGGGTTTTTAGCAAAACTGCCATATTTCAGGGACTGAATTGCAAATCTACCCTAAAACCAAAATGAATTGCAAAAATGCCCTGAAATGACCTTCCTGCCCTTTTCAACAATTCAAATCAATTTCACTCTATTTGCCCTAAATTCCCAATTCCTCTAGCCACTCATCCCGATCGAACCCATCTTCCGTCGCCGACACAAGCCACCGTCGCCAACGTCCATTCCGGTCCAACTGTATCTTCTTCATTGCGATGTCGCCGTCGTAGACGATATCCAGCCACCGTCGACGACATCCGATGTCGAGTCTTCTCGCAACAGCAACGTCGAGTCTTCGAGTCTTCTCGGTCCGAACAGCACGCCGACTTCGTCTGATCCAGCTAAAAGTTGGATCTGTTTGGCAAGAAAGAATTTAGAGAAAAGAAGGGAATATTGGAGAAATGATGAGAGAGAAACTGAAATCATGCTTCTTATTATCAAAACATGCTGATTACATGAGGAGAACCTGACTTATAACAATCATCAGCTCACAAAAGCATAAAAGAATCAACCAATCAAACAACGACACGTGTCTTATCTATTTAACTAATTAAACGACTAACATAATGCTCAAAACGACATAGCTATAATTCTTCCACACAACAGTACCCTCACCTTCAAAAAACCTTGTCCACACCTGTTCTCAATATCAAACAAGAATTCCCACGTAGCATCTTCTGGAAGTGAATTGGACCATTGAACCAACACCTTGGTAGCAGCTTGATGACCAAGTTTAACCAGCTTCCTGTCAAGAATAGCTACAGGAACAGAAGAAGTTGTAGTGGAATGAGGTAGCTGAGTACAAGTAGCAGTAGTGGGTGGAACAGTTCGTCGAAGCTGTGAAACATGAAACACAAGGTGTATAGTAGCATTAGCATGTAACCTGAGCTTGTAAGCCATTGCTCCAACTTTATCCTCCACCAAATAAGGGCCATAAAAAAGTGGAGAAAGCTTATGATTCTTCATGTGATGAACACTCTGCTGTCTGTAAGGCTGCAATTTCAAGAAAACCCAATCTCCAATCTCAAATGCTCTATCAGATCTGTTTCTATCAGCAAGTTGCTTCGTACGATTTTGGGCCTAGATAAATGAAATTTCATAATCTGTAGAGCTAATTCCCTATCTTGTAAGCATTGATCAACATCAACGATCAAAGAATCACCAGGAAAATAGGGAATGTGCAGTGGAGGAGGCATGCCATACACAATTTCAAAAGGATTCGTTTGAATAGCCGAATGGTAGTTAGTGTTGTACCACCATTCTGCTAAAGGAAGCCATTTCGACCATTGATTAGGGCTGTCACTAGTCATACACCTCAAATAGGTCTTCAAACAACTATTAACAACCTCGGACTGACCATCAGTTTGAGGGTGGTGAGAAGTGGACTTAAGTAAACTAACACCCTGCAATTTGAACAGCTCATCCCAAATGCACTAACAAAGATTGGATCTCTGTCACTTACTATGGAACCAGGAGGACCATGCAATTTAAAGACATGATCAAAGAATAATTGAGCAACAGTAATGGCAGAATAAGGATGACTCAAAGGTAAGAAATGAGCATACTTGCTGAGACGATCAACCACCACCATAATCACATCTTTGCCCTGAGATTTTGGAAGCCCTTCAATAAAATCCATAATAATGTCAGTCCATATGCCCTCTGGAATGGGCAAAGGTTGAAGTAGACCTGGAGTACTAACATTTTCAGGTTTACAGGTCTGGCAAATCACACAAGACTTAATATAATTCCTCACATCTTTTTCCATGCTCTTCCAATGAAAGAGAAGCTTTAACCTTTTTGTCATAGCCTGCACACCTGAATGACCTCCCGTAGATGAATCATAGAGAAGCTGCAGTATTTTGAGTTTCAACTGAGCATTGTTCCAGATCACCAACCTTCCCTTCCTTCGCAGGAGACCACTAGACCAAGTGTAAGGGCTCTGAGATAATTTCCCTTGCTGTAAGTCATGAATGAGAGCCTGAAGGGAAGTATCATGTAGCCAACTTTCTTTAATCTCGGGAAATAGACTACCCACTGGCGATGAAATAGTGATAGCAGCCAATTCAGGAGCAGGCAACCGAGAAAGAGCATCAGCTGCAGTATTATCCTTGTCTTGCTTATAAGATATCTCAAAGTCATAGCCGAAAAGTTTAGCTATATACTTATGATGGTGTGACGTTGTGATGCGTTGCTCCAACAGGAACTTCAAGCTGTGATGATTTGTTTTTATCAAAAAGTGTCTGTTGCTCAAGTAATGATCCCATTTCTTAACAGCAAACACCACCGCCAATATTTCCTTTTCGTATACTGAGAGGGACTGATGTTTGGGAGCTAAAGCCTTGCTAAGGTAAGCAATCGGGTGGGAATCTTGCATGAGCACTGCCCATATCCCTACATCACAAGCATTTGTTTCTATGATGAACTCTTTGTCCCATGAAGGCAAAGCCAAGACTGGGGTTGTAGTAAGAGCAACTTTCAATTGTTCAAAAGCTCGTTGTGCCTCAGTAGATCACCCGAAGGCACCTTTCTTCAATAATTCAGTAAAAGGTTTACTGATAAATCCATAACCTCTTATGAACCTCCTATAATAGCCAGTAAGGCCAAGGAACCCACGAAGCTATTTAAGAGTGGCTGGAACCAGCCATTGAACTACAACTTCGATTTTCTTCGGTTCAGTTGAAACACCAATAGTAGAAATGTAATGCCCCAAATATTCAATAGAATGAACTCCAAACAAACACTTACTTCGCTTAGCGAAGAGTTGGTGGGCTTCCATTAATTGAAAGACAGAGGTGATATGGCGCAAATGATCATCAAGTTTTTACTGTATATAAGAATGTCATCAAAAAAGACAAGAACATACTTCCTGAGGTGGGGTTAAAAAATATCATTCATGAGGCTTTGAAAAGTTGATGGAGCATTAGTTAAGCCAAAAGGCATGACCAAAAATTCGTAGTGGCCATCATGAGAATGAAATGCAGTCTTATGGATGTCAAGTGGATACATTCTAATCTGGTGATACCCCGATCTAAGGTCAATCTTAGAGAAAACTGTTGCACCACTCAATTCATCCAACAACTCATCTATCACATGAATAGGAAATCTGTCCTTAATAGTTTGCTTGTTCAATTCTCTATAATCAATACACATACGCCAGCTGTTATCCTTCTGGATAATTCCACCATCTAACAACTCCTGTATCATTTGTTCAACTACATCCTTCTGCTGTGAAGACTGTTTATAAGGTCTAATATTCACTGGGTTAGCCCCGACCACTAATGGTATTCGATGATCATGTGATCTGTGAGGAGGCAGCTCATTCGGTTCTTCAAATAATTTTTGGTACTCCAACAGAAATTGAGAAAGTCTAGAGTCAGTTACCAATGGTGCTTGAGAGCTGGATGCAAGTAAAAGAGTCGGTCGCCATTTCTTGTATCCATAAGCCAAATGCAGAAGAAGGAAGCTGAGTGAGTAATTTATTCATATTATTCTCAGATACAACCTGCACCAAAGTTGAAGAAATTCCTTGCAATTTATGTTTCTATTTTCCCAAGATAAACTTCATACTCAAGAGTTTGAAATTCCAAACAATGTCCCTTAAAGTAACCAGCCATTGTACGCCCAATACCAATTCACAACCCCCCAGCGGCATCACCAAAAATTCTACAGAGAAGGTGCTATTTGGGACCTGCCACGTAAAAGTTTTACAAATAAAAGTGCAAGTAACTAGCTGACCATTAGCTACTGTAATCTGAAGTGGCGTTATAGCCTTGAGTTTGCAACCTAGGCCCTTGGCTACAAATATATCCAAGAAATTGTGGGTGCTGCCAGAGTCAATGAGAGTATGAATACGCCTTTTCTTATAACTGCCTATGATTCTGATAGTTTGATGGGACATTTCTGAAGCACCACACATAGCATGTATTGACACATTAGGCAAATCCTGAACTAGTTCCTCATGATCACCTGAATAATACACACCACCAAGTACCTCTTCATTCTCAGGAAATTCCTGCACCACAATCATATGCAACTGTCTTTTCTTGCATTGGTGACCTGGAGAAAATCTTTATCACACCAAAAGCATAAGTCCTTTGCTTTCTTCTCATTGATCTCATCATATGTCAATCTTCTGGTTCTTGGTTGAAATGGAGGTCTTGTGTTAGTAAAGGTGTTTGGATTTTGGTGTTTGGGTAGGATAGTACTGTTGTGTGGTTTAGGTATAGTATTTGACGTAGTGTTTGGAGAAGGTAAAAGTGGTGGAAGTGATTGTTTAGGTGTAGAAAGCAGGGGTGGTTTTTTGGAATAGGTCCTATAGTTTCGAGTGGCAGTAAGGTAGGATTCTTGCATTCTAGCCAATGCATATGCTTGCTGCAGTGAACTAGGACCAATCATCCTTATCGAAATTTTAATCTCATCCTTCAATCCACTCAAGAAACAACTAAGAGAATATTCTTCTGTCAATGTCACTTTATTAGACAGAATATCAAATTCCTCCATATATTCCTGTAGAGATCTAATTTGTGTCAAACTCTTAAGGTCAGCCATAGGATCTTCATAAGCCTTTTCCCCAAATCTACCTTTGAGAGCCCTAACATACTCTTCCCATGGTGGATCATCTGTCTTGCCCCTAGTTTTAATGAAGGATTGATGCCACTGTAAGGCTCTACCTTCCATATGTATAGCAGCAAGTTTAACTTGTGCATCAATAGGAGTATTATCAACTTGAAAGAATCAGTCACATTTAAACAACCATCCCTCCAAATTATCACCATCAAATCTAGGAAATTCAATCTTTGTAAATCTAGCACCAATCTGGTAATTACTACCCTGATTATTAGGATTAGATAAATCTTTGAATGTAGCATGGTTAGAATTCCTTACATTTTGATTGGGAGATTCATTTTGAGATCCAGAGCTTGAAGATGGAGCTTGCTGTTCTGATTGCATCGAAGTCATGAAGGCTTTAAGCTCGCTTATCATCACGTCCTACTTCTTGCTCATATCTGAGATGGCTTGTTCTTGCTTCTTATTATTTTCCTGCAACATGCTCTTCACCATGTTTCTAATGGATTCTTCAAATTTCTTAGCATGTTGAGCTCTGGTATTATCCGAAGCTGACATGGTTGTATTCTTTGAAGATTAGAATAATCTCTTACAATTTAATGGAAGATTAATAAGGGCAGTAACCAAAAATATAGGTTATTGGGTCCACAATTGCGCACATGCATTGGTTAGGAAGTGATGCAAGGTGTGTAGTGGACAAGGATGTCGATAGCTGAACGAACTCCATGGGAACCTAACATGAGGAGTTGCACCACAATTTTCAGCAAGGTAAATTTCGACATGTGCCGGTGAAATCTTGGGATGGGTGTTCCTAAGTGGTTATACCTCGTGGTGGGTATGTTGATTCTCGGTAATGAGAGTCGTAGTCGTGGACAAGTTTTGGGAATTCTCGCCATAAGGGAGGATTGTTGGATATGGCTTGAATTTCCAATGGTTACCAAATGGGATTCACCAATGCGAAGACTTTCTGGAGACGTGGAACACGTTTGGAAGTATGAGATCGAGATTGAGGGAGGCTTGAAGATCTGAAGAATCGGAGAAACTGAAAACAGCTCAAACTGCTGTGCCTTGCGCTGTGAATTTCCACAACGGCAATGACAGTGGTCCCATTCCAGTATGACACCGATGTGCCTTGCGCTGTGGATTTCCACAGCGGTAAGGACAGCGGTCCTGTTCCAAGGAGGAACCGCTGTGAGTTGCGTTGTGGATGGCACAGCGGTAGTGACAGCGGTCGTGACTTGGTGACACGTGGATCCCGGTTTTCTGAGCGATGTGATTTTTCGGATGACTTCTACACGGTTTAGGAAGCGGGTGGCTAACTGCAACTTGAATCGTAGTCAAAATAAAGTACGCATTGAATCAGGAAATATTAATTGGAAAGGAAAATAGTTTTGTTTCTAGAAGTTCTTATAGAAAAAGGATTTCTCCTTTACAAGATAACTTGTCATAAATAGGAAATATTATTTATGTGAAACAATGAATCTTGTACGTATAGGAGAAGAATTTCCTTGTTGATTTAAACTCCATGTAATTCATATAAATATGACATAATAGCTAGGTTATAGTGTGTGGAGCAAATTAGCAATTAATTAGAGAGATCTTAAAAGAGAGCATTGGGTGTAATTGGGTTTGGGGTTAGAGAGAGAAAAATCCTGAGAGTGAAGTTGTAACAATTTTCTTCATAGTGGATTACTTTCTTGTCGTCCTGACGGCCGTGGTTTTTTCCCGATTTGGGTTTCCACGTAAAAACTCTTGTGTTGTGTGATTGGATTATTTTCTTCTTCCATCTTAATTCTTTTGCTATTGTTTGTTTGTGTTCTATCTTGCAACGCTTCCGCGTAGTGACGTTTGTGCGCTAACACTTCTTTTGTAATCTTAAGGATATGGATGATTATTATATTTACGTGTATGCATTTCTTCATATACAAATACAAGAAAACATAAAATGGGCAAGTTGAGAAGACAAAAAGGAAAACTAAAGCTGATTATTGCTTCGACCAAATATTAAGATAGGCTACAAGAGCATTTAAAAAAAATGATTTTGAATTTGAATGAAATATACTATGGTTTGTGATTTCTGATGAAGTGTATGATGCCAAAGATAAATCTCTATTGATCATCATATCAGATCATGTGGTTGTGGTTCGATATCATTGTGATTTGTGAACCTCACCACATGCAAATATGCAGTGCATTTTCATTTCATGGTTTGGCTTCAAAATGATTTGTCAAGCGTACTAACTGCTGATGATATGATATTTACAGAAGCTAGAAACTAAGAAATCAATCGCAATATTAGAATTTGACACCAAAAGACTAGCATTAATTGTGACGAAAAAAAAAAAGCATGGTATACACTAACCAGATACATGAAATCTTTGCCTCCGGATACAAGAAATTACAAAAATGGAAATCTTTTATCATTCTTCAAAAGGGCAATTAGCAATTTGATTCTGGACTTTTTTTAAATTCCAAATTGTTTGCGACTTTTATAAAAGTGATCAAATTGGTCATCACATTTTTCCCAAGTGTCAAACTAATCCATCTCTTTTTATAAATGACCAAATTAGTCATTCTAATGGTTTGACGGTATTAAATATAACGGTTAACTTTAACAATTTTAGTTAAAGTAAGTAAATACATTTTATTTGTCATATTAGAGCAAAATTGTTTTGATTTTGTACATTAAATTCACCATTATAATTATAATAAAATCCAAAAATATTATTAATGAAATACCATTTGTACATTTTTTTAATTAAAATTTTCTAATAAAATCTAAAAATATTTTAATAAGACAATGTCAGTTATACACTTGGTTACCATTGATTCCCAGTTTAATCTTTTACCATTTTTATTATATAAGCATTGTTGTCAAAATTATTCAAAAATCAAAACTCTTAAATAAAATAAACAAAAATATACATGTGTTAAAAAAAATCATGCATGTGTTATTATTATATTTTTTAAGAGTAAAGTACAATTTTACCCTACACAGTTAAAGTTGATTAACGGAACTGAGTTAGAGGGACTAATTTGGCACATGAAAAAAAAATATGGACCAATTTGGTCACTTTTATAAAAATTACAAATAACTTGAAATTTTTTAAAAAGTCCAGAACCTAAATACTTATTACCCTTCTTTTTAATATTACTTTTTATGTGTTGAATTTCCAATCATTTATTTTACATGATCATAAGCCTCTAAATTAAAAATATTTTAAACTCTATCTATGCCTCTGCCCCTACCAATATATATATATATATATATATATATATATATATATATATATATATACTGATATTCACTTGCTAAATAATTATTAATAATAAATTATAGATTTTTCATATTTTAATTGATTCTAACAATGCAGAATTTAAATTTTAATGGATCCTCCTCTCATATTTTGGATTTATCAACACCTGATAAAGTTAATTTTCATATTTTGGATTTGATTTCTCTTTTTGTAAATAATTAATTTTACTATGACACATTTTAACATAACTCATCTTTTTTTATCTTTAATTTATAAGTCAAGGAGCATTTTACATGCATGTGTCTGGGTGATTTGATGAATTTATGGACCTTAATTTGGGAACCAATAACTCGCTCTAAAAGTGTACATAGCTAAATATATATATATATTCAATTTAGATAGACGATAGATAAATGTAAATGTGTCCAAAACCCTATCTATATATACCTAATGCTATATGGTTTTATACATCCCATATTTTTCATCCCAACACATAGTGCTGTAAATATGGGCCGGGCCTGGAGGGCCCTGCCAAGGATGGCGGGCCGTGCCTGGCACGGCCCCCATTCTTGGCACGTGCCGGGTCAGGGTTCCAGGCACGGCGTGCCAAGCCCAACGGTCGGCATGCCGGGCCGGCACACGTGCCGGCACGGCGTGCCGACTGTTGGGCCCGCGGAATTTGTTTTTTTTTTTTTTTTTAAATTTAAGTATATTTTTATTGTTTTTTTAAAAAAAATAACCGTTGGCTGACGTCATGGCTGACGTCAGCCAACGGTTATTTTTTTTAAAAAAACAATAAAAATTACAATTTGCCCCCTCAACTCTTGTGTTTTATATTTTTACCCACTTTTCTAATTTTTCTATAAATACTCCCACACATTCCATTTTTCATTCACTTTCTCTAATTCTCTCAATCTCTTCATTCTCAAACTCTCTATACAATTTCAATTATTCTTAATTTCATTCTTACTCTCTCTCTACTATTCTACACTACTAATATACTATTATAATATTTTATTAGTAATTTACTATTATTCTCTAATCTCTCCACCAAGACACCAAAGTTCAAACTTCAAAGGTACATTTTTATTTAAGTGTTATATTTTAAATTTAATATGTTTGTTTAGTTAGTAAATTTATCATTTTATGTTTATATCAGTTATTAATTTTATTTATTTAGTAAATTTATCATTTTTATGTGTATGGGTTAATTTTTATTTTTATTTTTAGTAAATTAATCATTTTATGTGTAGGAGTTAATTTTAATATATTGTTTTAGTAAAATAATCATTTTATGTGTAGGAGTTAATTTTAATATATTGTTTTAGTAAAAAAAAATCATTTTTATGTGTAGGGGTTAATTTTAATATATTGTTTTAGTAAATTAATAATTTTTATGTGTGGGAGTTAATTTTAATATATTTTTTTAGTAAAATAATCATTTTATGTGTAGGAGTTAATTTTAATATATTGTTTTAGTAAAAAAAAATCATTTTTATGTGTAGGAGTTAATTTTAATATATTGTTTTAGTAAATTAATCATTTTATGTGTAGGAGTTAATTTTAATATATTGTTTTAGTAAATTAATAATTTTTATGTGTAGGAGTTAATTTTAATATATTGTTTTAGTAAAATAATCATTTTATGTGTAGGAGTTAATTTTAATATATTGTTTTAGTAAATTAATCATTTTATGTGTAGGAGTTAATTTTAATATATTGTTTTAGTAAATTAATAATTTTTATGTGTAGGAGTTAATTTTAATATATTGTTTTAGTAAAATAATCATTTTATGTGTAGGAGTTAATTTTAATATATTGTTTTAGTAAAAAAAAAAATCATTTTTATGTATAGGAGTTAATTTTAATATATTGTTTTAGTAAAAAAAATCATTTTTATGTGTAGGAGTTAATTTTAATATATATTTTTAGTAAATTAATCATTTTATGTGTAGGAGTTAATTTTAATATATTGTTTTAATAAAATAATCATTTTATGTGTAGGAGTTAATTTTAATATATTGTTTTAGTAAAATAATCATTTTATGTGCAGGAGTTAATTTTAAAATATTGTTTTAGTATAAAAAAATCATTTTTATGTGTAGGAGTTAATTTTAATATATTGTTTTAGTAAATTAATCATTTTATGTGTAGGAGTTAATTTTAATATATTGTTTTAGTAAAAAAAAAATCATTTTTATGTGTAGGAGTTAATTTTAATATATTTTTTTAGTAAATTAATCATTTTATGTGTAGGAGTTAATTTTAATATATTGTTTTAGTAAAATAATCATTTTATGTGTATGAGTTAATTTTAATATATTGTTTTAGTAAATTAATCATTTTATGTGTAGGAGTTAATTTTAATGACCGAAACTTTTTTTTTTTAGGAAATGGATCCCACCCATCCTTATTTTCCAGACGGTCTAAACATGCTGAACGATGATTTTGATCTCTCCTGACCGGCAGAAACCGGAGCGGGACCTTCTGGTTCCGGCGCCACACCGACATCACGTACCAAATCTAAGAGGTTAACATCAGACGTATGGCAGTGTTTTGACGTAGTAGAAATGACACTTCCAGACGGTACGGTCGGCCCCAGAGCCAAATGTAAGTTTTGTCCTAAGAATTATACCACTACTAAGGGTGGAACCGGTCATTTGAGAAGACATATGCAAAAATGCATGCCCAAACACGTACATGTACCCAATACAACCCAGACACAACTGCAACGGCACCCAGACGTGTCGGTTACGACGTGGCATTACGACGCCGCACATGCTAGAGAATGTTTGGCACGGTACATTGCACAAACTGATCAACCTATTAATTTCGGTGACTGTGTTTTTTTTCAAGAATTTATCACATCTGCATTTTGCCCCCAAATGCAAATTGTTTCTAGAACCACCACTATGAACGATTTGATAAAAATGTTTAAAACCCAACGAGATGACTTGACGGCTGAATTACAGCATCTAACTGTCTCAATTACATTAACTTCCGATATTTGGAACGCATGTTCCAAATAGGACTATTTATGTGTCACAGGACACTATTTAGACTCTGAATGTAGGATACAAAAAAAATTCTTGGTTTTCGTCCTATGGATTTTGCACATACCGCAGACAATATTTTTGCTGTCATTCTTTCTGTTTTAGAAACTTATGACATAACTCATCGCATCCTCTCTATCACATTAGATAATGCAACGGCAAATACTAAGTCTATTGCATTGTTTACTGAAAGAAACATCCCGCAAGCTGGGGGTTATTTCTTCCACCAGCGTTGTGCATGTCATATCATAAATTTAGTTGTACAGTCTGGTTTGAAGAAAGTAAGCAATCGTATAGAACGCATCAGAGATGCCATTTCTTGGATCGGTAGCTTTAATCCAAGATTTCAAGAATTTGGCAGACACTGTACATTAAACGGTCTACGACCCCGACGATTCCAAACTGATATGCCGGTAAGGTGGAACTCTACTTACTTAATGCTGAAAAATTGTTTGGAATATGATACAACTATTTCAGGTTTTTATAACATGAAATTGGCCGAAAGTGGCTGTCCACCTGCTCAATCACTGACACCAGACGATTGGTATGTGGCAAAGATTTTTGTTGAATTTTTACAGGTTTTTTACAATGCCACTGTAACCCTTTCTGGGGTCTACTACCCCACATCTTCCCAGGCAATCCATCAGATTGTGGAAATGTCTGACATGTTAAACACTTATAGGGAAGATGACTTGCTTGGCGATGCAGTTGTTGCCATGGAGACCAAGTTTAAAAAATACTGGTCTGAAATGTCTTTCCTTTATGCCTTAGGTATTATAGTAGATCCTAGAATTACATTAGCTGGTTTAGAATATTTGCTTGAGTTTACTGGTAATAAATTGTCAATAGATTATTCCGAACAGATTACTGACATTCGAAACAAGTTGTTCGAAGTTTTTAGTATTTATGAGCGCAGGTTTGGCGGCATTCACACGGGACCATCATCAGAACCGGACAGACAACCGTTGCCGACAAGTTGGAGCATTCTCAAACGCCGGAAAAAAGACAAATCAGTAAGTTCTTCTTCTTCAACTACACGATCTGCTGCATCTTCTGGTGCCGAACTGAATAGGATCCTTGAAGCACAGTTTGATGCCGACGAAAACACGGAGAATTTTGATCTGTTGTTATGGTGGAAGACCTATAGCTACAGGTATCCGGTCTTGTCACACTTAGCACGTGACATACTGGTTATCCCCGTGTCCACTGTGTCTTCAGAACAGGCATTCAGCACGAGTGGACGAATTATTGAACCAAGAAGAAATTGTTTGACTCCAGAGATGGTGGAGGTATTAATATGCATTCGGGATTGGGAGCATGCTCGAAAGAGGATGCAAAATGAAACGGTAGATGAACAATTTATTCAAAATTTCTCCAATTTATATGTCGATGAGGGTTCCGCCAGTAACCGGGTCCAGAACTAGGTTGTACATGTACATTTACTTGTAATACGATTGCACTCTTTTTCCCTTACCAAGTTTTTATCCCACTGGGTTTTCTTGGTAAGGTTTTTAATGAGGCAATCATGTAAATATGTAATACTGAAAGTCCGAAATAAATAAAGAATTCTTCATTTCATATTTTTATCTATTTTTTTTTTCTTTCATGTTTTATCTTTATTTATTTTTTGAATTAATTCATTAAATAAAATAAAAAATGTATCTATAATCTATTATTAATTTATTATAAACATTTTTTTTATTATACAAAAATAATAATATATAAAAAAATTAAAAATATATATATATATATATGGGCCGGCCCATTTGGCCCGCCAAATTGGCCCACGGGCCGGCACGGCACGCGGCACGGCACGGAAGGGCCGTGCCTGCGTGCCGTGCCGGGCCCCCATTTAGGAAAACGGGCCGGGGGGCCGTGCCGATGTGGGCCGGGCCGGCCCCCTTTTACACCATTACCAACACATGTAATATTTGAAATGTCAAATGGTGAGTTGATATATATGGTAGGTGAGATAAAATATCATTAATGTGTATCTACTCACCATTTGACATCTCACATGTAACATGTATTGGGATAAAAAATATGAAATTTTAGATGAAATATTTAGCATTATTCATGGTTTTAAGTCCAACCTCAAAAATATATACACTTGTTCACCTGAATTTGCTTTGATCATTTGAGCCAATCTAATGGTTCATACAAAATCCTGGTAGTTAAATAAAGTACTATAATATATATATATATATATATATATATATATAGTGTATATATAGATTATATTAAGTAATGTTAGGTTTTTTTTAAAAAAAAAATAATAATATTAGTATGTGGAGTGTCAATTATGTAGTGAAAGATGTGATGTTGGTATCTCTATACCAATACTATTTAATTTTTTTTTTGAATAACCTATCAATATTCTATTATATTATATTATAATGCCTTAAGAAAAGAGACCATTAATGACTCTAAAAACAAGACCTTTTTATTGATATTTTCTGATAGCTAACCTAGGGTTTTAGGTATGAGTTGTCAGTTTCATAGAATGGGTAACAATGTAACATTGTCAAGATGATATGTGTGCCCTATTCGGCCATTGCAAGTCACATTTTTGTAATATTTATATAAAAGAAATGGTTATTTGTTTTATATATGATTTCTGTTGGCAGTCGAGAAATTAATAAATGATATACTCTCTGTTGTCACATGAATATTTCATATTTGTTCTAATCAAAATCCTTTTCAATAAATAAATTGATCTGACTATAAATTTCAATGGAAGTTATTTTGTTTTGATGATTAAAATTAAAGAGAAGGAATAATTATAAAAATTAATTAATTAATTAAGGGTGCATTTTCTGATTTTTTAAATTTATTTTTATTCGGATAAAAGTATGTATAAGTATATATATATATATATATATGAATTATTAGTGGTTCCAGATTTCATTTGGATTACTATTTAAAACAAGAAAAACAAAATTAATAAGATACATTTCTTTTTTGAAGGAATAATAAGATACATTGCATTATGTGAAAACTATTGCATCCAGAAGATACATTGAATTATGTTCCTAAAAAAAGAACCAAAAACTTTCAATCTTTCCAAAGCTCTCTTCAATGTTTTGTAAAAATAAGTAAATAAATTCCGGAATCAAATAGGAAGCAAAAGAAAAAAAAAATCACCTTGTTAATTTCAGTCAAGAAAAACAAAACTTTGGTAATATTTTTTAATATTTTTTTAAAGAAACAAAACTTTGTTAAATTGATCCACTTTATGTGCATATATGATGAATATGGTGCTGATTGCTGAATGAACCACTATAATAACCTATTAATGAAAAAAAAATTTTGTTTGACCAGTAATGTTACCTATAAATGTGAAATGGTACACTGTATATTCTGATTCTTCAATTAAAAAAAAAAGAAATTAGACTATATAAGTACGTTCCGAAATACTACCTTCCACTGTCGGGATAAGATTACATATAAACTATGTAGAGAGAGGCTTGGGCCCATTTTTGGAGTCCAATGGTTCCATAAATTGAACCAGAAAACCGATCCGAAATACAAACTAAATATAATATATAATTAATAATTAAAAAAAAAAAAACTACTCATTGAAAACTTAAAAAGTTAGAATTAGTTTTCTCTCTCCTCTCTCTCATTTCAACATTGCTCTCTTCTCTCTCTCATACACTTCTCAGTCACAGCAATCTCTGGAGAAACCAGGAAGGCCTTGTCTTCCTCAAATGACTGGTATTTTCCTACTCTCTTTCTCTACTTTTCCTTTGATTTCTCAAAATATTTCATTTACACGAAAATTAATTATCTTTCTGTAAAAAAACGAGATGTTACGAAATATTTGTATTTGTCACGATCAAAAATTTGATTTGGCACATTGTTTCAAATTTTTCTTCATGATTTTTGATTATTTTTCACCCTTTTTGTTCGAAAAATAAATTATTTCTTCTAAAATGTGTTTAGAAGCTACTGATTTGTCAAGAATACTGATTTTTTCGTGACAAATCAAAACGAAAACTGATTTTTCCTTGTCAAATAAATTATTTTGTCTCGAAAATAATAATATTTTTTTTATTTTTCACTTTTTAAAATTATTTTTAACTTTTATTTATTTATTTTTCTCCGATTTGTCACGAAATTTTATGAATCAAAAAATTTGTCACGATATTTCAAATCTCTTTAAATTTTTTTCGTGACAAATGAATTATTTTGTCTAAAAAATTATTATTATTTTATTTTTCATTATTACAAGTTAATTTTTATTTTTATTTTTATTTTTCTTACTGATTTGTCACGAAATTTTATTATTTCGTGATTTGTCACGAAAACTGCTTTTTTTCGAAGGATGTCTCACGAACTTTAATTTTCTTCTGATAAATGAATTATTTTGTCTGGAAAATAATTTTTTTTTAATTTCAGTGTTTTAAATTAACTTTATTTCGTGACAAATCAAAAACTGATTTTTTAGGATTTGTCACGAGTTTTAATTTTTTTTTTTCGTGACAAATGAATTATTTTGTCTGAAATGTAATTTTTTTTTTATTTTTTCACTGTTTTAAATTAATTTTATCGATTTTTATTATTTTTCACTGTTTGTCCCGAAAACAAATTTTTTTTTATTTGTCACGAACTTGGAAGGATTTGTCACGAAAACAGATTTTTTTTTCGAGACAAATGAATTGTTTTGTCTCTAAAATATTTTTTTATAATTTCTACTATATTAAATTATTTATTTATTTTTCACTGATTTCCGAAATTTTAATCAAGAAAGCTGATATTTTGGTGACAAAAGGCTGTATCGAATTTGTCACGAACTTTTTTTATTTTTTCGTGACAAATGAATTATTTTGTCTTGAAAATAATAATAATTTTTTATTTTCACTATTTTAAATTATTCTTAACGTTAGTTAGGGGTCGTTTGTTTTTTTGTCTGAAAACTGAACATTCCTGAATTTTTCTAAAGACTGAAATCTGAACGTAAATGACATGTTTTTTTTTCCCTCACATCTGAATATATTGTCAACATGTTTGTTTTTTAAGAGTAAAATTGTCTGAAACTAAGTAATTTTACATTTATGCACACGTTAAACAATTATACATGTAATATGGAATAAAAACAATTTAAAAATAATAATTATCTATAAACACATATGATCATGATCTTGTTCTTAAATTACAAATAAACTTTATTTTTATTAAGAAAATAAATGTTTTTTTTTAAAAAAATAAAATGGGCAATAGAAAAACTCACGCAAAACACTTTAAAAAAATAATATATAAATACATTACCCTAATATCGTAATAAAGTATTTTTATTAAACACCAATATGAGAAGTGATTATGGTTCTTTTTTATTTTTAAAACTATTTAAAATAAGTAATATATTAAAATAAAAATTTTTGTACCATATATAATTATGACGAAATTGGAAATATGTTATAAATGGGGGATAATATCGGAAGAAAAGATTTTGGATTACATTTAATGCAATTCAGTGATTTGCAATTAAGTCAAAAGTCGGAGTTTTTTACTTTTTATTTTAAGTTGTTTTTTTGACATTTTTTAAGTGTTTTGACCACTTATAAAAACAAACAAAATAACTTAATAATTATGATTCAGACCCATTAAGTTTTAAGTGGAAAAATAAACGATCCCTTATTTTTTTACTGGTTTGTTACAAAAACCGATTTTAATATTTTATCGTGACAAATCCTTTGTCATGAACATTAAACTTTTTTCGTGATAAATGATTTATTTTGTCTTGAAATTTGTTTTTCACTATGTTAAATTATTCTTAACCTTTTTTTTTACTGATCAGTCGCGAAATTTTACCATTTCTTTAATTTTACAATTTTGATCAGGTCTCATGATGATCTGGCCGCAAAAAATGGCTGTTACAAAAGTAGAGTCAAAGGCTGGTCTTACAAAAGTTGATCTTATTAAAATAATTAAACACCCCACTAACCCAAAATAAAATAATAAAATAAAATAAAAAACAGAAATGAACCATACAAAATTAAACAATATTATAAAAGGAAAGCTTAGTTGTATTATCAACTCTCCCTACAAAAGCTTTTTAATGTCCAAATTGCTTATCTCATTCTCTGTCTCTCTCTCACTCACGCACTCTGTTTTCATGCAACAGAGCAAACAGAGTCACCATAATTCTGCTTCTGTTTTCTCATTTTGTTTTTTCTCTCTTTGAATTGATTTCAAAAATAGTTTTAAAATAGCAAAGAGAGATATGTTACCGGTCCATAGTATCTCTACTTTTGTATTTATAGTGAGATGATACATATAACTAGGTCCAACAACAATTTTTATTATTTTCTTAGTAGTTTCTTCACCTTAACTGCCTAGAGAGACTAGAGTTGTGGGTGCTTTGACTGAAGTCTAGTTCTCTGCATGTAGACCATATTATCATGAGTTGAACTTGTCTTTCAACTAATAACTCAGTAATCACAAAACATATTCAAATTATGTGGAAGCAGATTCCCTTAAAATGAACACTCAAATGATAAAGTCATAAAGACAACAATGCAAAGCTACCATGAGGTCCATGACTCAGATGAAAACAGCCCCAATTCAATTCAACCAACCCTAACATCACAAATTATGACTACATATTATCAATCGGTAATCCCTACCTAACAATCTAACATCAAATCACATAAAAAAAAAGAAAAGGAAATCATAACTGAAATCAAACAAATAAATCTACGGCAGACTCTAATCGACGGGGTTCCCTCTCCAGCGTCGTTTCCTCTACATGCACAGTCTTCTCTCCCTTTCGCAGTCGGTCTCTCCTTGTGGACGACATTGGTGTTTGAGTGCTCTGTCCCTCTTCTCTTTCTGTCAAACGAATGAGGCAAAAAAGAGTGAGGTTTTTCTTTTTTCTTTTACTTTTATCTTTTATAAAGAGGTATTATGGTAATAACCTAAAATTTAGGTTATAAACAATTAAAATTTAAGAGTAGGTTATAATTTATTTTTTTTCTATGAGGAAGTACTGTTCAGTGAATGGTCACTACTCACTGCATCAAATTTAGAGAATGGGGACTGACTCGAACCCACAAATTTACGAGACAACAACTTTACCTAAATATATAAAACAATTTGAGTTATATTGTAATTAATATAATTATTAGGTTCTCCAGGAACCAAAAAAAAAGTATACATTCACTACTAAATTTCATAACATTTTGACTTTAACCCCTCTAAATCTTTGATTTTAGTGTAATAGTCTCTCCAAACAAAGAATCCTGCTCCGCCACTAAATAGAAACAAGACTAAAACATATACTAAAGTAAACTAGATAAAGACTACTCATAGTAATCTGCACCCTCTGTCTCTAATAAAGAGTAGAGAGACAAGATCGAAATGAAAGACAGCAATAGTATCCTTTAGCAAAAGCAGCTGTGTATGGTGAGCCCAGAAAATCAATGTTCAAATTTGTTTGAAATATCACTTTTTTACTAGCTCAGTCAGTGTCTGGAGTACCCCACATATAGTACATTAAATAATTTGTCGGTGCGATATTTCACCAGAGCTAGCTTTCGAGAGACATCTAGAAAATTCCACTGTATTTATTTAACTGTTTTCTTCGCTAAGAGTTGTTTGTTAATTTGTGTGTAAATTAATTAAGGACTGTTTGTGATTTTGCTTGAATGCGGCTTTAATACAATTTTAATTATCATCGCATGTTATAAATTAATTAGAATTATAAGGTGTACTGAGATTTCATGCGTACTTTCGTGCAGGTCTTAGATTAATTATCACTTCTAACAATCACTTTTGTAGATCATTTTGTAGCCGATTGTTGGAAGCAGCAATTTAGGACGTCGTACATAAAACCTACTAACAAATTAGGTGGGTTATTTGGAAATTGAGTAATTTGCTTTATATATATATATATATATATATATATATATATATATATATATGGTGATAGCAACTTAAAACTGAGACGTTGTTAGGGTAAACTTTTCCATCAAACCATATTGGGCGGTGGCAGGGGAGAAACTAGAATTATTTATTTTCAAGATGAGCTGCTATGAAAACAAAGGTATATCTCAACTGTACGAGAGAAATTTCATTATTTAAAAAAATCGTATGTATACTTGAAATTGAAAAAATAATAATATTTTTTTAATAATTATAAATCAACTATTTACTTTAAAATTTAAAATTAACCGATAAGGGGATGAATAGTTTTTTTAGTGATAATTACCCCGGTGGCCATCAATTTGATAACATACTATCAAAATGACCACTAGATTGAGAATTGGTTTCAAAATGGTCATTTTTTTACGAAAAGTATGAAAGTGTGACACTAATGGTCATTACATCAAATTTCATCCATATTCCATCTAATGAGTGGCATTTTAGTAAATAAGAGGATGACGTTAATTTATTTTAGATGTTTTTTGAAAATCAATTTTTTCTTTTGTTTTTTGAAACGAATAATTATAGTTAGGGGTCGTTTGTTTTTTCCACTTAAAAGTTAATGGGTCTGAATCATAATCATTAAGTTGTTTTGTTTTTTTTTAAGTGGTCAAATAACTTAAAAATACCAAAAAACAACTTAAAATAAAAAGTAAAAAATCTTGACTTTTCACTTAATTGCAAATCACTTAATTGCATTAAATACAATTCAATATCTTTTCTTCCGATACTATCCCCCTGTATAACATATTTCCAATTTCATCATAATTATATATGGTACATAAATCTTTATTTTAATATATTTCTTATTTTAAATAGTTTTAAAAATAAAAAGAGCTCTAATCACTTCACATATAGGTGTTTAATATAAATATTTTATTATGATATTAGGGTGATGTGTTTATATATTATTTTTTAGAGTATTTTGTATGAGTTTTCTTGCTGGCCCTTTTATTTTTTGAAAAAAAAACATTTTCTTTTCTTAGTAAAAATGAAGTTTATTTGTAATCGAAGAAGAAGATAATAATCATATGTGTTTATATATAATTATTATTTTTGGATTGTTTTTATTCCATATTATATGTATAATTGTTTAACATGGGTATAAATGTAAAATTATTTAGTTTCAGACAATTTACTTTTAAAAAACAAACGTGTTGACAATACATTCAGATGTGAGGAAAAAAAACATGTCATTCAAGTTCAGATTTCAGTCCCTATTCAATCTTCAGAAAAATTCAGGACTATTCAGTTTTAAGATAAAAAAACAAACGACCCCTTAGTGTGCGTAAATATATATAGCATATCTCAAATATATATATATATATATATATATATATATATATATATATCTTTTTTGAGAAGATTAAGACTATAAAATCTAAAAAATCTAAAAAACAAAAAAAAGTAACTTGTATTGATCTAAACCATTTTTTTAATTTAAAAACGAATAATTATATTTAGTGTGTGTATATACGTATAGCATATCTCATATATATATATATATATATATATATATACATACTAAATATAATTATTCATTTCAAAAAACAAAAGAAAAAATTGATTTTCAAAAAATATCTAAAATAAATTAATGTCATCCCCTTATTTACCAAAATGACACTCATTGAAAAATTGATTTCTAAAAAACATCTAAAATAAATCGATGGCATCCCATTATTTACCAAAATGTCACTCGATGGAATTTGATGGAATGACCATTAGTGTCACATTTTCCCCCAAAAATTACCATTTTGAAACCAATTTCCAATCTAGTTGCCATTTTGATAATGTGTCATCAAATTGATGACTACCGGGGTAATTATCCCTTATTGTTATTGTTATTTTAAGAGTAATTAAGTTTGAATTAAACATGGAAATACTTACATACATAATAAAGCGAAAAAAAACTTGATTGTATAGTGTATTTTATCTTCACTAAAAGATAAACTTAACTTATGGGTACTAACTAATAGAATTTTAATTCTTTAATGAATAATATATATATTAAAAAAATTTAAGTCAGTACGCACTGATGGAAATATATAAGAATATTAAATGTGAGCCATTCATTTTATATGATTTGACTTGGTGTATATGTATTTAACTCACATTCAATATCCGTATATATTTTCATCGATACGTACTGACCAAAACTGGACTAATATAAATATATATATATATAATATTTGAAAACATTAATATATATTAATTTTTTTTTTCGAATGCTTGCCAGGGCAGTTTCCGCCATAGGGTGGTGGAAATTGAGCAATTTCGTTGTCTTCTTTCGAGGAAGAAGTTATAAACCTTAAAAATTAAAATTAAAAAGAGAGAATTATAAATAGGAATAATATTTGTAAACCTTTGAATTACAAGCCACATTTGGCAGTGGAAATTAAGCAATTTCATTATGTCTTCTTTTGAGGAAAAAGTTAGAAACTGTAAAGTTAAAATGAGAGAATTCAAATAGCGATAGTATTTCTTTACAAAAGTCGGTTGCTATTTTCAATGCATATGTCAATGTCAATACTAATTTTGATATAAAAAATAGTATAATATTATATTTGGCACATCATTTTAGCATTGTATTCCAATGTAAAATTCTATTTGATATGCAATTTTTTTTGTTATTATTTAAAATTATAAAAATCAATAAATACAATCAATGCATTCAACGAATGAATTGAATATTTTTTTTAGAATTATTTCAATTCTCAATTTTCCCTACCAAATTTGTTAAAATTTTAGTTTTTAAAATTTAAAGAGTCAACAAACACGGCTGCATTTATTGTTGTGTCAAATTTGAAATATGTTACACCATGTGTCAAATTTGACACAAAGTATAGCATATGTCAAATTTGACACAACTTTTGGCACTGCATTGGAACATGTTTTTTTTTTACTTTATTTTAGATTATATTATTGACATAATGATTTAGTATTGCATTGGAGATACTTGAAGCCTATAAATCAATAATATTGTTCCAAACACTTTTGAACAAAATCAATTATTGTAACACACGTTTTACATCATTGAATTCGTTTCTATGCTTGTCGAATTCACCTTTTATAATGCTATATATACATTCAGAGTAGCCTGCCT
Source organism: Dipteronia sinensis (assembly GCA_033220585.1). NCBI lineage: Eukaryota > Viridiplantae > Streptophyta > Magnoliopsida > Sapindales > Sapindaceae > Dipteronia > Dipteronia sinensis. Next base: position 2,837,254 of record CM065639.1, on the reverse strand, counting down.
GTATTCAAATCAGTCAGTTTTCTTCTTGGATCTACTTGGACTACTTAATTTACAGTGTTGAAGATCATGTAAGTGACTTGTTTATTATTATAATTATTATTATTATTGTCCTTATAAACCTTAACAACTATTAATAGATGTTCTTATATTTATTTTGATTCTTTTGAATTATATTTGACCAGGTCTAGACATGATGATCAGGCTGCAAAATATGGTTGTTACAAAATGATAGTGAAAAAAATCCTGGAACCAGGAAACTGGATTACTTTTCCCATGTGGATTATTGCAATCTCACTTGATCCTTTTATTTGCTATGTTCCTTCCATCAATGATGAGAAAAAGTTGTTCAAAGTTAACTCGGCATTAACTATTGTTATCTGGGTTCTTTATTGGTCTCTCCTGATCTACAGAGCCTGTATTTCTCTGTTTAGTATCTGGGATCCCAATTTGCCTATCCAGTTCTACAGAATTTATATTTCTGTGATCCGCGAAAACAAAAAAGTATGGCGGGTCTTCAATTTGGTTGAATCTTTCGCCGTGGTCATTTCAAATGTAAGGGCACACTCTTTACAAACTTAATGCTTCATCTGTATATATATTTAGTGTGTGTACAACTTTCTAATGCGTGTGTATATATCTTTCTCTAGTCGGGCGGGATCTAATTTTTTCCTCTGCGGGTTCACTGATAACAGTTTTGTAGCACTTTTCGTTGATTATCACATGAGATAATTAGATAACCCGTACAAAAAAAAAATCAGATCAGTGCTTACTGGAGAATTATTACTGTTTGTTCATATTAACAATATTGTTGTATTTGGTATGTCACACTTGTTTGTAATCTTGTCCAGCTGCTGCTTGTTTCGCTAGTTTCCATTCCAGATATGAAAATTAGAGCTCCAATATTTACAATTGCATTGAGTTTCTCACTTATTGTGTACTTGGCGAGGATCATTACAATCTACAGAATGTTTACAGAAGAAGTTACAACGACTTCAAGCAAATTAGCTGCACTCATCAAAATTGGGCTCAATCTTCTACTTTTCGTGTATGGAGGTCATGTAAGTTCTTTTTCTTTCTTTCTTTTATATATATATATATATATATATATATATATATATATATATATATGGAATGGTTCGAAAAACTATTGAAGACAAATGTTGAGGTGGGCTCAGTGTCAACCGGTAAGCCCCTCACACCCATACATTGAGCTATTTACAAACAAGCTACATTATGGCCTTTCCTTTTTAGCTATTTGGAGGCCTGTGGTACTTATTTGCCCTGTGGAAAAAGATGGAGTGCTGGAAAAAAGCTTGCCCAAAACATGAAGGATGCCAATATATATATAAGGAAAGTCGCTTCAATGTCAGTTCCACTGCCAACAAATTCCTAAATGATACTTGTTTTCCGTACACAGATTATACAGAAAACTACGAGTTAGGGATATTTAAGGATGCCATTCTGTCTCATATTGTGGAGACGAAAACAGGGTTTTGGAAGAAGTTCTTTTATTGTTTCAGATGGGGCATACAAAATATTAGGTTTGTTCAAAATACTTCTCTTATATGGGTTCCATTCCCACACACTCACATATCTCTGGCTAGGACGTCTTTAAAAAAAATCAACACCTTTAGTTTTGTAAGGATACAAAATACAGATGTTTTACAACACTAAAGCTCTTGAAAAAAAAATTATAAGGCTTTTGAATAGAGAATTATTATTATTATTATTATTATTATTATTATTATTATTATTATTGAACATCTCCCATATTCTAATAATTTTTTATTATTTTTTTTAGTGGTTTTGGTCAAAACCTTCAAGTAAGTACCTATATCTGGGAAAATATCTTCACGATTTTAATTGCCGTCTATGGTGTGGGAACATTTACGTTTTTTATTGGAAATATGCAGGTTGGTATTTATATATATATATATAAAATTTTGTTTAGTGTCTCTCATTTTATATTCTGTATGGTTAAGATGAAGCACTTATTTTCTATTCTATGGATTATCTTTTTTTTTTTTTGAAACAGAATATTATAAAGTCTGCAGATGATGAAATATCAGAGAAGAAGAAAAAGAAAGAAGATCAGGCAATCAAACTGAGACTACAACAGCTACTACAGCAGTGGTTACCTTTTGGAAAGCTCTCCGAGAAGCTGCAAAATTGCATTAAGGAATACCAGCAATACAATTGGATACAAATCGGAGATGTTGATATTGAAAATTTGTTCATTAATCTCCCCAAGGATGTCAAAAACAACGTAAAACGTGAACTCTGCTTTGATATGATAAAAAAAGTGAGTTCTTTGATTCACGCATCTTTTTATATAATTTGCTTACTTGTGTACCTGTCTATGGAAATCAAATTATCCATCTCGGCAAACTACTGACTTGTTAGATATCAGATTACCTTCAAATCCACTATGTACAAAAAGTTTTTAATAATTATAAATAAATAAAAGTTTATAAAATTATCTTTAAATTTTATAAGTTTTTCATTTTGTCCCCCCAATTTTTTTTTATATATATTTGTGGCTCTACCACCGCATATAATTTCCTTAGATCGGATAAAATTTCTCATTCTATTCTTAACTATTTATCAAGGTTAAAAGGTTTCAAAGGTGGAGTGACGCATTGTTGCTTCATCTATGTGACTGTGTCAAGCCGGTGGTCTATGCTGAGCGCACTCGCATTGTTCGTGAGGGAGATCCAATAAATGAGCTGTTGTTTGTGCTGCAAGGCAAGCTAGGGACTTTTTCCTCTGAGAATACCGGGTCTACGAACAATGTTCCTCCTCGCGACAGGAGAAAGGATCTTTTGATACCCGGTGACTTCTGGGGAGAAGAACTTGTCAATTGGGTTCAAGATCATGATGAATCCTCATTCTCCTCATCAAACAAACCCATTTCACACACAACCATTCAAGCACTTACAAAAGTTGAAGCTTTTGTTCTCAGGACTGATGACTTGAAAAATATGTTCAATGAAAAAGCTAAAATCCTACAATCATGGTTTCGTAGAAGAAGAAACAAGATTTCTGGAAGGAATGCACAAATGTCTAACCAGGAACAAACACCACCAGGAGATCAGTTGACTGGTCCAGAAAGTGTTGTTTAAGGAAAGTGTTGTTTAAGGAAAGTCTCCTGTGACAGCTGAGATCATTTTTGGATTATATTCTAATTATCATTTAGACTTGAGAAGTAATAATAACATAAATATCAGGTGCGGGATCACATCTGGCACCAATTCTTGTGTGATCAATTAGTGATATAAGTGGATTGTTTTCTGATTATCATTTAGACTTGAGAAAATAATAATAGAACTATCATGTGCGAGTTTATGCACTTGTACTAAACGGTGTAAAATCCATCAATCTAAAATGTATCAAATTGGATCCTGCACACCCCTAGTTTCCACATCTCATGTAGCTATAAATAACAAATAGTTATGAGACAACAACTTCACCTAAATAAATAAAGAGTAATACTATACAACCAAAACAATTAACCCAAAATTCAGCCCAATGATTTGGTAAGTGGGTTGCCATTACCACACGAGAGATGAAATGGTTAATGAATAAGGGCTGAAAAACTATATAACACTTTTTTGGGAGTGATTTGCGCAATTAGCACTATTTTAGTAAGTCAAATTTCCCCAATAAGTGTCGAATTATCAAAATTAATCTCGAATTTGTGAAAAATAAAATTTACAGAGGAAAAAACTAAACAAAGGCTTTTTTGTCTCAAATCATATTTTAGTGCTATTTAAACTAGAGTTATTAAAACGATGCCGGTCCTAAAACCATGAGAGTGAAGAGTACTATTTACACCCATCTTCTCTAATGAATAAATCACTTGTCATATTATTAGGGTTGGTTTTTGGACTAATTTTTTGGATTGTCTGGCATTCGTGAAAAATAAAACAATATGAGTTATATTGTAATTAATATAATTATTAGCTTCTAAGCAACCAATAAAAAATGTATACATTCACCACTAAATTTCATCACATTTTAACTTTATCCCCTAAATCTATTCTTTGAAGTGTAATGACAAAGAATTCTGGCTCCGCCTCTGACTAGAAATTAACAAGACTCCTGTAACATATAATAAAGTAAACTAGATAAAGACTACTCATAGTAATCTGCACTCTCTGTCTCTAATAATCACAACGAAGACCTGAGAAAGAATAATAGAGAGGTAAGGAAGAATTGAATGATAGCAATAGGATCCTTTACAAAAGCAGCTGTGTATGCTAAGCCCAGAAAATCAATGTTCAAAGTAGTTTGAAGTATCACTTTTTTCTAGCAAAGTGACATCACTAGAAGAACCCAATTGTTTGGAGTACCCCACATAAATTCCTTTTGTCGTTGAGGTATTTAACCAGAGCTAGCTTTCGAGAGACTTCTAGAAAATTCCACTATATGTATTTAACTGTTTTCCTTGCCAAGAGTTGTTTGTTTTCTTTGGATGTGGCTTTAATCAAAATTATCAAGTGTGTGAGATTGCATACCTCAAGCAAGGTATTAGAAAATTATCACTTCTAACAATCACTTTTGCAGCCTATTCTCAGAAGCGACAATTTAAGGTGTCGCACCTAAAACCTACTAACAAATTAGGGTGGGTTATTTGGAAATGGAGTAATTTTTTTTCTTCATATATATACTACATGCGATGACAGAGACTCAAAACTAAGACATTGGACAGTAGAAATTGAGCAATTTCTTTGTGTCTTCTTTCAAAGAAGAATTTGAAACCTTAAAATTAAAAGAGAGAATTACAAATAACCCTATTTTGTTTCAGATGGGGACTACAAAATCTCAGGTATTTAATTCTCGGCTAGCTGTTGCTATTCTTGCATATATAGATTTTCAATACTTTCTATTATTATTAGAAAATAAAGTAGATGATCAGTAGATATAAGAATGTAATTAAGATCATGTTGTGGTTTATGTTTATTGTCGTTGTTCTATCTAAAAATTATAATATTGCACAACAATTATGGTATCTTGTGCAGTCAAATTTATATAGGAACTACTTAATCTCTGCTGTTAATTAGGACCGATTTATTTGTACTATTCAATAAATTATTACAAAGTCATTATATATACATATATACAGTATATGTATATATATATTAAGTCAGACGCGATGAGATTGACAGGTGGTTTGCCTCTTACACATATAAGGTTATGGGTTTAAGTATATCCCCCATATCCACATCCCGAATTAATGTAATATTAAGGGGTCCTTTTTTTATCTAAAGACTAAACAGTCTTGAATTTAATTTACTGAAGACTGAATAGTGACTGAAACTTAAAATTGAATGATATGTTTGTTTTTTGTTTTTATCACAACTGAATATGATGTCAATTTGTTTGTTTTTTAATGATAAAATTGTTTAAGAACAAGTAATTTGACATGTATATCTTTGTTACTACATTAGAACCCCTGTAAATTAATATAATTTCTAAATTAATAAAAAATCTTGGTCCCGACTCGGGTCAGTGTAAAAAATTAATAAACCCCTCTATCGTAATAATTAATAATTTATTTTTGAAACCTAATATGAAATTTTGATCCCAACTGTCGCATAAATTAATAATTTTAGAAAAGTACAAAATATATTATATATTATTCAAGAACTAGAAAAGTATTTCAAGATGCTAGTCTGCACTAGGCCACCATATTTGATATTTTTGACTTTATCCCTCATCGTTTAAACTATCCTCAAGAAGTTATTGTCATCACTTTCTTATTGTAGATAAAAAAGTTTCAATTAAATTTAGTATTTCAACAGCCTTACTCGTAGAGATTTTAGGTACCTTATGACTATCGTCATCGTCATCTATCTCAACCACATCATCATTATTCTTCCTTGTGATATCATTGATGATAAGTGGTACATGGGCATCATCATCATTAACGAGAAGCGTTCAAGGGGGTGTAGTAATCATACCCTTTCTCATCTCGCATTATGGGGGCTACGGTCATAGGAGGAAGCGAAGCTCGAGGAAGGGTTCGTCTTGCTAGATATCTTTCTTGCCTGAGTTGAGCAGAGCAGCGGAGAAACGGTATGTCGATCTATTGGGAGGTTTGTTCTGATTTTTCTAAGCTGGCTCGGATTTAGGAGCTTCTTTTTTCTGGCGCTTTGTCATTCTCATATCGTCGTGTTCCATCTTGACTTTGAGTTGTTCATCGATCACGACCTGCTCAAGAGCCGTGTCATAGGCCTCTTGGTAAGTCTCTGGAGGTCTCTTGGTGAAGGAACGGAAAAGCTTTCCTGCCCACAGGTTCCGCCTGAAATTGGCGAGAGTCTCTTTTTCGGCAAAGACTCTCATTTGTATGACTTATTTATGAAAACGCTCCACTTACGATCGAAGTGTTTCAACTCGCTCATGAATCACATATTGGAGGTGTATGGGATCTTTTGGACGAGGTTTGACTCCTTGAAATTGAGAGCAAAAATCTGTCGATAACTTTGTGAAAGAATCCACGCTACCAGCAGGCAGCTTCCTGAACCAAGTTTTCGCGTAGTCGGTTAGGGTCGTTGGGAACATCCTACACATAGCTGCCCTTGTGGTATTCTGGACCTCCATCTGTTGGACGAAGCTCTCTATGTGACTTAAAGGGTCTTCCGTTCCGGAGAACTTATCTGTTAGCATTTTAAATTTTGGTGGAAGCTCCGCGTCCCGGATCCTCTTTGTGAAGGGAGCGTTCATCTCGCTTAATGGATCCTTCTTATCCTCCTTGTTCTTTCCCTTTCTTATCTGCTGGACCTCTTTCTGTAGCATTTCCAGCTGATCCCTCAGTCTCTTGTTCTAGGGTTTCTTTGAATTGACCTCGGATTCTTCGCTGTCAGATCCCTCCGATGAACTGGCGACTTCGATCTGATTCCCTTCATGAGCGGGATCTACTCGGGAGGTTTGTCGGCTTCCTTCCTCTTGGGCCCGGGTTTCCCTTCTTGATGCCTCCGAGCTAGGTGCCTCTCGTTGCTCCCGGGTTAGAGCATCTGCTACAGACTTAACTTGCCTGGGCTGATATTGTGATGGTTTTCTCAAAACTGGAGGCATGGGTCCTAGCCTATCCCGGATCGAAGGTTGGGGCCCAGTCCTATCGCGAGGTGGCTCTAGAGGAGGGGGTCCCAGGCGATTGAAAGCAGGCTGCCTTGTCCCGGGCCTGCTCGGTTCTCCCTGATCATTCGAGTTTGTTGGTTGGACTGTGATGCCTTCAGCGAGCAGGCGGAGGTGAACGGTTTCCACGAAGGCTGCCGCTTGTTGGTCGAGGGCGGCATGGCTTATCATAAGGTGACCAGAAGCCCGCACATTAGTCGTCTAGACCGAAGCTTAAGTGCGATGTCCAGATTTTTCCCCCTCCTTGGGGCCTTTCGCGTTGGCTTCGCCGAAGGTTGTTCTGAAGCCCCTAGCTGTCCTTGGGAGGAGTGGAGCCTCATGGTTCCTGTAAAACAATAAACATGCAAACGATTGATTTGATTAACTGGGTGTAGATGCTCCCCATAGACGGAGCCAGAAAGTGTTAACTGAAAATTTGCTCTTGGTAAGAAATCTCAATTAACACCCTCAAGACCATTACCACGGAGGTGGTGGCTGGGGTCGAATATATTCTAAACAATGCTTGTTCAAATGACAAAAAATACCAATATTAGTACGATCAAAAGAAAATGAAAAATGTTTTATTATCAGTGGTATATCATGTACAAATATCTCTCACATGCTCTCCATTTTTCTGGAGCGTAGTAGGGTTGTCGTCGCATACCAGTCGAAAAGTAGTCTTTTTTTCTCTTTATATACACAGTTTTTGGTAGGTCAAATTTGTGAATCTTCCCTTGATTTTCTCAATCTCCTCCCTCCTTATTGGGTGGGATTTCTCATTTAAACGTCATTGACTTTGTGCTAATAACTGAGTTGAGAATATCTCGGTGGGGATCAGTTTGCTTCCTTTTTGAACTATATTACTTGTTCTACACGTGCGTAATGTTTCCAGATATGATCCAGTGTACCTTCGTATCTTCACAGTGTGATCTTCTCATAGCGGTAGTTGAGTATAGTGTGTATTATCTCGTATAGCGAGGTAGGGCAGTGTTCCGGCTTTGGTATTCGGGAGCTTAGTCTAGCTAGAAGCTTGGTCTGACCTTCCTTGATCTCTTGGAGCTTGACGCGGCCCCCTGCGGGCATTCTTCTATGGCAGCGGGGTTTTGGCGAGCTTCTGGAGAGGTTGCGAGGTAATCTTGACCCCGGGGAGCTTCATGATTTCAGGTTTGGTGATGCGGGCTCGATCTGATCGCGCCGGGCTCTACTCTGGGTGTTTCTGGAGCTCACCTTTATTTCTGTGGGGTGGTATCGTAACTCGGCTTTGGGAATCGTGGTCTCTTGGTGGATAACCTCGGGTCTGGAGTCAGACTAGGAGGGTGGAAAATTTCCCTTTGGTCCCTAGCCAAATTTGGCTATTAACAATGATAAAATTGAAAATATGTGATCTTTAGGAGGATAATCTTTGAAGAAAATACATTAAATGCAATCTAGTGATTTAGAATTAGGTTAAAAGTCAGGATTTTTTATTTTTTATTTTAAGTTGTTGTTTTTTTTTAAGTTGTTTGACCACTTTAAAAAAAACAATCAAACAAAACAATTTAATATTTTCAATTCAGACCTATTAAGTTTTAAATGTAAAAAACAAACGACCCCTAAGTCTTTTTCTGGTCAAGTCAATCGATCCTAAAAAAGAAAAATTAAGCACCAAAATTAAAGAGTGTTATGGAATATGGAAACCCAAAACAATAATTAAAACACACAAAAGTAATAAAAATAAATAAAGAGACATGAGATTTTACGTAGTTCAGTGTAAACCTACATTCACGGAATGTCCAAATACTCAATTTCTAATATCATATCGGTGCTTAAAATGGTGAAACACTTCGTCTCAATTCGACTCTTTTTTTTTCTATCTCGCAATCTAAAACCTTGAATTACAAGAGTATATACTATCACTTCCAAATAAAACAGGAAGAGCTACTGAAAATAGGACGTTACATGCAGCCCACGGTGTGGCCTTAAAGGAGTGCAAGAATACTGATTCAGACTAGGGATGACAATTTTCCCCCGGGGCCCCAAATCCCCGTTCCCCCATCCCCATTTTGGGGAAAATGGAGAAATGGGGATGGGGAGGGGGATGGGGATGGGGATGGGGATGATTTTTAACCCCAAATTAAAATGGGGATGGGGATGGGGGGACCCGTCCCCATCCCCATTTCCCCATTTTCCCTAAAAATTTCTAGAAATGGGGATGGGGATGGGGGGACCCGACCCCATCCCCATTTCCCCATTTCCCCCAAAATTTTATAGAAATGGGGATGGGGATGGGGGTAGGTGCCCCCATCCCCATTTCCCCCAAATATTATAATATTATATATAATATATTAATATATATTTATTTTTTATATTTATATTTTTTATATTTTCTATATATACATCTTTATTTTCTATTTGAATTTAATGAATTGTGTATATATGTGTTTTTTTAATATGTAATTTTTACTGATACAGTGAAAATGGAGAAACGGGAGATCTTGGAAAAATAGGGGAAAGGGAAAAAACAGAAAAAAATAGGGAAAATAGAGAAATAGGATTGGGGATGGAGAGACCTCCCCCCAAAACTACATCATCCCCATTTGGGGGGATGGGGGAAGCCGGGAAGGTTTAAAAAATAGGGTTGAGGATGGGGCAACCTACATCCGCCCCATTTTCCCATTGGCCATCCCTAATTCAGACTCCCAACAAAGAGACCGTCGAAATTTAATATGACTTAATGAAGCTAACTTTTTTTTTTTTTGAGAAAAAAAAATTGCATCATTTGCATGGGCACATATATGGTGTGATAGGATGCACGACAAAGTTAGTGCACCCATATTGGTCGTTGCATCATTTACATGAAGGAATGTGATCCAATCAACTGCATCATTTGCATGGGCACATTGCACATATATGGTGTGATAGGATACACCACAAAGTTAGTGCACCAATATTGGTCGTACCAAATCGTTAACGATTTTAATGTTTGTTCATCGATCCAATGGCCGAAGATTGAGACCCTTTTTGTGGAAATTTTATACCTGTTCATGATCTGCTCCTTTGGCAAGAAGTTACTTAGTTGAGACCTTGGTTATAATAAATGCTTGTTCAACGTTTCTGATTTCTCTGTTTTATATTAGGTATGTTATAGCTAATATCTCTCTGGTCCTTGATTCTTCGACCCTTGTCTATATTAATTTTTTTTCTTTTTCTTTTTTCTAGATTCTTGTATTAATAACAGGTGACTTAGGTCTGTATATTTACTTGTTTAGTAGTATAATGAAATATACACAAACCATACATTTGTCATATAATATAAAACAGAGAAATCAGCCGGGACGGACCATCATTGGGGCTAGGGTGGGCTCACCGAACCATTCTTAACAAATTAGAAAGTTAAAAAAAATAAAAATTAATAATGAATATATTTCCTAATAACAAAAGAAGATGGGCAGTAGTAATAGGACTAGGAGCACTGTAGAGGTATTTATATGTTGCGTTTTTACATACTTTCTTCACGAATAATGAGCTAGTGTGACATATTTTCTTTTATTTTTCTTTCTTCAATAATTATTTTCTTTCATCCTTTCTCAGATTTACTTAAATTTGGTTCAATTTCTTTATTAACACCAATAATTGATCTTCCAATTAGTTATGTTTTTATGAATATTATGAATTTAAACATTTTATTTTATATTGAAATTTTAGGATTATTATAATTTTTAGTTTATAAAATTTTTAGAATAATCTAATTATCGGTTAATCTAATTTTAAATTTACAATCTAACAATATTGTTTAATGAATTTTTTGTTGTTCTGACTGAAATTTAGAAGTATGATTTTTAAGTTTTTTTTTTAGGTTTTTAATTAAAGTAATAGAGTAATACTATAAATCCAAATAATTAACCCAAATAATTACCATACAGATCATGGAATGATATGGTTAATGAATAAACCACTTACCACATCATTTGAGTTGGTTTTTGGACTAATTTTATTGGTTGTCTAGCATCATTTTTTTAATTATTCTTTTTCTTCTATATTTGCTAGTAAATAATAATATAAGTTTCTATTTTCTTGACATGTATAGAAGGTAATAAAATAAAGATTATTTCAATAACTTATTTTTGTGTTTTATTTTTTTGGAAAAATCGTTGAATACAACTTAATTAGTATTTGATTGTATTTGCATTTCATGTTTATTTTATAATTTGTTTTTACTTTAGTTCTTTTTATTAATTTTGTTAATGTATTTATTTAGAATAAACATTTACTGTGTAAGCCTCACTAATATGTCCTAGGTGTATGTTTATTTCTAATTAATAAAATTTTCTCGTTTTGTCGGTAAAAAATCAAAAAACATTTTAGCCTACCCTAATGTTTAATCATTGTTACGTCCCTGGAAATCAGCAACATTGACCAATCATTTCTAATATTGGTTGATGTTTTTGACACTCCATGTAATGGATTGGAAGATTATGCTTGCAATGCACTTGGAAAATATATAAATATCTAACTAGCTGTCTGTTAAACTTCTCATGAACGAAAAATAAGACGAAGTTATTACCAATTTTTATACTGCAAAGAAAGAGTTATTACACAGTCTGCACAAGAAAATGTATATGAGGCTAAACATGCACTTCAAAATCAATGAAGATATATCATGTATGATTGTATATATATATATATATATATATATATATATATATATATATATATATTTGTACACCACAAATAAAATTCAGAATGAATAATATTCAAATATTATTCCCACATATATTAACAATAAATTAATAATATAGTAATGTTATACAACTCAAAAAATTAATCCAAAAAAATTAAATAATACAAATACGCCATAAATATTCAATTGATATGACATATTAATAATACCATAGCTATAAGTTAGGGATATAATCATTTTCACTCATGTAATTTGCCTTATTGGTCACTTTGCTCTCTCTAGTTTCAGAAAAGACCGTTATTCCCACTGAAAACCAAAATATTAGACATTTTCCCCCCTAACGTTACCTATTCTATTAAAAAAGTCAATCCTCATGATAAATGACTGGTTAACCCTTCAATACAATCTTAAAATAACTATTTAACCCTCAAGATATTAATTAAATAAAACAATATTTAAAAATATATATAAAACATAAAACAAAAAAAAATGCAGAAGTTCAGTTCTTTAATTTTCCAAAAAATCAAAGTCAACAATCTTCTTCAACAATCTAAAACCCAGATCAAAATTCAACACCAGAAATCAAACCCAGATTAACACCAGAAACCATACTCATCCATCTCCAAGACCAAAATCCACCACCATCTATCTCAATCACCAAACCCGGAAACCCTATAGACCACAACAATTTTCCAAAAATCAAGGAACCTCATCACCCATTTTGCCACCAATTCCTATAGACCACCAACACCACCACCCCTACACCTAGAAACTGAAACTCAAAAACCACGAACACCACCACCCAGAAAATCGGAAACCACCACGAAACCGACTTGTTATCAGAAAATTTGAAACCAAGAAACCAACCAACTCCCCACCAGAAAAACGAAAAAAAATTAAAAAAAAAAATTCAAAGTAAAATCAACCATATTCAACATTCAAATCCAACACCACCAACAATTGAAAGCACCCAACAAACCCCACTAGTCGATTTGTCCATCTCTTATCAGCGGAGGAGATCGGCATTCGATCTCTTTGTCGATGGCCACCCCAAACCAAAACCAACCACCACAATCACTACTACCCCGTGAAGAGAGATGGGAAGAAATAGAACCCTGAAACGAGATCGGGCGCCCACCGTGAACTGGAAAAAATAAAGAGATGAGTGCCACCCCTCTGTCGAAGAAAACGAGAAGGGGATCAGCAGTGACATGGAAGGACCCCTGTGGAGGCCAAAGGGGCCGTGGCGCCCCCCCCCCCCCCCCCCCCCCCCCCCCCCCCAATGTTTTGAAAAAAAAAATTATTGTTGAAAAAGTGTCTCTCCCACTTATCTCTTTTACCATTTGTTTGTGTAAGTGGTAGGAGCAATGAAGAATAATCTATGGCTTTCACAAGGGGACAAATAATTATATTACTAGTGGAGATAGTGGCTACCGTTGGTGAGGATGGCAATAACTTGTTTATTGCCTATATATGTTACAAACTTTTAATTCATTGGTAATGTTCGGCCTAAGAGAAATCAATGTCTTAAGATTGTTGTGTTGTTTACTGAAAACAATTTGGTAGGAATCTGCAAAGGACAGAGATAATAAACACAAACCAGAACGTTAGGGGAAAACCGAGGCTCGTGTTTCACACGGTGTCCTTAAGACAATTTCACCGGGTAACACCATATGTGTATGGTGATTGTCTCCCAGGATACAACGGTTTAACAGTGATCGTGCAAGGCACAAACACTCTCTGCGAACTCAAATCAAGTTCAAACTTACCAAGAAACGGAACCAAGAAGAACAGCAAAGAAAATAATTAATTTCGTGATTTCTGTGTGTATTCTAGAATAGATTAGGGTTTTAATGAATAGATTAGGGTTTTAATAAAACCGAAATCAAGAGGATTGTTTAGGAAATACTTGTCAATTACGTTTTCAATGAAAAGGATATTAATTAAAAATCAATCTCCAAGAGATTTATTTCTAATTAATCATCGATTCTAATTACTTAGTGATCAAGTAAGTATCTAGAATCCAAAACGAAATTTCCTTATCATTACACATTTAATTTAGGGAAAATTAAATTGAATTAATTCTTTCCATATCAATATAAACATTGACTTAGAAAAAATAAATTCCAAGCAGTAGTAAAATGTCGTTTGTCCTATGACAGTCCAATCGGAGAGGCATTCGTGTACGCGGGTCGCGCCCACACACAAGTCATCCAATCCGAAGGAGAATTTGAATATACATTGATCTTCCATTTTTATGGAACCGATCACACTCAAATAATGCTCTCAAAGCACTAGTTTATCACAAATTTTCCAACAATCAATACAGAAACATAAGACTCTCTCGCCTCTCTTGTCCCTCGTCCATCTTTGTTATTTGTTTTTATCTCTCTCATCTTTCTCACGTTATTTATCATCACTTTATTTGTCCATTAAATCATTTATTCACGACATTTATGTTATTATTTTATTATTAGTCTGTTTCCTTGTTTATCGTTTTTGTCTTTGGCTTCAACAATATTGTTGTTTTTGAATATACTTTAATGAGTTAAAAAAAATTAAGTATACTTTAATGATAATATTGTTTGTGTCAAAGAGCACATGGTACTAAATTATGGTACAAATACACGATCCCTTTTGTTTTTTTTTTCTTGGTTTTTTTTTTAGTATCGAGGATCCCGAACTTCGTCCAAACATATATCCGTCTATCATTCTTTAACTGCGTGACACTCGTCTGACTTGTATGCCCCGCTGAGGGTTGGATTCACGGAGTAAGACATATAAGAAACCCCATCCCGCACCACTGACCTTTATGTTGTGGCTCTGTTCTTTTTGTTGTTTGGACGGCTCTTGTGCATTCTTTTTGGTGAAATACAATCTACGGTTAAAAATATAGTACTATTCTATATTCTATGCACATTTTATGTGGGCTCCAGTCGCTATATATAATTTTTATAATTATTTATATTATAAAAATATTAAATATTAATACAAATTCTCACCTCTCATGTTTTTCAATTTTCATTTATAAATTTTCATTGAACTCAAAGTTCACCCTCAATTTCTATCTCGGTCTAAAATCTGATCGTACCGATAAATACACCTTTTGAGGTCCCCATTTTCTAGCTTTTGTTCTCGTTTTCAAACATTTTTGTATGTTTAATGTGTTTGTGAGCCTTCTATAGGTACATGTTCCCTATGGAAGGTATTTGAGCATAATTGAAGAGTTTTAGAGTTTTGGAGTTTTTGGGCTGAAATGGAAAATCGCATGTGCAGTACACTCAACTTTCGAGGGCCATAACTCCCTCCTCAGATCAAACCATATTTCCTAATACCTATTTTCGGAAAGCCCGGATGTCTACTTTCCAGTTCTTTTTACAGATCGCAATTTCGGGCTTTCTAGAGGAAGTTATGGCTATTTCCGTAACGGTGCGCGCTTCTGGAAAACACTGAAAAAGAGATGCGTGTGCAGTACACTCAGATTTCGGGGACCATATATCCCTCCTCATATCGAACTACATTTCTTACTACCTATTTTCGGAAAGCTCCGGATGTCTACTTTCCATTTCTTTTTACGGATTGCAATTCCGGATTTTCTAGAGGGAGTTATACCCATTTCTGTAACTGTACGCGATACAGAAACGCTGAAAACAGAGGAACAGAATGTTGCGCTGTACGTGCGCACCCGAGAACAGCGCCCGTACAACGCCCAGGCCCAAAAGAAAATCATTCCAGTAGCATGCGCTGTACGTGCGCACTTGCGTACAGCGCTTGTACAGCGCCCCGCGCACCAAGTTGCATTTTTTGGCGAATTTCTTAGGGCACTTTCGTACTTTCACTCCCAACTCATGCCCTAACCTCCCTACACTATTTATACCCCAATTTTGGTCTGAAGCCATCATCTTCCACACCTCAAAACCGAACCACACTTCTTCTTCTTCATCTTCTTCCTTTCTTCCCCAAAGAAGTGAGAGTTTCAAGCTCCCATGGAGGTTTTTCCTCCATGGGAGCTCACCATACATCTCTACCACCATATTTCAAACTTCTTCCACCATCTTAGAGTAGAATACAAGGAGAAAGGAGGGCTCTAAGGATCAATTTCGGGCCAAGCATAATCAATGGAAGTGGAGAGGCTTTGGAGGAGATTTCTTCAAGGGTTTTCTCTACAACTTATCTCTTCTTTTATTTCTTGTTTTCTTTGATGTATAATCACCATTTGGGAATTTTGTAAACCTACACTTGTATAATATATGTATGGTTGTTCTTAAATTCTTTGAGTTTTGTTTTACTCTTTGATTTATGCATAATTTTCTCTCTTATTATGATATTCATGTGTGTGAATGGTCAACATTAATGTGTATGCATGAATAGGATTAGGAGTAGAGTAATTTAATTTAGGATTAGTGTAATTTAACATCTCATGATTGTTTGTATGTTGATGGAGGAACCATTATGCCATGTGTAGAATGATTTGAGTGTTCGAGTTTTAGCTCCAAAGAGTGGGAGAAGCTTGGTTGATTATGCATTCACATGCTAGATTAGGCTTTAGTTCTATATTCTTGTGTTTAATGGATCTTTGTATTAAGGCACAATTTCTTATCCTATGGCTTGGGTTGGGTGATGAATTGATTTTGGTGAATTCCTGAATCAAGAGAATGAACCCTTAACTTAAATTGAATGTTCTTTATGTTTAACAATCAACTTTTTGTGCATTGTTGTTTGGTGAGCTTGTTCTCATTTTAGTCATTCATCTTAGGGAGATTAGGGATATAAGGAGAGAGTTTTCTCTTTTATTGAGAGAGTTGTGCATTCATGAGATTGGAGACTGCCGTTTTCGTCCAGTGGTTAGGATTATCGCGATTGACAACCGTGAGAACCCGGTGTTCGATTCCTGGTTCGGATGAGTTCTCCTTTCTATCTATTTTGTATTTCTCTCCTTGTATTTTTGTCTCTGCTTTGATGTGTACTTTCATTCATTAGGGATTTGACGTAAACCTAGCATTGTTGCCTCGTTTGTTAAGTATGTTTGTTGATTGTTTAGTGGTTATTTAAGTTCTTAATGCTTTTGAGTGGTTAGCCACCACTTGAATGAACTTTGGTTGTTGTGTGATGAACCGAGAGGAGAAGCACGCAACATGCACGATTAAATCTTCACTGCATGTAGGGTAAAGTAGAGATACGCGAGGCTTTGCATGTATAGTCGTTAATTATGTCTCATAGTTCTTTATGAACTCGTGTGTATTGCGGGTAGCCATCGAGAGATCGGTTGCTGGTGCATGTGGGTATAGCCCTTTGTTGCTCGAGAGAAAATATTGGTGAGGATTAAGTGAGCACGACTCTCAACTTTGATGAGCATGTTTGTATAAAATTGTGTGATTGCTATGGTGAAGTCATTTACTTAGTGTAACCATGTGCATTCTATATCTCTCCATTCCATCCTATCCATGTACATATTATTTATGTAGTTTATTTATTTATTCTATCGTCCACATTTCCGCAACACACTAGTTCGCTCGGCGTGTTGTAACAATAGCTAGAACTAGAGACGGTCGGTGAATCCCACCTTTCTGCGGAACGATCCTTGCTTGCCGCTGTGCTAGTCTCTGTGACTTGCGCCCTTGCAAGGTCGAACTTAAATGTTCATATTTGGCGGCACTACAACGACGTGTCATCAAAATCCACCCACAATTTCCAACCCTAAGAAAACTTTCCACCCCAGTCTAATCTCTCTACACCCCACCCCACTTTCCACTCTAAAAAAATGCTAATTTGATTGTTTATGTTATCATCGTGCATACTGTAGGAAATTAATTAAATACACTGTCCCCCCCCCCACCACCACCACCACCACATCCAACTTCTAGTTCCGTTCCGTCCCTGAGCAGTGAGTGGCAAGAAAAAGGAGATCGGGTGCCGATCTCCTTGGTTGGGAGAAGGTCGGCGCTTGTAGAGGTGGAGATTGGAGTGATTTCGGTGGGTTTGATGTTTGAGAGGTGGCGGTGGCTGCTAGGGTTTTGGTTTTGGAGAAGATGGTGATAAGAAGAAGATGATGAAGAACATAAGAAGATAAAATTTGGGTGTTTGAGTTTAGGTTAGGTTTTTTTTTAATTATTATTAAATCTGATTTCTTTAATTTTTTTCATTTGTTAAATAATATATAAAATAAATGATTATATACATTTTTAATTTCTTACCTATTTTATTTTCGAAAACAAATCTTAAATATTTTAAATTTAAGTTTTTACCCATTTACCTTTTTACCCTTACCTATTTTAAATATATAACAGAATAGGTAACGGTTGAGAGCATTTTAAGTATTTTCTTTACCGGTAGATGAGAAAATGTCTAATAATTTGATTTCCAGGGAGAAGAACGGTCATTTCTAAAACTAGAGAGGGTAAAATGTCTAATAAGACAAACTACAGGGGAGAAAATAATTATATCACTATAAGTTATTGTTTAAATATAAGTTGTTGTTTAAATATAAGTTGACTTGGATCCTCCAGGAGGAGATTTTTAAGGTCATCGACATGGTACAGCTTTGGGCTTTCATTTCAATGATAAGGAAGTTGGATGGCTGATGTTGTTGTGAAAGCGTTTTTAAAGTTGAAGGGTGATAGGTTGAAAATGGCGAAGGTTTTTAGTGACCATTGCTTCTAGTTTTTGGGCGTGACCTGCATCGTTTGTGTTGTGTTGTTGGGTTTTTGTGGGCTGTTCTTTGTGTTTTGGGCCAGTTGTTTGTTTTTGTTTCTATCCAGCTTCTTTGTAGTGGCCTGTTTGCCTGTTTGTAGTCTTGGTGGTGGGCTGTTCTGGTTTGAGGGTTTTTTTTTGCTGTTTGGGTGGTTTGTTTTCTGTTGTTGGTTTGATTATCGTGTGGGCTTTGGGGGTGTTTTGGCCCGTTGGGTTCTTGTAACTTCTTACTTTTGACCTATAAAAAAATAGTCAGAGTGGCGATAATGGCACCCCTCAAAAACTGTATCTACACTGCTATTGTAATCATACCCATCAATTTTTTAAAAAAAATCTGTAATTTGTAAATAAATACCACTTAATACCAAAAATACCCTTCTTTAATTATATTATGTTGTATTTTTGTAAGTACACACCACCTATGACTATTATTATGTTATTTAATCAACTTTATTATTATTTCTAATTTTGTTGTTATCTTTAATTCTTTTACTATTCTTTCTCTTTCTTACTTCTTTTCTCTTCTTGGTTTTTCAAAATCAAACTCCATTTTTCGTTAAAAATCCATTTTAAGTTTTTTTATTTATTTGAGAACCACTTTCTGTTTGAGAGGGTTGTAGGGATACAAGATTTGTGACATGTCCCAACTGATGTGGAAGTAGATATATGTTAAATGATGGAAAAAAAAGGTAGGTGTTAGATGAAATTTAAGAACATCTATTTTTTCAAAAAGAAAAAACATATAATATTGATAAATTAAAAAAAAAATCTAAACTCTAAAATATGTTTGAAAGAAATAAAAAAATATAGATAATATAATTAATTTAAAAGTCTGTTCATATACATAATGATTTTGTTCTTCTAATAAAAATTAATTAAAAACTTTACTTTTTCATAATCAAATTTGTCTCATAATTTTGATTCATTTTCTATAATTAGCAATCAATTTGTATTTCCTTACAAGAGATTGAAAATATATTTAAAAGAGAATATAGGGTTTATTAAAATGGAAACAGTTTTTATGATATATGTTAATATAAAACCATTAATAGGAAAAAAAATTACAAAAGATTAAAATAGAAAACTAATCAATAATTATTGGTGGGTGTATTGAATCGAATCCTATCAAATATTTCTATTTCTCCTTTGATTAACAAATAATTAGTTCTCTTAGTAATTTTAATCAGTAGTATTATTGAATTTTAAAAACATACTAATTTGGATTATTGTTTAAATATCTATCTAAAATGTTCAATCATCAGTGACATTTTTGGGGATTTGAGTATGGTGGCCCATTTTCATTTTGGTTCTTTCAAAGCAGTTCAAAATCATGTTGGGAGGATATTTTAAAAAATAATAATTAATCGAAAAGCTGCTTTCAAATTAGTCCAAAATCTTATTGGGCAGACATCAATTTAAGGCCGCTTTCAAAATAGTCAAAAAATCAGATTTTTTGGACTATGTTTTTCTTTTCTTTTTTAAGTATCATGTGCGGTAGATTTGAGAGTTAGAAACTCATAGATTTTCAAATTAGTGTGGTTTTTTTCACAAACTAGTGTGTTTTCACAAATTTTTGTACAGCATTGGTGACATGTTGAAATAATTGTTGATACCTTTATAAAATATTATTTGTGATAAACGTCATTCTTGGTGACAAAAGGGAGAATGACAAAAGAGATTTTACGATATTTTTCAAAATCCACAAATGTCTTTTTTTTTTTTTTTATGTGAACAACAATTAAAAGAGACACTCGTGGTAATTTAAAATGACAATGCATATTTTTCAAAAAAAAAAAAAACATGATACTGCATATCACTCCAGTTTTATATTTGAGGATAAACATGCAATTAAAATCAATGAGGATATTATGTAAACAAAAATAAAATTCATGGAAATGGATAATATTCAAATATTAGACCAGCATATATTTACAAAATGATGCAATCATCAATCATGTAATAAATATCCCATATATAATATATTAACAAAAAGAAATTGACGGACGATCTTTCTGAGTACCAAAAGACAAAAGGGTCACAATAATCCTTTTTCCTTACAAGTTCTTGATCTTAAATGTATCGAGGGTGGTAGGCCCATTTTCATTTTGGTTCTTTCAAATTAGTCCACATTTCCAGATAAAAAGAGACTAATGTTATACGGTCCAAATCATAATAATTATTAACTCAAATGATGTGGTAAGTGAGATGTTATCACCACATATGATATGGGATGATGTGGTTAATGAAAAAATCATTTGTCACATCATTTGAATTAAAATTTAGACTAAATATTTAGATTGTCTAATATTAATAATAATAAAAAAATCCAAATCATGCAAGGTGGCTTTAGAGATTGAAAAGACTTACTATTACAACTATGATTAAAAGGTAGATGAAAGAATTCTCACGTGTTGTGCTGGTGTGAAAAACTTATCGTTAGAACAAACTCAACTTCGTCAACAGGATTCGTCAGCTAGATTTACTGACATCGCAACTTGTATTCCAACTTGTGATGTGTCAATGTTTAGGGTTAAAAACAAATAAGAAAAATCCAAAAAGAGCATGTGTCCCTCCTGGTACTGCACTGGGTACGCCAGCGACGACAGGTCTTTGAGTCATGCTTGTTTATATATACATCCAGAGGGGCTAAGTCTGCAGAAATATCCAAAGTTTGTTTCTTCTACTTGGAGCTAGTTTTCCATAATTGATCATGTAAGTGACTGCTCAGTATTATTATATATCTTTATGATATGTTCATGGAATTAATTTTTTCTGATGCAATCCTGAACAACTATATGTTCTTCATTTGGTGTTAGAGAAAATTGAACAACTTATGTTTGATCAGGTCTCAGGCTGCTGTCTTGAGTTTGAAGGAAGCTAACGCGCGAAATTATTGTTATGAAATTGTAGTGAAAAGCCGGTCTTATGTGAAGAAAATCCTGACAGGATATACAGGACACTGGATTACTTTTGTGCTGTGGATTATTTCAATCTCACTTGATCCTTTTATTTGCTATGTTCCTTCCATCCAGGATGAGGGAAAGTCGCTGACAATTAACTTATCATTACTGATTGGTATATGGGTTCTCTATTGGCCTCTCCTGATCTATAGAATCTCTATTTCCTTCTGTGAAAACAAAAGAAAATGGCAGGTCTTCAATCGGGCTGAATCTATCGCGCTAATCTTGTCAAATGTGAGGCTACAATCCACGCTCTTGCTGATTTCTATGTAGGAAGCATTTACTGATTGGAAATCTTAATATTGGAAAGAGAACTTAATTCCTGATTATTAGTGACGATAGTTGGGTATTAAGTTTTGCATGGCTCACACAAAAATGAGGAATTGAGTTCCTAATGGGAAGGGAACTTAATTCCCGATTCCTAATTCTTTTTCAAATGAAACTTGAATCTTTTTTATTATCATTCCCAAATAGTAAGTCTGTAGTCATAATTCATAAGTATATATTAATACCAATATCATATATCACTTAATTTGTTGTAATCTTGTCCAGGTGTTGCTATATTCACTAGTTCTCAATCCAAAAAAGGAAATTAGCGCTCCAGTATTTTCGGTTGTATTGGGTATAGTCCTTGTCGTGTACTTAGCGAGGATCATTGGAATCTACCGATTATTTACAGAAGAAGTTACAAGGGGTAATTCAAGCAAGTTCGCTGAAGCTAAGATTTTCAAAATTGTGTTCAATCTTCTACTTTTCTTATATGGAGGTCATGTAAGTTAAATTGTCGTTTTTATGTCATACTTTAATTGTTCAAAAAAAAAACAATTTACTTAATAATTATGATGTTAAATGCTTGACCAAACCTGAAAATTACAAAAGTTGAGGATTCAAATTTAAGAACAAGTGACATTGTTGCATTGCCTTTAGCTATTTGGAGGTTTGTGGTACTTATTCGCCGTATGGAAAAAGTTGGAGTGCTGGATAAAAGCATGCTCAGAACATGATGGATGCCACTATGGAGACCGTCGCTTCACTGTAAGTCATGGAAACAACCAATTCCTGAATGATACTTGTTTCGCCAAGATAGAAGATACAAAAAAACCCTATGAGTTAGGGATATTTAAGGATGCTCTTGAGTCTCATATTGTGGAGACGAAGACACAGTTGTGGATGAAGGTGTTATATTGTTTCAGATGGGGCGTACAAAATATTAGGTTTGTGCAAAATACTTCACTTGTATATTTAAACATGTAGGATCCTATACATATTTTCTTATGCGACTTGACTTGACTTTGTAACGTTTCTAGAGTGCTTTAGAGCCAGTTTGTAATGTTAATATCATCTATATTAAACATCTCTTCCTTATTCTAATATTATATTTTTTCAGTGGATTTGGTCAAAACCTTCAAGTTAGTACCTATGCCTGGGAAAATATCTTTGTGATTTTAATTGCAATCTATGGTGTGGGAACGTTTACGTTTTTTATTGGAAATATGCAGGTCGGTAAATATTATTTGTTCATTGTCTCTCATTTTTTATTTTGTAATTAGATAAAAATGAATCACTTAATTTTATTTTCTATGGATCATATATGCTTTTTGTGAAACAGAATCTTATAAAGTCTGCAATTGATGAAAGAACAGAGGAGAAGAGAAAGAAAGAACATCAAGCAATCAAACTGAGACAACAACAGCTACATCAGTGGGTTCTTTTTGGAAAGCTCTCTGAGAATCTGCAAAATATTATTAAGGAATGCCAGCAATACAATTGCCAACAAACTGTAGTTGTTGATGTTGAAAATTTGTTCATTTATCTTCCCAAGGATGTCGAAAACAACATAAAGCGTGAACTCTGCTTAGAACTGATAAAAAAAGTATGTTCTTTAATTCATGTATTTATAAAATTCGTTTACATGTCTATCTGACTATGAAACTTATAGTGTTTGATCTAAGTAGAACCTGACACATTCAATAACAAATTTCAAACGATACATTCATATAATTTCCTTGGATCGGTCTCATTCTATTCTTGAATGTTTATTAAGGTTGAAAGGTTTCGAAGGTGGAGTGACACATCACTGCTTCATCTATGTGACTGTGTCAAGCCAGTGGTCTATGATGAGCGCACTCGCATTGTTCATGAAGGAGATCCAATCAATGAGATGTTGTTTGTGCTGCACGGCAAGCTATGGAATTTCTCCTCCGCGGCAAGCTCTACGAACAATGTCCCTCCTCTTGACATGAGAAAGGAATTTTTGAAAGATGGTGACGTTTGGGGTGATGAACTTGTCAATTGGGTTCAAGACGAATCCTCCTCCACTTCGTCAAATAAACTTATTTCACTGACAAACATTCAAGCACTTACAAAAGTTGAAGCTTTTGTTCTCAGGATTGATGACTTGAAAATTTTGTTCAATGAAAAAGCTAAAATCCTACAATCATGGTTTCATAAAAGAAAGAAACGGATTCTCTGGATGGAATTGTTGACTACAATCATGTCTAACCGGGAACAAACACCACCAGGAGATCAGGTGGCTGGTCCGGAAATTGTTTAAGGAAATCAACTCTTCTGTGACAAACAGAGATAATTCTTGTATGATCATCAATTAGTGAGTGTATATAAATGGACTGTATTCTGTTTATCATTTTTTACGGTCTCTAGGATTCTGCACTCGTGTGGAATTTCAATTGGCACCGGTTCTTGAAATAGGACACCACCAGGCCCCAACGACCAGGGAGGAGGAAGGCTGGCTAGCGAGGGCCATGGCTCAAGGCTCTGGCAATGGTCTCAAAGAAAGGTTTCTTTACAAGCTCTTGGGCAGGACCTAAATCGGGATGAGGAAAGTTAATTGGTAATTAGTAATAAGACTTGAAACTTATACAAATTGTCAAAAAGAATATCAAATAAAGCATCGCTTTGACATAATAAAGCATTCCAAGAAACTGAAGAAAGCTCTGTCATAACAAAGCAAACCAAAGGATGTAGTTTCTCATCAACTTCCAAATTAACAATTTTAGGCTCAGTCCAGGATTGACATTTAATGAAATATTTAAAAGTGCTTATTTCAGGAAAAAAAAATGATAAAGATATCATTTTGGAGCAGTTATGAGAAAATACAGATCATCGTATTTTGAGTTTATGCACAGATCTTAGTGGAAGTATATATGAAACGAGATAATATGAACGTACCAACTGGGTCTAATGAATCAACAATATATTTTTGTTAATTCTACAATAAGTTGTTTGTTATCTGAAACAAGAATTTGCTACATGTTCCCATTCCATGGTTAGGTGGCGACAAGTTCTCGGAAACTTTCTGATGGCCGAATTGTTCCACAGACCCGACATCATCATCAGCGAAATCATCATCTGCTCAACTGGTGACACCGCTGTATGAGCAGATGAAGATATCATCGACGGATAAATTCAAACCAAGAAACTTCACAATTGAACTAGCTTCGATATCAAAATTGAAAACTTAGGGACTTACAGGTAAGAATGGTAACACAATCAGGAATTACTATGTTATAACTGTTATCTAAGCATCTTCGAATACTGAAAAGGAGGCAAATCCCCGAGTACAAATTCGAGAAGAAATCTTTTCTAGGTGAAAATGGCCTTGGATATTCTGCCGTTCATGTGGGTACATGACCATACAAATTATTACCTTTCAAGATGCTTGACTTTACACTAAAAAAATTGGGCAGATTGCACTTTAAATTCTTTAGGCACATGGTAGAGTGATAAGTTTGGGCCTGGAATCCAATTTTTAGACCAGCATAGACAAAAATATGTATGAAAGTACAGTCTAAGCATCCAAATCAGTTCTCAAACTCTGGGGGAGCCAAACATATCTGTAAAGCATACCAGTAAATGTTAATTAAAGATTTTAACTCAAAAGGGGGTTTTGAAATCATGATCAGCAATGCATACAAAGAGTCGAGCATGCACGGAAATATACATGTCTAGTATATGAATATAAGAAATTGTTTAGGATTGATCAAAAAATTATACAATATACATGAGCAAAGAGAAGAAAGCGTACGAGTTCTCCAAGACTTTCTAATGGCCGAATTACTCGACCCGACCCGACATTAACGTCTGCTCAAACAACGACACAGCCTACACCACTGCCTTCAATACTACACCACACGCTGTTGTCTCATGAATTCAAAAATACCCAAGTCACCAATTGCTTCGAACACCAGAGAATTTACAGAGAATTTTTGTTTATTTCATTCGATTTTGACCTAAAAAAAACTCGACTTTTTTGTTTTTGTTTTTGCGAGGTTGGAACTAGGAAGAAGACGAGGCAGATGGTGACGTGTGTGGGCACGTCAGACAGTTTGGCAGACGTGGCTTAACACATCACCTCAGATGACAACATGTCAAGTTATTTTTAAATGGATCTGATGAAGTGTCAAGGCACCTCATCAATTGTCGTGTGACGTGGCTTGTAATGTTAACAGAAATGGCTGACTAGGCCGAAAATGGTTGGGTTTACTACGTGAGCCCAACGGAAATGGGCGGATTTACTAAACGACCTACAAAAGTGTTTTGGGCCTACAATCACAAAAAACCAATCCACGATAATATAATTTCTAATGGGCGGATTATGGCACTTAAAGTAAGAGTCACAATATTTGCACAATTGCACCACATATTAATAATTTTTTTCACAATTCCAAAATTACCCTTAAAGTAAAACCATACAATTTTTTTAAATAATTGTATATATTTTTAATAATGCAATATTTATTATTTTGAACATTTTAATAGATATATATATATAAATAATTATATTTTGATCATATTATTAACTATTTGTTAATTGAAAAAAATTAAATATTGATTATTTCACTGTTATGAAAAACTTTAAAAAAAATCAGAAAACTTAAAATTTTTGTTTAAAAACTAAACATAAAAAGAGAGACTATTTAATATCAGACTTTGATTTTAGTTTTTGTTTAAATCTTTGAAAGTTACCCCTAAATAACATAATCATTCTCTAAATTTCTTTTCAAAAGTTTGATTTTAGGTTTGTTTCAAAACCAAATGGAGATTAAAAAAAAATTAAGGATTGCTTGAAACATGAAAGCCAAGTATTTTGAAAATGGAGATCAGGTTGTGTTTTTTTTTATTCTAAGTACATCTTTTTTTTTTCCTTTTCTTTTCTTTACAAGGATGGTGTGGCTTGGAAGGAGGAGTCTTCTCCTGTATTATTTAATTTTTATTAATTATATTATAATATATTAATTTTTGGTATTTATAGAAAAAATGAGAATGGATATATTTGATAAAATGTGGGATGTACTTATAAATTATAATATTTTAAAACATTTATTAGGGTGTAAATAAAAAAGGGTGCACATACGGTTTTAAAATCGTCACTCTAAATTAAACCCAATTAAAATCACATAAATACATCTTCAAAACATTTATTTAAATTACATAATTATCGGTTAATTGTACATGAAATATTTGTATATACAAATATATTGATGCTCTTTGTCTCTCTGTTTCTTCGATTGATCCTCTTTCTACAAAGGAAAACAAAAGCTGATCATTGCTTTGACCAAATATTATGATAGACTACAAGAGCATTACAAAAAAAATGATTTTGAATTTGAATGAACTATACTATGATTTGTGATTTGTGATGAAGTGTATGAAGCAAAAGATAAATTTCTATTGATCATCATATCAGATCATGTGGTTGTGGAATGTGGTTCGATATCATTGTGATTTGTGAACCTCGCGACATGCAAATATGCAATGCATTTTCACATAATGTATTGTCTTCAAAATGTTTTGTCAAGCGTACTATAACTGTTTATATGATATTTACAGTTTACAGAAGCTAGAAATTAAGAAATCAATCTCAATATTAGAATTTGACACCAAAAGTTTAGCATTAATTGTGAGGGGAAAAAAAGCATGGTATATTCTATCCAGATTCCGGATACATGAAATCTTTTATCATTCTTCAAAACGTCAATTACCAATTTGATTTTGGACTTTTAAAAAAAAAATCATAAGCTATTTGCGACTTTTATATAAGTGACAAAATTGGTCCTCACATTTTTTTTAAGTGCCAAATCATTCCCTATCTTTTTAGAAATGACCAAATTGGTCACTCTAACGGTTTAACAATGTTAAATATAACAATTGACTTTAACAATTTTAGTTAAAGTGAGTAAATACATGTATTTGTCATATTAGAGCAAATTTGTTTTGATTTTGTACATTAAATTCACCATTATAATTATAATAAAATCTAAAAATATTATTAATGAAACACCAAGACTTTAACAATTATGTTTGAAAATGGTGAAAACTACACAAACAACAAGCTTTGAAAACGAAATTCAAATAAAAGAAGTTCAATATAAAAATTTAATCCAATATAATTAAATTATTTTATTAAAAAAACAATTAAAAAAATTACCTGAATATAGCTGTAACAATATTGACGAGATGACAACTTGTGTTTGAAATGGGTGAGAAATAATGTTTACTGTACAAACAAGTTATGAAAAAGAAATTGAATAAAAAAATTAAATATAAAACTTGTACCCAATACAATAAATTTATTTAATATTAAAATCAATTAAAGCATACAGTTGTAACAATGGTGAGAAGACAACTTATATTTAAAAATTGTGAGAACTGTACAAATAAGTATTGAAAAAGAAATTCAAATAAAATAAGATAAAAATAAAATTTAATCCAATAAAATAAAATTATTTAATAAAAACCAATAAAAAAATTACCTGAATAAAGCTGTAACATTGGTGAGAAAACAATTTTTGTTTGTAAATGTTGAGAGTTAGAGTTAACCAGACCTGATGAAACTGTAGAAAAAAAAATTGTTGAGTCGTAGAGTAACAACACAAACCACAAACCTTATATATATATATATATATATATATATATATTAAAATTGATATTAAATTAATAAAGACAATCTAAGAATAGTTGTTGGTTTGTATTGTAAAAAAAATGAAAAAATAGGCTATTTATAAATGTTAGTTTTTTATTGTAAAATATTTAGTGATGTCTTAACACAATAATAGAAAATGTGTTGAGATAGTGGATTGAGATAGTGGATTTAGCACTCCTCAATAGATAAATACCACATAAAAAAATGTATGTAGTTTTTCTCTATCCAATAATGCATGCAATTAAATGTGTCCAAAACTAGACATGATCGCGATTCGGTTTTAATTCTGAACCATCGGTTCCGGTTCTGGTTCCAGATTTATAGAATCGAAACCGAAACTTTTTTATTGATATTTTCTGATAGCTAAGCTAGGGTTTTAGGTATGAGCTGTCACTTTCATAGAATTGGTAACAATGTAACATTGTCAAGATGATGTGTGTGCCTTTATTCGGCCATTGCAAGTCACATTTATGTAATATTTATATAAAAGAAATGGTCATTCGTTTTATATATGATTTCTATCGGCAGTTGAGAAATTAACAAATGATCTACTCTGTGTGTTGTCACATGCATATTTCATATTTGGTTCTAATCAAAATCCTTTTCAATAAATAAATTGATCTTACGATAAATTTTAATGGAACTTATTTGTTTTGATGATTAAAATTAAAGAGAAGGAATATTTCAAAAAATAAATTAATTAATTAAGGGTATGTTTTCTGATTTTTTTTTATATTTTTGTTCGGATAAAAGTATATATATATATATATATATATATATATATATATATGAGAATCATGAATGATTGGTGGTTCCGGATTTCATTTGGATTACTATTTAAAAAGACCAATTTACCTTTTAAATGTTCAAACAATTACAAACATATCCAATATATTATAATATATATATATTATAAAATTATATATAATAATAATATATAATGCAACAATAGTTTAATTTGTGACTTGACAAGCAAATTCTTTTTGTGATGAATTCCTAGCACAGAGGTCACAAAGTTGAAATACTTTCTTTCTCTTTAATTGAAAATTGAAATTAAACTTTCTGCTCTTTTTGAGAGTTTTTAGTTTTTCATATTCTGGTGTTTGGTTTAGTGATCGAGTAAAATCTGATAAATTGATTTAACCACTTTATTAATTACCCAACAAGGCAACAACCCTCTTTAAAGTTCGCTCATCTATGTAGATAAACCTTCTATAAATATTCTATTTTCTTCTTTCAATTTTCCTCAAAAATTAAACACAAAATATTTCCTTTCAATTTTCTCAACGCTTTCTCACCCTCCAAACACATTAATCTCATAATGTACTTTCAAAGTATATGTATATTTTTATATATATATATATATATATTCTCTTTTCTTTGTATTGCTTTGTGAAAAATATGTTATAGAATAAAGTGAGTTTAACACAGCTGATTTTTTTTCTTTTTTTTGGAGGTCGAAAAGATATAAACTGATCTAATGAAGGAATTCCGGCCAGTAGTCTGTCTGACCATGATTTTTCTGTCCCTGTCCAACCCATATACCAGGTTTGTTTAATATCTTTGGTTTCATTATATATTTGTTTTAATTTTTCATCTACTTCTCTCTAAGTTGGACAAGTCATGAGTTATACTTTCAAGTTTCCTTTGAATAAACATCTTTTGTTCTTCCTCCATTTCGATGAAAACATTCGGATCTTGATTTTATTATAACTATTCATTTTCTGGTATTTATAAGTACTAATTCTGTTTGTATTTTATTTGGCATTTGGGTATATCAGAGGAATATGGGATGGTACATAATATACACCATTGATAACCTCATGTGTGTAAGTAACTTAACATTTACAATGCTTTCTTTAAATTTTTATTATAAATTAAATTGTGAATAAGTTGACATTTTCTTCCATTTTTTCCGTCTCTTTTTTTTTCCAAGTCTTTTTCCATTATTATAAACTAAATGCTTAAAATGTTTAAATTTGGCTATTGTTTAGTGGCTAAGGTTTAAGACTTGCCTTTTAGAGTGTATTTATGAGTGGGCATGGACCGCATGGTCACGGAAGCAATAGGGTAAATTTAGTTGGTCTGTAATCAGCTAGTTGTTAAATTTAAGATTTTGGATATTTATTTATTTTATTTTTTTAAAGGGGATTTTGGATATTTAGGTTTTGTCAAATCAGTTTACTGTTTTCATTCCACTGTATTCAGATCAATATCCTGATATTTGCAAAGTCAAATCGAAGAAGCTTTATGCAATGAAACACATATACGGGAGGAGTATTTTCAGGTGTCGTTAGTTGATTTGTAAGAGTTGAAAAACTGTATCTCCTGGGCCTGTTTCGCTAGACTTTTGGAGATGGGCTTTTTTGGCTTTTGAAACCTAAAAGCAATTTCGAGGAGTGTTTGAATGTCTCCTTGCAAAAGTGCTTCCCATTTTTGAAAGCTTTTTCAAGTGAGCCAAAATTTCTAGCTTCTCAAGAAAGAGCTCTCACTAAAAACATGGGAAGCTGGAATTAGTTTAATGAAACTTTTGTATTTGCCAATTTCTATCTTCTCATGAAAGAGCTTTCGCTAAAAACGCATGAAGCTGTAATTTGTTTATTGTAACTTTTGTATTTATCATTTTTGGAACTCTTTCAAGAGTTGCCAAAATTTCAGGTTTTACTCACGGAAGAGCTGTCACCAAAAACACTGGAATTGAAGTTGAATTTTGTTTAATGGAACTTTTATATACTCTTATATCGAAAACTTTCAAAAAAAAAATATCAGATTAATAGATATCGTCAAAAAAAGAAGTTATGATTTATGTTCTGCATGTTTTAATCCTTGGTTGGTTGAACCATTGTAGCAATTCTAACCATCGGCAATTACATCTAAAGTCGAATTTAAAGAAGGAAAATATAAATTGAAGATAATTACTGACTTTAAATTATCAAAACCATGCTACTGCCTGTTGGCACTGCATTAATCCCAGGCAATTTGGAACCACAAGGTCCCGCAAGAAATTAATCGTAACTAGAGGCTAGAGCTTGCAAACCAATTTGTCTACCATGCATTAATATACGAAATGCAAAGCCTGCAAATAATCTCATGACCCCAATATTAATTGGAGCTTCTTCTGGTATCAGTAAAGCAATATTTGTGTACATGTCTAATCGGCCTTTGTGAAAGAAACCAAGGCTTGCAAAGGAACTGGTTTCAAAAACCGATCAGGGTGTTCGGGGTTGAGGGTTCTACATATATGGTCTTAGTTGTTGCCAGGTTTTCATGCCGGAGCCTGAGGCCGGAAACCTGGAGCCGGGAACCAATCTATCTTCTCTGATACAAGCTCATCTTTGTATTACTAATAGTTATCAAATAATAGTCAAGAGTGATGCTTTTTACAATCACTAAAATATCTTTTTAAAATTAATTTTATTTTTATTAATAATAATTTTAACCTGGATGAAATAGTAAACAAAACATAAAAGTTCAAAAGATAATTTTTTGGAAAGGAAGTTCTAAAGATAATTGAAACCGGTTCTTAACCAATGTTTTTTATTTCATCTTTAGTGTTTTTTTTTCTCTTTTGTGTTTTCTTTTTTCATTTTTACTGTTTGTACGCACCTTAAAATATCTGTTTTTTTCCTAATATTTAAAAGTTTTTTTTTTTGTTTTTTTGAATAGGGAGTGATGGAGATTGGAGAATGACATGTAATTAGAAGAAAATCCTGAAATTATGGAGAATGATATGCAACAAGAAGCAAAATTATGAATGATGGAGATTGATATGCAACAAGAAGCAAATTCATAATTGATGGACTATGATACACAACAAGAAATTAAACAAATAATAACGAAGAAATAAGTTTATAATTACTTTTAAACTTATAAAATTTTATAAGGGGTATCCAAATCATATATAAAGCCTCAGCCACTTTATTCGAGATCGTATAATTGTAAAAGGATACCAAACATGTGAATCATTCCATCAACTGCTGAGGCTACTATACTCTTGCCATTGTGATTGAAACATAAGGGAAATTCATATTGTTGGCGGATCTTCAAATAAACTAAAATTCATTAAGCGAAAAATTCATTAGACCAGGGCCGGGAAACCTGGAGCCTGGAACCAATCTATCTTCTCAAATACATGCCCATCTTTATATTACCAGAGTTATCAAGTTAATAGTTATTATAAATTTATAATTATGACGAGATGAAACTAATTTGGTAATAAACCCTTTATACCTACATGGCTGCATTAAAGACTGTGGGTTCGAATCACCCTTGTTAAAAAAACCCTTAAATTTTCTTTTTATTATAATATTCATTACATGACATTTTACACATAACAAACAATGGAATGAAGATTCACTTTGTCATTCCATGCTTGATTCCACTAAACAAATACCACCGTAATAATTATGATGGACACACCCGTTCACCACCATAATGCCAGCTCAAAAGTCAAAACAAATAATTTTGCGTTTTTAATTACATCACTTGAGTCTCTCAAATAGGCATTTCAAATGTGCTACAACCATATATTCATTGTGTGACCATTTAATTGAACTCTGAAAGGGTGGTTGAAAACAATATTTTATTAATTTCTGAAACATCCAGACAATAAAAATTCGTACTATCTTTTCATGGTGCAGAAATCTAAGAAGAAATTACATAGGTCTGATAAAATTGAACCACTTTATTAATACCCAACAACCCTCTTTAACGTTCTCTCATCTGTGTAGATAAACACTATTTACTAATGCTGTTGTTGCAAGTGAAAAAAGTGCTTCTGCAATAAAAAAAACAGCGACACTTTCAACAAGAGAGATGGAGAGAAAGTGATCTATTACCGTCCACACTCCGACACCTCACACTTCTTGGCCGTTGGATTGTTTCACGTTCTATTTTAGATTTATTTTGTTTTATGCTTACGCGTATATTTGTATGTGTTTACTTTAATAAAAATTATAATAATATGTATGGCTTTAAATTGGAAATCAAAGTCACCTGTAGGCTGCAAGCCTGCAACTCTTTTAAATTCTTCAACACGTTTCCCACTGTACCAAAAATTTTGTTTCGTAGAATAAGGGTACATTTGGTACGGGAACGAGATTGGATGGAACAGAATTGGACTGGATTGGACAGTTATTTTATATTGTGTTTGAAATGTCTGGGACAGAACTGTGAACTGCACTGTTATGCGTTTGGTATGGCTGGGACAGGTCTGGACAAGAGGTTCAAATGATCAGAGTGTCCTCCTTATTCTGTCTAATGTTTGTTACCACATAATAGTAACATACGAAACATAACAAATCGGTATTTATTTAATTTTATTAAATAAATATTTTTATATATCATTCTTAACAATATTAAATAAATATTGTAATTGAAATGTATTATATTATTTAACAAAAACAAGAGATTCAAATGACCTCATGTTTTATGTTATAATATTATTATATTTAACACAAATATTAATATTGTAATTAAAATATATTATAATTATTTAATATTATTATATATTAAAATGTAATATTATATATATTATATATAAAAATAATAATATGATATATTATATTATTATATATAATTATATAGATATATATAATATTAGATATTATATATATCTAATATACGAAATGCAAACCAATTTGTCTACCATGCATTAATATACGAAATGCAAAGCCTGCAAATAATCTCATGACCCCAATATTAATTGGAACTTCTTCTGGTATCAGTAAAGCAATATTTGTGTACATGTCTAATCGGCCTTTGTGAAAGAAACCAATGCTTGCAAAGGAACTGGTTTCAAAAACCGATCAGGGTGTTCGGGGTTGGGGGTTCTACATATATGGTCTCAGTTGTTGCCAGGTTTTCATGCCGGAGCCTGAGGCCGGAAACCTGGAGTTGGGAACCAAGCTATCTTCTCTGATACAAGCTCATCTTTGTATTACTAGTAGTTATCAAATAATAGTCAAGAGTGATGCTTTTTACAATCACTAAAATATCTTTTTAAAATTAATTTTATTTTTATTAATAATAATTTTAAACTTGATGAAATAGTAAACAAAACATAAAAGTTCAAAAGATAATTTTTTGGAAAGGAAGTTCTAAAGATAATTGAAACCGGTTCTTAACCAATGTTTTTTATTTCATCTTTAGTGTTTTTTTTTTCTCTTTTGTGTTTTCTTTTTTCATTTTTACTGTTTGTACGCACCTTAAAATATCTTTTTTTTTCCTAATATTTTTAAAAATTTTTTTGTTTTTTTGAGTAGGGAGTGATGGAGACTGGAGAATGACATGTAATCAGAAGAAAATCCTGAAATTATAGAGAATGATATGCAACAAGAAGCAAAATTATGAATGATGGAGATTGATATGCAACAAGAAGCAAATTCATAATTGATGGACTATGATACACAACAAGAAATTAAACAAATAATAACGAAGAAATAAGTTTATAATTATTTTTAAACTTATAAAATTTTATAAGGATACCAAACATGTGAATCATTCCATCAACTGCTGAGGCTACTTTAATCTTGCCATTGTGATTGAAACATAAGGGAAATTCATATTGTTGGCGGATCTTCAAATAAACTAAAATTCATTAAGCAAAAAATTCATTAGACCAGAGCCGGGAAACCTGGAGCCTGGAACCAAGCTATCTTCTCAAATACATGCCCATCTTTATATTACCAGAGTTATCAAGTTAATAGTTATTATAAATTTATAATTATGACGAGATGAAGCTAGTTTGGTGATAAACCCCTCATACCTGTATCAAAGACTGCGGGTTCGAATCACCCTTCTAAAAAAAATACCCTTAAATTTTCTTTTTATTATAATACTCATTACATAACATTTTGTACGTAACAAACAATGGAATGAAGATTTATTTTGTCATTCCATGCTTGATTCCACTAAACAAATACCACCGTAATAATTATGATGGACACACCCGTTCACCACCATAATGCCAGCTCAAAAGTCAAAACAAATAATTTTGCGTTTTTAATTACATCACTTGAGTCTCTCAAATAGGCATTTCAAATGTGCTACAACCATATATTCATTGTGTGACCATTTAATTGAACTCTGAAAGGGTGGTTGAAAACAATATTTTATTAATTTCTGAAACATCCAGACAATAAAAATTCGTACTATCTTTTCATGGTGCAGAAATCTCAGAAGAAATTACAAAGGTCGGATAAAATTGAACCACTTTATTAATACCCAACAACCCTCTTTAACGTTCTCTCATCTGTGTAGATAAACACTATTTACTAATGCTGTTGTTGCAAGTGAAAAAAGTGCTTCTGCAATAAAAAACAGCGACACTTTCAACAAGAGAGATGGAGAGAAAGTGATCTTCTACCGTCCACACTCCGACACCTCACTTGAATATGAAAGATGTTTTTAGGATTCCAAAATATGAAAGAGGTGTTTAGGGAAACACCACTTGAATTGAATGAAAACATCTTCAAGTCACAAGCTTTTATAGCTCATGCTTCAATTTCTGTATGGACTATAATAGTTCTAGTTGAAATGGGGAACCTTTCAAAAACCCTTAAATGCAGTTGATGGGAGTTGACATTGCATATGGAGTTGGGCTTATCAGCAGATTTATGGATTCTCCGAGGCAATCTCACTTGCAAGCTGGCAAGCTGGCAAGCGTTTTTTACGATATGTGAAAGGTACATTAGATGACGGTATCCTTTACTCTTCTGCTGATAAGATTGAGCTTGTGGGATACACAGATAGTGACTGGGCAGGTGATATGAAAGAGAGGAAAACTACTTCCGGATATGCATTCCATCTGGGTTCCGGAGTATTTTCTTGGTCATCAAAAAAGCAGCAGGTGGTTGCTTTATCGACTACGGAAGCTGAGTATATTGCAGTTACTAGTGGTGCTACACAGGCTGTGTGGCTGTGTCGTATGCTTTATGACTTGAAGCATCAACAGAATGCTCCTACAGTGATCTACTGTAATAATAAGTCCACCATTTCACTGACAAAGAATCCAGTTTTTCATGGTAGGAGTAAGCACATTGACATCAAGTTTCATTTCATTCGAGACTTGGTAAAGGATAATGAAATCGTGATAGAATACTGCCGTTCTGAGGAGCAGATTGCAGACATATTCACGAAACAGCTCAAAGTCGATTCATTCCTAAAACTGAAGAAAACTTTAAGCATGATAAGTTATGGAAAACTTGGTTTAAGAGGAGATATGTAGGATTTAATCTAAACCAAGTTGTTAAGTTAGTAGAGTCAGTATTGTCTGCTAGTCAGCCATTTTGTGCTTGTGTGTAATCAACAAAGTCTGTTGATAATGTTAGGTTTAGACAGCATACAAATCTTTAAGTAATGTTCACACTTAGGCTATGTTTGGTAGGAGGGAGAGAGAGTATGAGGGATGGATGGATGAAGGGGGAGAGAGAGTAGGAGGGATGGAGAGGATAATATAAATCCTTCGTGTTGTTTGGTATTGAAAAGATGGTTGAATGGATGGATTGGTATATAATTTATAAAATTACTATATTACCCTTTAATAAATTGGAGGTTAATAAAAAATTGGAGGGCATTATTGTAATTTTCCTCCAATTTTTCTTCCCCTCCCTCATCCTCCATAATTGGAGGGATTGGTTTTGGTGGGCTAAAAGGGAGGAGAGCTCCCTCCTCTTCTCCTCTCCTCCTCTCCACTCTCTTTTCTCTCCAACCAAACAAGGAACTGGAGCTCTCCTCCCATCCCTCTCCCTCCTACCCTCTCCCTCCCTCCATCTTTCCCTCTTACCAAACAAAGCCTTAATAGTTGTCAGGATTCCAACATATATAAGAGTTGATCCAGTTTATTTTAATTAACTCAATTTAATATAAAGTAGTGCATTCTACAAATTGATTGTTGTTCACAGATTTTACAAATTTTTGTGCAGCATGGGTGACATGATGAAATAAATTGATACCTTTATACAATATTCTTTGTGATGAACGTCGCAAAAGGGATTTTACGATATTTTTCAAAATCCACAAATGTCTATATTTTTAAGTGAACGAAAACTAAAAGAGACATTCGTGGTAATTTAAAATGACAATACATATTTTTCACAACAAAAAAAAAAACATGACAATACATATCACTCCAATTTTATATATGAGGATAAATATGCACTTCGAATCAATGAAGATATCAATTACACCACAAATAAAATTCATGAAAATGGATAATGTTCAAATATTAGATCAGCATATATTAACAAGATGATGCAATCATCAATCATGTGATAAATATCTTTTATATATATATATATATAT
Source organism: Dipteronia sinensis (assembly GCA_033220585.1). NCBI lineage: Eukaryota > Viridiplantae > Streptophyta > Magnoliopsida > Sapindales > Sapindaceae > Dipteronia > Dipteronia sinensis. The sequence goes on along the minus strand of CM065639.1, from coordinate 2,799,582 downwards.
ATCAATATATATATCAATATTAACACACAGAACATGACAATCTTTCTGTGTACCAAAAGACAAAAAAAGTCGCAATAATTTTTTTCCTTACAAGTTCATGGTCTAAAATGAATTGAGGTGGCAGGTCCAATTTCATTTTGGTTCTTTCAAATTAGTGCACATTTCCCAACAAAAAAAAATCAAAATCTGCAAGGTGGCTTTAGAGATTGAAACGACTTACTGTTACAGAGATGAAAGGTAGATGAAAGAATTCTCACGTGTTATGCTGGTGTGAAAAACTTGGTAAACAGGATTCGTTGGTTCGAATCGCAACTTGTATTCCAACTTGCAACTTGTATTCCAACTTGTGACAATGTGACGTATCAATGTATATAGATAAAAACAAAATAGAAAAATCCAAAAAGACCATGTGCCCCTATTGGTCCTGCAATGGGCCCGCCGGTGACGACAGGTCTTTGAGTCATGCTTACTACTTCAATGATTTTGAGTGACCAGCAGCAGAAAATGAAATCCCCATTTTTGCCTAATCAGAAGCAACATATATACATCCAGAGGAGCTAAGTCTGTAGAAATCCCAAAGTTTGCTTCTTCTACTTGGAGCTAGTTTTCCATTATTTATCATGTAAGTGACTGTTTAGTATTATTATATATCATGTAATTAATTTTTTCTGATGCAATCCTGAACAACTTATGTTTGATCAGGTCTCAGGCTGCTGCGTTTAGTTTGAAGGAAGCTAACGCGCGAAATTATTGTTACGAAATTATAGTGAAAGGCTGGTCTTATTTGAAGAAAATCCTGACAGGAAATACCGGACACTGGATTACTTTGTGCTGCGGATTATTTCCATCTCACTTGATCCTTTTATTTGCTATGTTCCTTCCATCCAGGATGAGGAAAAGTTTCTGAAAATTAACTCTTCATTACTGATTGGTATCTGGGTTATCTATTGGTCTCTCCTGATCTATGGAATCTTTACTTCCTTATGTGAAAACAAAAGAAAATGGCTTGTCTTCAATCAGGCTGAATCTATCGCGCTACTAGTTTCAAATGTGAGGCTACGATCCGCGCTCTTGCCGATGTCTATGTAGGGAGCATTTACTAATGGGGAATCTTAATATAAGAAAGAGAACTTAATTCCTGATTATTTGTGATGATAGTTGGGAATTAAGTTACGCAGGGCGCACACAAAAATGAGGAATTGAGTTCCTAATGGGAAGGGAACTTGATTCCCGATTCCTGATTCTTTTTCAATTGGAACTTGATTCCTTTTTATTATCATTCCCAATTAATATGTCTCTAGTCATAAGTATATATTAATACCAATATCATATACCACTTGTTGTAATCTTGTCCAGGTGTTGCTATATTCACTAGTTCTCATTCCGAAAATGGAAATTAGAGCTCCAATATTTTTGGTTGTATTGAGCTTTTTCCTTCTAGTGTACTTGGTGAGGATCATTGGAATCTACCGATTGTTTACAGAAGAAGTTACAAGGCGTAATTCATGCAAGTTAGCTGAAGCTCCGATTATCAAAATTGTGTTCAATCTCCTACTTTTCTTATATGGAGGTCATGTAAGTTAAATCGTTATTTTTATGTCATATTTTAATTGTTCAAAAAAAAAAACATTGAAATTTTGGATTCAAATTTAAGAACAGATGACATTGTTGCATTGCCTTTAGCTATTTGGAGGTTTGTGGTACTTATTCGCCGTATGGAAAAAGTTGGAGTGCTGGAAAAACGCTTGCTCAAAACATGATGGTTGCCAATATGCAGACCGTCGCTTCAATGTCAGTTCTGGAGACGACAAATTCCTGAATGATACTTGTTTCGCCAAGATAAAAGAAACAAAACCCTACAAGTTAGGGATATTTAAGGATGCTCTTGAGTCTCATATTGTGGAGACAAAGACAGAGTTGTGGAAGAAGGTGTTATATTGTTTCAGATGGGGCGTACAAAATGTTAGGTTTGTGCAAAATGCTTCACTTGTATATTTAAACATGCAGGATCCCATACGTATTTTCTTGCACGATTTGATTTTGTAACATTTCTAGAGTGCTTTAGAGTCAGTTCGTAATGTTAATATCATCTATATTGAACATCTCTTCCTTATTCTAATATTATATTTTTCCAGTGGTTTTGGTCAAAACCTTCAGGTTAGTACCTATGCCTGGGAAAATATCTTTGTGATTTTAATTGCAATCTATGGTGTGGGAACGTTTACCTTTTTTATAGGAAATATGCAGGTTGGTAAATATTATTTTGTTCATTGTCTCTCATTTTTTATTTTGTAGTTAGATAAAAATGAAGCACTTAATTTTATGTTCTATGGATCATATATGCTTTTTGTGAAACAGAATCTTATAAAGTCTGCAATTGATGAAAGAACAGAGGAGAAGAGAAAGAAAGAACATCAAGCAATCAAACTGAGACAACAACAGCTACATCATTGTGTTCTTTTTGGAAAGCTCTCTGAGAATATGCAAAATATTATTAAGGAATGCCAGCAATACAATTGCCAACAAACTGGAGTTGTTGATGTTGAAAATTTGTTCATTAATCTCTCTAAAGATGTCGAAAACACAAAACGTGAACTCTGTTTAGAACAGATAAAAAAAGTATGTTATTCAATTCATATATCTCCATAAACTTCGTCTACATGTCTACCTGACTATGAAACTTATAGTGTTTGATCTAAGCAGAACCTGACACATTCAGCATCAAATCTCAAACAATACATTCATATAATTTCCTTGGATCACAGAAAATTTCTCATTCTATTCTTAAATATTTATCAAGGTTGAAAGGTTTCGAAGGTAGAGTGACACATCACTGCTTTGTCTATGTGACTGTGTCAAGCCAGTGGTCTATGATGAGCGCACTCGCATTGTTCGTGAGGGAGATCAAATCAATGAGATGTTGTTTGTGCTGCACGGCAAGCTATGGAATTTCTCCTCTGTGGCAAGCTCTATGAACAATATTCCTCCTCTTGACAAGAGAAAGGAATTTTTAAAAGATGGTGACGTTTGGGGAGATGAACTTGTCAATTGGGTTCAAGACGGACTTGTCAATTGGGTTCAAGACGAATCCTCCTCCTCTTCGTCAAACAAACTTATTTCACTAACAACCATTCCAGCACTTACAAAAGTTGAAGCTTTTGTTCTCAGGAATGATGACTTGAAAAATCTGTTCAATGAAAAAGCTAAAATCCTACAATCATGGTTTCGTAAAAGAAAGAAACGGAATCTCTGGGTGGAATTGTTGACTACAATCATGTCTAACCGGGAACAAACACCACCAGGAGATCAGTTGACTGGTCCAGAAACTGTTGTTTAAGGAAATTAACTCTCCTGTGACAAACAGAGATAATTCTTGTATGATCATCAATTGGTGAGTGTATATAAGTGGACTGTATTCTAATTATCATATTTGACCGTCTCTAGGATTCTGCACTCCGTGTGGGATTTCAATCGGCACCGATTCCATGGTCCCCCTGCCCAAACTTGAATTTCTGGCTCCGCCCAAGGCTCTAGCAATCATCTCAAAGAAAGGTTTCTCTACAAGCTCTTGGGCAGGACCTAAATCGAGATGAGGAAAGTTAATTGGTAATTAGTAATTAGACTTGAAAAGTATACCAATTTTCAAGAAGAAAATCAAATAAAGCATCGCTTTGACATAATAAAGCATTCGAAGAAACTAAAGAAAGCTCTGACATAACAAAGCAAACAAAAGGATGTAGTTTCTCAACAACTTACAAATTAACAATTTTAGGCTCAGTCCAGGATCGACAGTCAATGAAACATTTAAAAGTGCTTATTTCAGAAAAAAGAAATGATAAACATATCATTTTGGAGCAGTTATGAGAAAATGCAGATCACCATATTTTGAGTATATGCACAGATCTTAGCGGAAGCATAAATGAAACAGATAATATGAACGTACCAACAGGGTATAATGAATCAACAATATGTTTTTGTTAATTCTACAATAAGTTGTTTGTTATCTGAAACAAGAATTTGCTACATGTTCCCATTCCTTGGTTAGGTGGCGACAAGTTCTCCGAGACTTTCTGATGGAAGAATTGTTCCACAGACCCGACATCATCATCTGCTCAACTGGCGACACCGCTGTTTGAGCAGATGATGAGATCATGGACGGATTAATTCGAACTAAGAAACTTCTTCACAATTGAACTACGTTCAATATCAAAATTGAAAACATAGACTTACAGGTAAGAATGGCAACACAATCACGAATTACTATGTTATAACTGTTATCTAAGCATCTTCGAATATTGAAAAGGAGGCAAATCCCCCGAATACAAATTCAAGAAGAAATCTTTTCTAGGTGAAAATGGCCTTGGAGATTCTGCCGTTTATGTGGGTACATGACCGTACAAATTATTACCTTTCAAGATGCTTGACTTTACACTAAAAAAATTGGGCAGATTGCTCTTTAATTTCTATAGGCACATGGTAGTGTGATAAGTTTGAGCCTGGAATCCAATTTTTAGACCAGCATAGACAAAAAAAAAATATGTATGAAAGTACAGTCTAAGCATCCAAATCAGTTCGCAAACTCTGGGTGGAGCCAAACATATCTCTGAAGCATACCAGTATATGTTAATTAAAGATTTTAACTCAAAAGGGGGTTTGAAATCATGATCTGCAATGCATACAAAGAGTCAAGCATGCACGGAAATATACATGTCTTGTATGTTAATATAAGAAATTGTTTAGGATTGATCAAAAAATTATATTATATACATAAGCAAAGAGAAGAAAGCGTACGAGTTCTCGAAGACTTTCTAATGGCCGGATTGTTCCACAGCCTACACCACACGTGTTCTTCTCATGAATCCAAACATACCCAATTCGTAAATTGCTTCGAACGCCTGAGAATTTACAGAGAATTTTTGTTTTATTTCATTCGATTTTGACCTAAAAAAGACTTACCTTTCTTTGTTTTTGTTTTTGAGAGGTTGGAATTAGGAAGAAGACGAGGCAGATGGTGACGTGTGTGGGCACGTCATACTCTTTGGCCGACATGTCTTAACATGTCACCTGTTGATGACAACGTGTCAAGTAATTTTGGATAGATCTGATGACGTGTCAAGGCACGTCAACAATTGTCGTTTGACGTGGCTTGTAATGTCAACAGAAATGGCTGACTAGGCCGAAATTGGATGGGTTTACTACGTGAGCCCAACGTTAATGGGCGGATTTACTAAACTAACCCAAAAAAGTGTTTTGGGCCTAAAATAACAAAAAACCAATCCACAATAATGTAATTTCTAATTTGCTTGGCTCGATTAAGGCACCCTAAATTAAGGTTTAACAGTAAACGATATTTGCATCTCATATTAAATTTTTTTTTTCACAATTCCAAAATTACCCTTAACTAAACCCATAAAAATTAAAATAAATGTATCTATTATTAATAATACAGTATTTATTATTTTGAAAATTTTAATAAATATATTTAATTATCTTTTGATCATATTATATATTAACTATTTATTAATTGAAAAAAATTAAATATTGATTATTTCACTGTTATGAAAAACTTTTTAAAAAATCAGAAACTTAAAGTTTTTGTTTAAAAACTAAACGTAAAAGAGAGAGCTATTGAATATCAGACTTTGATTTTAGTTTTTGTTTACATCTTTGCAAGTTACCCATATGTAACATCGTCATTCTCTAAATTCCTTTTCAAAAGTCTGATTTTCAGGTTTGTTTCAAAACCAAATGGATAAAAAAAAATTTAAGGATTGCTTGAAACGTGAAAGCCAAGTCTTCTGAAAATGGAGATCAGGTTGTGTGTTTTTTTTTTTTTACTAAGTACATCTTTGTTTTTTTTTTTCCTTTTCGTTTCTTTACAAGGATGATGTGGCTTGGAAGGAGGTGTCTTCTCCCGTATTATTTAATTTTTATTAATTATAATATAATATATTAATTTATGGTATTTATAGAAAAAATGAGAATGGATTTATTTGGTAAAAACAATAAAAGAAAAATAAATGATCAGGAAAAATTGACCAAGCAAAAATAATAAAAGAAAAAAAAAACAAATTTCTGTATGAAAACACCACTTGAATTGAATGAAAACATCTTCAAGTCACAAGCTTTTATAGCACAGGCTTCAATTTCTGTATGGACTATAATAGTTCTAGTTGAATTGGGGAGCTGTTCAGAATTTCAGATGAGAATTAAAGATCCGTTAAATCCCTTAAATGCAGTTGATGGGAGTTCGACAATTAATTTCTTATTTTACAGATGAAGAAGAATAGATGATCGTCCCTAATTAGTAATTTAATTATGTGCTTAACGTAGGACATTTTGGGATCTTCGATTTTCTTGTGCAGTCTCTTTATCTAAATGTAAATTTGATTAGTGGTTAGACTTTAGAGAAATAAATACAGTTTTGAGCACATTGTCCAAACTTATTTGGTGAAGCTAATTTTTGGTCTAAACAAATAACGAAGCTTTAATATTTTTTTTTATGTGATCTCTTTATATAAACAGATATATACTTGTGTATATAAATTTGATTACTGGTTACTGGTTAGAGAAATAAATATAGTAATAATAAAAATCCTTCGAAAATCAAGACAAATCAGATTTGGACAGGATCCGTATGGTATGTAATGTATGCAATAAATGTTAAGTATTGTAGCATTAATGTACATTTGTATCTAAAAAACACTCATACTCCTTATTCAATTTCAATTGTGATTTGTGACCTACTTGAAAGCTTTATGCTCTCGATCAATAAGGAATTTATCTGCATTTTTAATAGAATTTATAGATAGATAGAGACTTCCAAAACAAAATTGAAATATACTGCAATCTGATCATATTAATCTATATGTTATTAGTAGAATTTGACAGATTTAAGATTTTGGATATTTATTTATTTTATTTTTTTAAAAGGGGATTTTGGATATTTAGGTTTTGTCAAATCAGTTTACTGTTTTCATTCCACTGTATTCAGATCAATATCCCGTGATTTGCAAAGACAAATCCAAGAAGTTTTATACAATGAAACACTCAAACGGGAGAGGAGTATTTTCAGGTGTCGTTAGTTGATTTGTAAGAGTTAGAAAACTGGTATCGTAAGAGGGCCTGTTTGGCTAGGCTTTTGGAGATGTGCTTTTGGCTTTTGAAACATAAAAACAACATAGAAGAGTGTTTGAATGTCTCCTAGCAAAAGTGCTTCCCATTTTTGAAAGCTCTTCCAAGAGAAGCCAAAATTTCTTGCTTCTCATGAAAGAGCTCTCACTAAAAATACGAGAAGCTAGAATTTGTTTAATGAAACTTGTGTATTTGCCAATTTCTATCTTCTCATGAAAGAGCTTTCGCTAAAAACGCATGAAGCTGTAATTTGTTTATTGTAACTTTTGTATTTATCATTTTTGGAACTCTTTCAAGAGTTGCCAAAATTTCAGGTTTTACTCACGGAAGAGCTGTCACCAAAAACACTGGAATTGAAGTTGAATTTTGTTTAATGGAACTTTTATATACTCTTATAGCGAAAACTTTCAAAAAAAAAAATATCTATCGTCAAAAAAAGAAGCTATGATTTATGTTCTGCATGTTTTAATCCTTGGTTGGTTGAACCATTGTAGCAATACTAACCATCGGCAATTACATCTAAAGTCGAATTTAAAGAAGGAAAATATAAATTGAAGATAATTACCGACTTTAATTTATCTTAACCATGCTACTGCCTATTGGCACTGCATTAATCCCAGGCAATTTGGAACTACAAGGTCCCGCAAGAAATTAATCATAACTAGAGGCTAGAGCTTGCAAACCAATTTGTCTACCATGCATTAATATACGAAATGCAAAGCCTGCAAATAATCTCATGACCCCAGTATTAATTGGAACATCTTCTGGTATCAGTAAAGCAATATTTTTGTACATGTCTAATCGGCACTTGTGAAAGAAACCAAGGCTTGCAAAGGAACTGGTTTCAAAAACCGATCAGGGTGTTCGGGGTTGGGGGTTCTACATATATGGTCTTAGTTGTTGCCAGGTTTTCATGCCGGAGCCTGAGGCCGGAAACATGGAGCCGGGAACCAATCTATCTTCTCTGATACAAGCTCATCTTTGTATTACTAATAGTTATCAAATAATAGTCAAGAGTGATGCTTTTTACAATCACTAAAATATCTTTTTAAAATTAATTTTATTTTTATTAATAATAATTTTAACTGAATGAAATAGTAAACAAAACATAAAAGTTCAAAAGATATTTTTTTGGAAAGGAAGTTCTAAAGATAATTGAAACCGGTTCTTAACCAATGTTTTTTATTTCATCTTTAGTGTTTTTTTTTCTCTTTTGTGTTTTCTTTTTTCATTTTTACTGTTTGTACGCACCTTAAAATATCTTTATTTTTTCCTAATATTTAAAAGTTTTTTTTTTTTTTGAATAGGGAGTGATGGAGATCGGAGATGACATGTAATTAGAAGAAAATCTTGAAATTATGGAGAATGATATGCAACAAGAAGCAAAATTATGAATGATGGAGATTGATATGCAACAAGAAGCAAATTCATAATTGATGGACTATGATATACAACAAGAAATTAAACAAATAATAACGAAGAAATAAGTTTATAATTATTTTTAAACTTATAAAATTTTATAAGGGGGTATCCAAATCATATATAAATCCTCAGCCACTTTATTAGAGATCGTATAATTGTAAAAGGATACCAAACATGTGAATCATTCCATCAACTGCTGAGGCTACTATAATCTTGCCATTGTGATTGAAACATAAGGGAAATTCATATTGTTGGCGGATCTTCAAATAAACTAAAATTCATTAAGCGAAAAATTCATTAGACCAGAGCCGGGAAACCTAGAGCCTGGAACCAAGCTATCTTCTCAAATACATGCCCATCTTTATATTACCAGAGTCATAAAGTTAATAGTTATTATAAATTTATAATTATAACGAGATGAAGCTAGTTTGGTAATAAACCCATCATACATGCATCAAAAGACTGCGGGTTCGAATCACTCTTGTAAAAAAAAACCCTTAAATTTTCTTTTTATTATAATACTCATTACATGACATTTTGTACATAACAAACAATGGAATGAAGATTCATTTTATCATTCCATGCTTGATTCCACTAACCAAATACCACCTTAATATTTATGATGGACACACCCGTTCACCACCATAATGCCAGCTCAAAAGTCAAAACAAATAATTTTGCGTTTTTAATTACATCACTTCAGTCTCTTAAATAGGCACTTCAAATGTGCTACAACCATATATTCATTGTGTGACCATTTAATTGAACTCCCACGATCCTCCAGATTCCTAAACAATTACCCAGAGACCAACTTCTCGAGATCATGCCGCTATCTTGGATCACCAACTATGAAAAGGCTTTTCAAAATACCATTCATGTCATCGCCTCTGACACTACTTATACCAGACAACCAGATGACACTATTAAGACAATTTATAAGCCTCTTACAGCCATTTCAGCCTCTCCTTCGGAAGCTACACCTACTGCTCCTACTCCACCCAGTGCTCCTCTAGAAGCCCCTATATTCCAGTCCTTGATGATCCGTCCTCTTATCTTTGAAGATGACATTCCTATCTACAGCTTCGAAGCTAATGGCTCTGCAGTCTACACAGACAAGATCAACGGTCACTTTATCTAGGATGTTGATCCCTCCATGTGTGACCCAGATTGTCTTTGCAACCGTTTCTCCAGACGACTTCTCAATTTTACTTGCAGACCCGTCCGCCATCGGACCCACTCTCCAGATGACCCAGATAGTCCCTGGATAGGTTTACTACCTGTCTCTTCACCACCTCTTCCCATATATGACAGAGCATTACAGATTCTCTACACTGAAGGTCTTTTACCCAGTCCTGTTTCACAACCGATTCAGTGTTTCATGGCCTCCAGCTATAACCAAGATTTTCCTTCTTTGGAACCCACTTCTAATCCTGAGAAGACGCGGTTCTCCAGACCTTATGTTCAAACCACTGAGGTCTTACCTGATGGTTCTGTTAAGCATCCCTCTCATGCTGAACAGGTTCTCAACTGGCAATCCCATAATGCCAAAATCCAAAATCGAGTCCTGAGTTCTATTGATCAGAAGATTGACCGAGTCTCTCATCATGCTTCCCAACATGAGAATCGACTTCATAGCATGGATTCCACTTTTCGACAGATGTTTTCTAATCACTAGTCTCGAATTGCTAAACTGGATGCAGACCTCCACTACTACATCAACCTTAGTTACCATAGTTCCAAGTTTGATAAGAAGGAAAAGGAAATTAGACAGCTCAGAGCCCAACTAGATCAATTACAAAAGGATCAGGCCTATTCTAAGCTGCCTCCATATCAGCCCAGAATGTCTCATCCCCATTCCATGGGATTTTTGGCCTCTCCTCCTCCTTCTCCTGCAAGGTCCCCAGACTATTCGTATTACTTTAAGTCTACCGGAGAACTATTTCGGAAGTATCCTCTTCCGAAAGACGCCTCAAAGTCTAAGCCTCAGTCCTCTACGGCTTCAAGTTCTCGTTCCCGTAAGGATAAAAGCCCTGCTCAATACAAGCCAGCATTCTATGCATCTCCTAGGTCCTCTCCATCCGCCACAATGGCCTCAGACTCTCTTTCATCTTCTTCAGAGTCTCATTCCTCTTTCGGATCTCCGTTCCACCTGTCTTCTTCTCCAGAGTCCGAAGGGTCTGCTAGATCCTACTCAGGCCTTTATGGCTTCCAGAGCAGACCCTTCGGACCGAACCTACGACTCCCCTGGTGATAGTTCTACTGGTCCTACAGGTCCTACAGGCACTACTCATATTGTCGAAGAACCTCCTGATGTTCCTCCGCCTCCACCTCCTCAAGCCCCTAAATCCAGGCATACCAATGGCCCTTGGTTCCAACTTGATGACTCTTCTCCTGACACATGGAGAAAGAAAATCTCTGAGATGAGTGCTTGGCTCGATTTACAAATGGCCAAGTCTGAACAAACCCTCGAAGCTATCCTCCGAGAATTTGTTTCTCGCTTTACTGGTTCTCTCCGTGATTGTTACCAAGCCTTGGGTGAATACAGACAGCTCCAGTTTGTTAGAGCCCAATCCACTGCCCATGCCATGGGAATTCTCTTCCGTGAGTTTCTCGGTGATCCCAACCAATATTACAAGCAGGCTCGCCAAGATTTCTTTGACATGCGTTGTTGTTCCTTACGGAAAAAGGATGTCGAATACCACTACAAACGTATGTCCGGCCGATACCACATCCTTGGTGGTATTAATGACCAAAGTCTCAAACATGTGTACGTCAACTCTCTTCCCACCGAACTCCAAGAAGAACTCCAGCGTCGAATTGATACGTCTGGTCGACCTTTCAATGATATCACTTTGGGAGAAATACACATGTTCATACTTGGCGCTCTCGACAAACTCTGCGCCACCCAAAAGATCTTCTCCAAAATGCTTCGGGAAGGAAAGAAATATGAAGGCCAGTGCAAACAGCCCTCTCTTCATATTAAATGCAAAGACAAAGATCAATGCTTTTGCAAATCCAAAAAGAAGAACCACTACCGTCCTTTCAACTCCTGTTCTGGAAAATCTTCAAAATCTAAGACAAAGAAGTTCAAATACTTCAAACGGAAATCCTCTCGAGCCCAGAACAAATCCTCCAAATGTTTTGTTTGCGGCCAGCCATATCATTTTGCCAGACAATGCCCAAACAAGAAAGCTAAGTCTGCTAAGCTTGTCCAGCAGTTGGCTTCCATTGCTGATAATATTCCTTCAGATACTAATGTTGAGTCCATCTTCTCTGAACAAGAAGTTGCTGATCAGAGTACAAGTTTTGTCCTCCATCTCTCTGACAGCTCTGACTTTGACTCCTCTGACCCAGAGTCCAGCCCAACTTACAGCTCTTGCCAAGTAACCTCTACAGAAACCTCATTAGGCCCTCAGGTTCCTATTCAAATTTTGCCCGGTAAATATGCTAAGCCCATTGATGTTATCGCTTATTTTGACACTGGTTCTCATACCACGATGATGAACCCGGCCATCCTTCCTCATGACAGTTGGAAACCGCATACTCGTTACTTCAAGGCTGCCGATGGTAAGATTTTTACTACCAATCTCATTTCAAAATCTAAGGTTGGTCTAAAACTCTTCCCGTCCTACACCGTCTGGGCACAAGTCCTAGGTACACCCTTACCTGACAAAGATATCCTCATAGGCTAGGATGTTCACTGCCAATGCAACTCTCTCCGCATTCTCCCGTCCGGTGTTCATTACAAACGAGATTTTAAACCCTTTTCCCCTATCCACAAAGTTTTCCCGCTGTCTGCTCTCCAGCCTCCTTTCCAAGATATTCAGCAAAAGCTTCTCCAATTCTACACTAATAGTCATACTGAGTTTCACCACCCTTCTCCTCTATGGAAGAATTCTGACTTCTTCGTCCACCTCCCTTTTAAGCTCAACGAAGACGCCAACCCTACTAAGGCCACACACACAGGCATGTCACCCTCTGACCTTCAGTTAGCCTCTGCTGAATGCGCTGAGCTACTCAGCCAAGGCCTCATTGAGCCCACTTCGTCTCAATGGGCCTGCCAGGCCTTTTATGTTGAAAAAAGATTAGAATTGACACGTGGAAAGAAAAGACTGGTGATCGACTACAAGCCTCTGAATCTCTTCCTTAGAGATGACAAATTTCCAGTCCCCAAGACCTCCACTCTGTTCTCTCAGCTTCCTGGTGCTACCATTTTCTCCAAATTTGATCTCAAAGGTGCTTTCTGGAAAATTGGCATCCATCCTGATGATCGTCATAAGACCGCCTTCTGTCTCCCCAATGCTCATTACCAACGGAAGGTCCTCCCTTCGGGCTTAAAACCGCCCCTTCCCTCTTCCAGAAAGCAATGACCCGGATCTTTCATCCTTTGCTTCATTCAGCCCTCGTCTACATTGATGATATCCTTCTGTTTTCTCCTGACAAACAGTCTCATTCTCACCTCCTTCAGACCTTTCATGATATTGTTCTTAAATATTGTATCATGCTTTCTGATAAAAAGAGTTCAGTTGGTCAATCTGAGATTGACTTCCTTGGCATGCACATTGCTAATGGACAGTACCACCCTGGTCCCCACCTGGCATCCCAGCTCCTTGATTTCCCGGATTCTCAGCTCACTTACAAACAAGTCCAACAATTTCTCGGGATAGTTAATTTTATCAGAAATTTCATCTCTAAAGTCAGCCACTACACATCCAGGCTATCCGCTCTTCTGAAGAAAAATCCTCCTTTGTGGGACCACACCCACACCTCTGCTGTGAGCCACCTCAAGAAAGTGGCTCAATCTCCTCCTGCTCTTACCATTCCATCCACAGGACAGCTCATCCTCCAGACAGATGCCAGCGATCATTATTGGGGTGCTATCTTAATTGAAGATAAGCTTAGCCAACGCCATTATTGTGGTCATACAAGTGGACAATTCAAAGAAGCACAGAAACATTACCACACTGTCTACAAGGAGATCTTAGCAGTCAAATATGTCATCCAAAAGTTTGACTTCTACCTCCGGACAAAGAACTTTACAGTTGAAATTGACAACTCCTCTTTTCCTAAAGTTCTCGAGTTTCGAAACAAGATTCCTCCCAATCCTTAACTATTACGACTCAAAGATTGGTTTGCTCGCTATGATTTTACTGTGCGGCACGTGAAAGGCAAACACAATATAATTGCGGATATGCTCTCACGTACTCCATCAGTTCACCTTGTCACTCCCTCCTACAGAATTCCCCTTGTCATGATGGCCAGCTCAGCATCTTCCTCAGCTTCATCTTCTTCCGTTCCTCCCTCCTCCTTCCCTCCGGTCAAGGATTTTCCTCCAGAACTTGTTTCTCAAGTTCCCCCAGGTCAACAACCTTCTCTTCTCCAGATGCAGACCTTTGCCCACACATATCTTCCTATCTACTTGCTCCAGCTCAAACAGCAAGGGATCCGTCATATCCTTTCTAACCCTTCCAGGCCTTTTCTGGATCCTTTTGTCATGCCTCCGATCTACATTTTTCTCCCCAAGTTCTCTGGTATTTATGGTGTTTATCCATCCTCCATCACCATGCCTTTGTCTTCCCTCTCCAGGCCACATACGCCCTGATCCAGAATCCCTCTCCTCACCGTACCCTGTTCCTCACTTTCCTTCAGTGGTTTAACCCTTTATCAGTCTGGAAATCCGAACTCACCAAGCTCATGGGTCAGTACAACCTTTGGAAGTTGGATCCTGACTCAGCTGCCTCCGTTTCCTATATATGGATTCTTCACCGGCCCTACCGCTCCAATCCTCAACGGGAGCTACTGTGGTCCTCCAATGTCAGCTATGAATAGCAGACTATTTTTGACTACCCGACCTCTTATCCCAAAACTCTACGAACTTCTCTTCTGAACTTCTTGCTCGATGTCAACAGAATCTCCATTCCTGAACCCTTCATCCTTCCTGGTGTGCCCCGAGATCCCTCTTTGAGTTGGCATCCTTTCCAGGATTCCTTCCTGCTTGATTCTCAGGACCCTCTGGCTATGGACACCTGGCCCTGTTTCATTTGTAGTGCCCAAGACTCAGATGACGAAGACCATACCAATTGTAATCTTCATAGCCCATAGTTCGTCCTCCAGCTACCCACCTGGTGGGCCCAGCCTCCTGTTTGCTTTTGTTTGTTTGCTTTTGTTAATGTCGTCCACCTGTTTAGGCCCTGTTTGCTTTTGTTAATATCGGCCACCTGTTTAGGCCATGTTTGCTTTTGTTAATGATGGTCATCTGTTTAGGCCCTGTTTGCTTTTGTTTGCTTTAGACGACTGTCGGCTCTACCTTATCCCGACTTGTCTCTCCTCCCTCTATAAAAGGAGCTCGGGTCTCTCTTGTAAGGCAGATCGAAAAAGAAATAAAAACTTCTGTTTTGTTTATCATGTCTAGCTAAATTCTCTTCTTCTTCCTTTTTTATATTGTTCTATCAGAAGGCTCTCAGCCTGTAATATTATCTTAGTATGCTCTGTGCTTGCCTCTAGTTGAGGATCCTGCACATCAGAAAGATGATATTGATCCACTGGCTCAAGGTCTTTATCAGTCTCTAGTATGTCCGATAGCTTTTGTGTCCCCTCCAGGCTAGGGTTGCCACTTTAGGGAAAATATAATCGCTGAGTGACAAAGAGAGACTGTGTAAGGCTCCCTGCCACTGCCATGGTATCAGAGCCTCTTTTCTCTTGGACAGCCGAGAGTGTATAAGAGTTAGGCTGTTAGAAGTCTGATAGAGTCAATATAAAAGGAAGATTTTCTCCAATATGAATTCCTCATCCTCTAAAATAACTCCTCATCGCCTCTCTTCTTCTCTGTCCTTACCTCCTTCTGTTCGACGTACCCAGTCCAACAAAATACAAAACCTTGTTGAATATACACACATCCCTGATTCCGCTCAAATCCCTGAAACTGCTTTACCTATTCTTAATCTTTACAATATTTTCAAAAGAAATAAGTCCATTACCAGACGAATTTCTCATCTTGTGCAACAAAGGAGGCCCCCTGTTAAAGAATATGTGCAGTCTTCTGCACTTGATAATTGCTTAATTCCAGCATCCTCTGCTGAGTAATATGTTGATCTAGAGATTGGTCAGCCCCTGATCGATCACTGGATCCGAGAAGGTTATTCCCACCTTCATGTCGGTGCTGTTCGGATCATCCTCACCCTTCATGGCAGAAAAGGATTACCTGTCACAGCCAGACTTGCCTTGCTTAACACAGTCTTTCAAGACTACGAGCAGGCCGTTATTGGTACCTGTCTTTCCACTCTCCATGCATGAAGCATCTCTCTGACATATTACCCCAACTTCAACATCCCCCTTCAAGATGCCAATCTCCACAACTGTCTCAAGATACAACTTCAGTTGATGGGCATCGAGATCCTCCCGGATTCTTACATGGCCACCCTTCATCACCAGATCGCCTATCGTCTCCAAGACCATGCCTTGGATCTGCCTATCCCAGGCCACTCCGGTGACACCATCTTCATCAAAGCTAAAAGAGAAGATGAAGTTCCCACGATCCTCCTTCAGAAGGGTGGTAGAAAACAATATTTTATTAATTTCTGAAACGTCCAGACAATAAAAATTCGTACTATATTTTCATGGTGCAGAAATCTCAGAAGAAATTACATAGGTCTGATAAAATTGAACCACTTTATTAATACCCAACAACCCTCTTTAACGCTCTCATCTGTGTAGATAAACATTATTTACTAATGCTGTTGTTGCAAGTGAAAAAAGTGCTTCTGCAATAAAAAAAACAGCGACACTTTCAACAAGAGAGATGGAGAGAAAGTGATCTTCAACCGTCCACATTCCGACACCTCACACTTCTTGGCCGTTGGATTGTTTCACGTTCTATTTTAGATTTATTTTGTTTTGTGCTTACGCTTATATTTGTATGTGTTTACTTTAATAAAAATTATAATAATATGTATGGCTTTAAATTGGAAATCAAAGTCACCTGTAGGCTGCAAGCCTGCAACTCTTTTAAATTCTTCAACACGTTTCCCACTGTACCAAAAATTTTGTTTCACATAATAAGGGTGCATTTGGTACGGGGACATGATTGGACGGAACAACACTGGATTGGATCGGACAGTTATTTCATATTGTGTTTGAAATGACTGGGACAGAACTGTGAACTGCACTGTTATACGTTTGGTATGACTGGGACAGGTCGGGACAAGAGGTTCAAATGATTAGAGTGTCCTCTTTGTTCTGTCTAATGTTTGTTACCACATAATAGTAACATATGAGACATAACAAGTCAATATTTATTTAATTTTATTAAATAAATATTTTTATATATCATTCTTAACAATATTAAATAAATATTGTAATTGAAATGTATTATATTATTTAACAAAAACAAGAGATTTAAATGACCTCATGTTTTATGTTACAATATTATTATATTTAACACAAATAGTAATATTGTAATTGAAATATATTATAATTATTTAATATTATTATATATTAAAATGTAATATTATATATATTATATATAAAAATAATAATATGATATATTATATTATTATATATAATTATATAGATATATATAATATTAGATATTAGTACATATAAAAAATATAATATTATATATATATATATATTATACTATAATATTATTGTATAGGTAAAAATATTATTATATAGATAATAATATTTAATATATTATATATTATTATAATAAAATATTATAGATATATATATATATATTATAATACATATATAAAATATAATATATATCTAATAGTTTTCTTCTCATGGCTAACTAAATCCTCATTCTTCTCTCTATTTTGTTCTATCTGATGACTTACAGCCTGTAATATCTAAGTATGCTCTATGCTTGTCTCTAGTTGAGGATCCTGCATATCAGAAACGTGATATTGAATATGGCTTAAGGTCTTTGTCTATTTCCAGTAAGTCTTTGTCTATTTCCAGTAAGTCTTCGAGCTTAAAGTATCCTATTTAGGCTATGTGTTGCCTCTTTGGAGAAAACAGGCTGTCACAAACATTATGAGATAGTATAAGGCTCCCTACCACACGCAGGCTATAATACTATAACACTTTAACCAAGCAAAAACAATAAAAGAAAAAAAACAAACAAATTTTTTGTTATTGCATATTTTACTTAATTCCTATTCAAAGTTTCTAGGATTCCAAAATATGAAAGAGGTGTTTAGGGAAACACCACTTGAATTGAATGAAAACATCTTCAAGTCACAAGCTTTTATAGCACAGGCTTCAATTTCTGTATGGACTATAATAGTTCTAGTTGAAATGGGGAACCTTTCAAAAACCCTTAAATGCAGTTGATGGGAGTTCAACTATTAATTTCTTATTTTACAGATGAAGAAGAATAGATGATCGTCCTAAATTAGTAATTTAATTATATGCTTAACGTAGGACATTTTGGGATCTTCGATTTTCTTGTGCAGTCTCTTTATTTAAATGTAAATTTGATTAGTGGTTAGACTTTAGAGAAATAAATACAGTTTTGAGCACATTGTCAAAACTTATTTGGTGAAGCTAATTCACTCGGTAATTGGTTTTCAGGCTCTGGTTAAATATCTTGTGGGACCTTGAGGCTCCAAATATCTTGCAAGAAACAATTTACCGAGTGAATTTGATTATATATGGAGGAATATTATCGATGCTGGTCCTATCTATTCTGAGGTCCTAATAGGTTTCATACTAACAAAATTATCTTACTTCATTCCAAAAAAAAATTATAATAAAAAAATTCATGATTTTTATGTCTCTCGGCTGTTAGTTTTTTTTTTTAATATATAGATATCAAATGATGGGAAAGTATGAAATTTAAAAAAAAATTGGGTTTCGCACAAATAATATATCGCCTGTGATTAATGCACTGGCATTTAATGGTTTAGATAAGTTAAAGTCGGAATATATTTATTAGGGGTAGGCGTTGAATGGATCGGTTCACTTTTGGAGTGAACCGATAAAAAACCGATAATATTCGGTTTTTGAAAAAGTGAACCGATCCGATCAACTTAACAATTATGAACCGATCAAAAACCGATTAAATTTGACCGGTTCGGTTCAGTTCGGTTTTGTGTCAATTGGACCAAATTTTTGGGTTTTAATTATTACACATTTTCATATTTTAATCTTTTTGGGCCTTGGACCAAATTAAATTATAGGTTTGAACAAATTGAAAATACCAGTTTAAAATAATATTCATAAAAAAAAACTAAGAAAAAAATATGATGTGACACACTTTCATAATTTTATAGTTTTATGAACTATTAAACATTAAAACTAAGGTTTTTTTTATATATATATTGGATCTCGGTTCGGTTTTCCGGTTTGGGATAGCGAACCGGAAAAAAAAACCGATCCAATCGGTTTTCAAAAAAATGAACCGAACCGAACCGGTCAACATAAAAAAACCGGAAAAAAACCGATTGGATCGGTTCGGTTCGGTTTATTGGTTTTTTGCCCACCCCTAATATTTATCGTCAATAACTCAATATATATATATATATATATATATATATATTACCCCTTTGAAGATTGACAAAATTCTACACAAAAATGGCTAAACATGCAAGGAAGAAAAAAAAAAGGGCATAACATAAATCATATTTGCTAGGATATATTATTGTAGTCTCAAAATATTTGACGGAAAGAATATATGAAAAGAAAAGAGAGCACAGACCACTTTGGGATCATTACAAGAGTTATTTCGCTGACTAAAAATGCAATTTGAATAATCCACACACGTATTTATCTCTTGAATGTAGGACACTTCTATTTATTTTTTTAATTACCAAAAAAATAAATTCAAAAAGTGTTCTACATCAACCTTCTTCGTTCATATGAAAATTCAGGACACATCACACCTAAGTTTTTAAATATAGGAGTTCAACAAAAGTTGAAACCGATAAAAAAAACAGAAAATATGAAACCTATTTTTTTTTGTTATGTTCTATCTTAATCTAATAAACTAAAAAAAACAATACTGAAAATGAAGCATAGGTTGTATATATACCTATATTATATATAGTTTTTTTATTAAGAATATACAAGAGTCAGAGTAATTGAAGCAGTATTATATACCTTGAATGTTGTTCCAACCACGTGGAGGAAGACCGGAGGTAGTCTGGTCATCCTACAATGTGGTGTATGTTTTTTAAACAAAACACATTTATTATTTTTTGCGATATGCAGTTTTCGTGTAAACTGCATGAGATGTACAGACTACAAGCTAGAGGCTACGTAGACATAACTTGCTTTTCAAGTTTGATGTGCATCTCCACATCATAGCTTTTCAAGTTGCTCCTCAACTCTCTTTAGAATGTCCATCTCAACAGGTTGGTAAATTGATTTTTTTTTTCAAGTATCAAGGGTGTATGGTTTCATCTTTCTGCAGTTGAATTCTTTTTTTCATATGATTTGATATATCTGAAAGAAGTATGTCTTCTGTATAAGACATAAAATTTCAAATAAATCAAATCATGCGAAAAAATAATAATTACTATAAAACTATAAATATATGAAATCATACCTTGAAAAAAAAAAATCAATCACTCATATTTTGTGGTGGTTGATCGAAAGAAAAGTTTGTTTTTTGATGTGGGGTATGTGAAATTACAATATATATATATATATATATATATATTTTTTTTCTTTTTTACATCATGTTTGGTTTCTATAAAAACGGTTACATTGTTATCTATTTATTTTATTTTTTTATAAATAAAAAAAAACATTTATTCATTAGATTTAAAATAATTCGGATCATAGTATTTAAACAAAGAAATCATAATATTATACGGTAACTGATGTGATGTTGACACCTCACGTGCCACATTATTTGGGAAAAAAATTTAGAACGTCTAGCATTAATCTTAAACAAAAACGTCAAGTAATATATCACAATTCACATAAGTAGCAATACAAGCACATGATAAACCTTTTTTTTTGTCGATATAACATGATAAAAATTCTAACATTTTCTAAAAACAAAAAAAGGCTACAAAACCCAATTGAAGCAAAGATTCATCATTCATGCCAATTGTTTATGGTGATCCCAGTTAGTTTCTTCTTCTGGAATCAATTTCTATAAAATGTAAAAGATTTATGTCACTACTAAAAAAAAATGTAAAAGATTTCACTCAATAATATAGACGGTAATAAAAAGTGATTTATTTTTATGAAGTGATCAAAGAAAATGAATCAGCTTATGTAAAGTGATTTTATTTTATTGAAGTATAACTCAAAATAAAACAATTTAGGAAAGAAAATCATTTTCTGATTTTATTTACCAACCTTTGCATACGCTCATAGTCTCACTTAGCTGTAATTGTATGTCTGTTGTCAGTGGGTCAAAGATGATTATTTTTTTTGAAAATGGTATTGATATTGTGATAGTGTGATGTAAGATGGTGCTTTTTTGAAAATGATTATTATTGTCTATTGTTAGTGGGTCAAAGATGATTATTTTTTTGAAAATGGTATTGATACTGTGATAGTGTGATGATTATTTTTTTAAAATGGTATTGATATGTGTGAATTGTGATGATATATTGATATTGACCAAAACCCAAAACACCAAAACCTAGTGAATATTATGGTACAAAAAACAGTCATATTGTCATCAGGGTAAAATAGTAAGTTCCCAACTACCACTCCCAAAAAAGTTATTATAACCCGCTAGCCAAAGAGAAACAAACACACACTCAAACCCGGTTAGCCAAAGAGCAACAAACAGTCAAACACTCTCACTCAAATTCTTCTTGGCTTCACTATTTTTCTTTTTTTCTTCCCAACAGCTATATCTGTATAATATATCTTGAGCCCCCAAATAAATTCTTTCTTTTTTCTTCTTTTCTTCGGTTGATGTTTTCATTTCGCTTAGCCTCTCTGTTTGCCTCCTCAATGTCTCTCTCTCTCCTCCTCCTCCATCTCAACCCCAGAAAACCTTTTGCTTCTATTAAATCCCAAAACCATCTCTCTGGTTTTTCTTTTAATCTGCCTCTATAAAGTTGTAGATATTGTTTTAGATTTAGTTGCTTTCAAGATCGAGCTCAAGCAACTCAAGATTTTCAACATGTTAAAAACCACACAAAAAATTTGTTTACACGTTGGGAGATTGAAAAACTCATGAAGGTGCAATTTTTTTTTTTTGGTTTAATTTAGAAATTAATGATTCGTTAATTATTTAAATTCACTCTTATTTTTTTTTCTCTTCATTTTTGCAGCTCATCGAATGAAAACTTTCCATCCGGTTGGAAAAAATCCGGTACACCTTACGCTTCTTGTTAAATTCTTTTCACGTTTTTTTTTTTCATATTCTTTTTTAAAAGAATTTATCAACACCTCACTACATGCAATGCATCCCAGTACTGTCTTCTCTCTTCATAAAAAAATTTCTTCGATACTTTACCATTTACAATACTTTCTTGAATATATATATATATATATATATATATATATTAATTGCACAAACATATATTAATTTAAAAACACAATAATACTCAGATAAATTTACTATGCATCAACTGCACCCTTTGTAAAACAAAATTGAAAATAATTAGAAAATAGAAATTCTCTAAACCCATTCACTTTCAACTCTCTCTACCCATTCACCTTATGTTTTCTCTCCGACTCTCATTTGATCACCAAGAACTGTTCCATTTCTTATTTACCAAATATGGGTACTATTTGTAAATTTTTAAAGAGAGGTACTATCTATAATATTTCACACTAGGCACGTGACTTTCAATGTTATTGGTACAAAACACAATGATGAAAAAAAACATAACGATTAAAAAAAACTTTATTTTTCACTTTTCTTTTTTACTTTTATTTATTTTTCTTTTTTTAATCACTTCACTTTACCTTTTTTAGATACTTTTCTTTTAGTTTTTTTCCTCCTCTTTCTCTTTTTATAATCACATCTGATTTAAAAAAACAGAAAACATTCGTGATTATAGTGATTATAAAAAGATGAGGAAAGAAACTAAAAACATTTAAAAAAAAGGTAAAGTTGCGTGATTAAAAAAAAGGAAAGAAAGTAAAAATAAAAAGAAAATAAACTTTGTTTTTTTAAATGATTTACTTTATTTCCTCCTCTTTTTATAATCACCTATGCTTTTTGTTTTTTTATATGCTTTTTGTTTTTTTTTTAAAAAAAAATTGAAAGTATGCGTGATTATAAAAAGATGAGTAAAGAAAGTAAAAGTATTTAAAAAAAGCAAAGGGGCGTCATTGAAAAAAAAGGAAAGAAAAAAAGTGAAGCAAATTTTTTTTTTAAAATCATTGTGTTTTTTTTAATCATTGTGTTTTATGCTAATAACATTGAAGGTCATGTGCTTAGTGGGTGGAAAATGGAAAATTATAGATTGTACCTCTCTTTGTAAATTTATAAATAGTATTCATATTTGGTAAATTACAAATGGCTACCTCTAATTTTGAAAATAATACAATTCAATCTTAAATACCCAAATTTGATAGAAAGATAAATTTTGAGTATTGGAGGTCCAGATGCAATTTTTGTTGGAATAACAGGAGTTGTGGACTGTTGTTTTCAAGGGTATTGTTAGTCCACCAGATGCTGTAACAACTCGGAAGGATCTGAAGGCGAGGTTTTTCATTAACCAATTACTGAATCCGATGATTTTTGAGAAAATCGCACATGCCGCTTCAGTAATGAATGTAAATGGAAATTCAATCATACATCCCACATTGGATAAATAAGAGAAGTGGAGAGAGACCTAACCAATATAAAAATGAGGAGAATGTAAAGAAAAATAAACATTTTTGGACAAGGGGTATGGGTAACAACATAATACTTTATAATGTCCTGTCTAACATTTTATTTTTATTTTAAAATAAAATGTTATTTTTTGAAAGAAAAAAAAAGGAACCGAACCGTTTGTACCGGATCGGAACCGACAGTTTTAAAACCGGAACCGGACCGGAACTGGCGTCATATCTATTGCAATGTATTTTCTAAAATTGCCGCATTACCCACAGGCCACAACAAGTGATCAGATTTACATTCACTGTTCAAAATTCAAATAATACCTTTCTATGTTTACATAATCAGAAATCTATTGAAAAGTGAAAACCAATGCAAAAATAATAAGAAAATAAAATGAGCAATTACCCACCCACCAACTACTCTTCTGAATCGTCAACTGCCACCATTACTCCATTAGTCATTGATGGTTATGGGGTAAGAACATTTTTAACCTTGAAAGAAATTATTAAAATACATTAACCAATAAAAAATCAGAGAAGTATAAAAAAATAAAAATCAAATCACCTATATACACATACATCTTGGTTATTATTTGTTACCCCGGTTCGGTTACGGTTTCAACCTCCAATTCCGGTACTGAACTTTTGTTTTTTTTTCTTTTATAATTTATAAAAATTTAAAATTATAAATTAAAAAAATAATTATTAGAAAATTTAAAAGATATATCGGAAATAAATTTGAAAATTTTGTTAGAAATGAATTTGAATGGAGTAAAAAAAAAGTCTAAGGCTTGGTATTGCCAGACAACCATATATGCTGATTAACAATTCAAATTAACATAAATAAAAATAATTTTTTCGTGATCTTATCTCTGTTATTATTTAATTTAGTTAAATTAATTATTTTCTCCAAAAAAAACTGTAAAATTCTTCATAATAAAATATTAAATGAACAAACAAAAAAAAATTAATCAAACAACAAAGTCATAAACTACCCATTTGCAGAATAACAGGCCCATGTGACTTGACTTGTCATCGGCAAATTTATTAAAAGAAACAAGCTCCTTTACTCAAGCTTATTCAACATGTGATTTCTGGGAATATGAAAGAAGAAAGACAGAGTAAAAGGAAGAGGTAAATTTGTTGTAAATTGTCTTATATGCAGCTTTTTTGACCCAGATTCAAATCATTCAATTCTAAGGAAGAGGTAATGTTATATTTCCCTCATTGTCTTTTTTTTTTTCCTTCTAGATTTATGTATTTTCTTGGAAGGAAAGAAAAAGAAAAATAAAATTTCTGTTAAGGTTTGATTATATATATCTACAGACTACAATGTGAGTGAATTCGTTGGTTGGCAACAAAATCATTTATTTTATACATTAAGGAGCATTTATACTCGTGATCATTTAAGATAAACTTTGTTAGTGTTTTTGATTTAATAACAAAAATTCAATGATAAAGAATTTTCCCATGGTTCATAAATACAATTAAATAAAAATAATTACAATAAATTTAGGATTTAGAGAAATGAACACAACTTAAATCCATAAGCTCACTAGTACACATATGAGTCGTATACTCGTATAGCATTAGGTTAAACTCACTCAGCCCACCGTAAATATTATCCGAAAATCTCTTAAATTTTGGTATAATTAAATTGTAAATTATTTTGTACTTTAATATTATTTTTCAAAGGGCTATGCAAGAAGCAAAATAGCAAATCATTGAAATTGGTCTCCAAATTTAAATGGAACATTCAACCAAAAAAAAGACCAAATTTCATTCTTCCATATGGCCATGGGCTGTGAAGAAATATATTGACCGAAGAGACTATTGAAAAACAACATAAGCAAATCCTAGGGTAGATATAAAATTTGTATTATAAAACAAATTCTATCCTTAAATAAAAAAACACATTTTTGTTTAAAATATTATAAAATCTCATAAATTCTGTTTTTTTTTTATAGGGAAGAATTCGAACCGCAAAGCCACAACGTCGTTGAGTTGTGGACTTGTGCCTCCTACCGCAACACCAACGCGGGCCGGAGGAGGTTTCACTTCAACCACTTTGCTTTGTCAGACAGTGGTGCCATTTAAAACAAAAATACTTGAAATAGGAAATTTAGTAATAATATCGCTCTACACAGCATTAACCATGTATATCAGTATATCACAGTCAAAGCAGTATAGAGCGAGAATATTAATAAATTTATGAGAGACCGCACAGGATATAGAAACTTTTAGTGAGACAATTATTACGCAGTTTGTTTAAATAAAGTTAAACATATTCCTAAAATTACAAATATTAATTAAAGCAATATGTGGAAATATACAAATCATTTTTCAACCGGAATCAACATCCATGAAACTCTTATCAGATATTTAATAACAAATCATTTATTTCTTCAATTTAAATATTTTTAATAAAAAATGTATTTTTTATAATTAGGAGTTCAGTAAACCATAAAAATAAAAAAGCACATTGTAGGATTTAATCTAAACCAAATTGTTAAGTTAGTAGAGTCAATATTGTCTGCTAGTCAGCCATTGTGTGCTTGTGTGTAATCAACAAAGTGTGCTGATAATGTTAGGCTGTTTAGTTAGGTAGTATACAAATCTTTAAGTAATGTTCACACTTAATAGTTGTCAGGATTCCAACATATATAAGGGTTGGTTTAGTTTATTTCAATTAACTCAATTCAATATAAAGTAGTGCATTCTACAAATTGATTATTGTTCACATTTGGTATCAGAGCTTGAGAGCTCAGAGGTGAGTGTTGTAGAGACTGTGAGTGTGAAAGATACACTGTGAGTGAGTGATTTGAGCTAGATTCCAATTAGAAATCGGATAGTCAAAAAAATTCACCGCTGCCGGATTTGAACCAAGAGAGGTTTAGAGGCATTTTTTTCGGAACCAAAAAAAGGAGGTTCATACGAAAAAAAAAAACTCAGAAGTTACTGGAGTCAGTCATCTCCACCAGTCGTCGACCGCCGGGAGAGTGGGTTGACACCACCAACATCAGAAGGTGCAGTAAGTGACCATCTTCTATTTATTCCAAAGAATCATCGTCAACGGAAGTCTTTTTGGAGGTTAAATTGACATCCTAAGATAAGTTTTTTTTTTCTATTTGGGTTGAAAGAAGGAGAAACGAGTTGTGTAGGAAGAAAAGAGATACAGAGTGGTGTGTTTTATTTTGATCTGATCTACTGATCAAAAAGGAGAAAGCATTTAAAAAAAAAAGGCAAAGTGGCGTGATTAAAAAAAAGGAAAGAAAGTAAAAGTAAAAAAAAAACTGAAAAACAAAGTTTTTTTTAATCATTGTGTTTTTTTTTAATTATTGTGTTTTGTGCTGATAACATCTTAGTGTGGAAAATTACGGATTGTACCCCTCTTTAAAAATTTACAAATAGTCCCCTATTTGGTAAATTACAAATGGCTACCTCCAATTTTAGAAATAATACAATTCAGTCTCAAATACCTAAATTTGATGGAAAGACAAATTTTGAGTATTGGAAGGTCCAGATACAACTTTTGTTCGAATACAAGGAGTTGTGGACTGTTGTTTCTGAGGGTATTGTTAGTCCAACAGATGCTTCAACAACTCGGAAGGATTTGAAGGCGAGGTTTTTCATTAACCAGTCTCTAGATCCGATGATTTTTGATGAACACGTGCAGAGGAGCTGAAAAGGTGAAGAAAGTTCGCATGCAGACTATGCGGAGGCAGTTGGAGCTTCTTCAAATGACGAAAACATAGAAGGTGACAGATTATTTCTCACGGATATTGGTACTTGTTAATCAGATGAAGTCCAATGGTGAGACAATTTCAGATGTTCAGATTATGGAGAAGATTCTCCGAACACTGAATTCAAAGTTTGAGTACAAGGTGACTGTCATTGAGGAGTCCAAAGATCTCGAGACGATGACGTTGGATAAGTTGATGGGCTCACTCCAAGCCCATGAACAACGTCTGGATGAGAAGTCAGAAATTGAGGTGGATAAGGCTCTACAAAGCCAGTTAAGTCTTAAGAGAGACAAAGATGAGACTCAGAGGAATTCTAAGTCTAAACAGTGGGGTCAGAACTCGCAAAACAGAAGAGGAGGTGCTTCCAGTTCTAGTCAGGGAATAGGCAGAAGCAGCAACAACAACAACACTAATCAGAGGAATAAATCTCAGGTTCAGTGTTTTAATTGTAAAAAATTTGGTCACTACAGGTCTGAGTTCAGATCTAGAAAGCAAGATTTCCAAGCGAATGTTGCAGAAGATGATGATCGTTCAGAAAAATTATTGCTAGCATGGAACATGGCAGACGATGGAGCCAAGAACAAATGGTTTCTGGACTCGGGCTGCAGCAACCACATGTGTGGTAAAAAGAAGGGAATGGCATAATCTCTATCACTTTGAAGGATGGATCCCAGAATGCCATCGCAGATGTATTGTTTGTTCCAAACCTGCATAAGAACTTATTGAGTGTGAGATAACTTTTGGAGAAAGGATATGACATACGGATCCACGAAGGAATTTGCACCATCAATAGTGCACAGAAGGGGCTAATAGCAAAGGTAAAAATGTCACAAAACCGTTTGTTTCCGCTGCTTATTAATAGTGATAGTTTACCTTGCTTTAGTTCAGTGATTTGTGATAAGAATTGGTTGTGGCACATGCGGTTTGGCCATGTGAATTTTTGAAGTCTGAAACAGCTAGCATCTAGAAAGATGGTTTCAGGATTACCTTCCATAAATGTCCCAGATAAAGTTTACGAGACCTGTGTCTTAGGAAAGAAGCACAGAGACCCATTTCCCATAGGAAAGACATGGAGAGCCAGTAAGCCCTTGGAGCTGGTGCATTCAGATTTATGCTCAGTGGAGGTTCCATCAAATGGAAATTCCAGGTATTTTATTACATTTATTGATGACTTTAGCAGGAAAGCTTGGGTGTATTTCTTGCAGCAAAAGTCAGATGAGTGTGATGCCTTTAAAAGATTTAAGGCAAATGTTGAGAAGCAATGTGGAAGATCTATCAAGACTTTGAGAACGGACATAGGCACATAATATATTGTCTGCAATGGTTTCTTGCAGAAGCATGACATTAATCATCAGATGACAGCCAGATACACTCCTCAGCAAAATGGAGTAGCTGAGAGGAAGAATAGAACAGTCATGGATATGATCAGGTGTATGTTGCACTTGAAGAATTTAACCAAAGGTTTTTGATGTGATTCAGTTGCTTGTGCGTTCTATTTATTGAACACGTGCCTTACTAGAAGTGTTCTCGGAAAGACTCCACAGGAATCTTGGACTCGACGCAAACCCAGTATTAGACATCTACGAGTGTTCGGTTGTATTTGCTATGCTCATGTACCTGATGTTTTGAGGAAAAAGCTTGATGATAAGGTAGAGAAGTGTGTTTTCCTCGGCTACAGTCAGATGACAAAAGGATACAAGCTGTATAATCCAGTATCCGGGAAGGTATTGTCAGTCGAGACGTTACCTTTGATGAGCAAGGTTGCTGGGATTGGTCACGTGGTAAGGGGAGCTCTTCAGTTGTTAATGTTGATCTGGAAGAGATTGTTCAGGAAGAACCTACCCCTATGACACCATCACCTGGTGTAACTCCACATCTAGCAGAATCTTCCAGTCGTCCACAACGCCAACGGGTTTTGCCAGCTCGTTTGCAAGATTGTGTTCTCAGTAATGACGACGACCTAACTGATGAAGAGTTAGTGAATTTTACACTGTTTGCAGATTGTGATCATATCATATATGAAGATGCTGCTCGAGATGATTGATGGATAAAAGTAATGGATGAGGAGATAAGTGCAATTGAGAAGAATAACACATGGGAGCTTACTGATATGCCTCGCGGTAAACAGCCCATTGGTGTTAAATGGGTGTATAAGACAAAATACAAGCCAAACGGTGATGTGGAGCGTTATAAAGCACGTCTGGTTGCAAAAGGCTACAAGCAGAAACCAGAGATTGATTATTTTGAGGTTTTTACACCAGTTGCCAGACTTGACACTGTTCGCTTGATTGTGTCTCTTGCCACACAGAATCGGTGGAGAATCTTCCAGATGGATGTAAAATCGGCATTCTTAAATGGTGAGATAGAGGAAGAAGTCTACATTCACCAGCCGATACGTTTTGTGAAAATGGAGCAAGAAAAGAAGGTCTACAAGTTGAAGAAGGCCTTATATGGGTTGAAGCAGGCACCCAGAGAGTGGTATACACGCATTGACACATACTTTATTCAACATGAGTTTCAGAGATGTCTCTACGAGCACACTTTGTACATCAAGACAAATCCACAGGGAGGTATTCTCATTGTGTGTTTGTATGTTGATGATTTGATTATTACCGGCAATAACCCTGATATGATTGCAGAGTTCAATGAAGCAATGATTTGTCATTTTGAGATGATAGATTTGGGGTTGATGTCTTACTTCCTCGGCATTGAGGTGAGTCAGACGGATGATGGCATATTCTTATGTCAGAAGAAGTATGTTGGTAATGTGTTGAAGAAGTTCAAGATGGAGGGATGTAAGCCGATTCTCATTCCTGTTGAAAAGAGATTGAAGTTAGTGAAAGATGGGTCTGATGAGCTGATTGATGCTACCATCTTTCGGAGACTAGTAAGAAGTTTAAGATTCTTAACTTCTACTAAACCTGACATTGCATATGGAGTTAGGCTTATCAGCAGGTTTATGGATTCTCCTAGGCAATCTCACTTGCAAGCTGGCAAGCGTATTTTGCGATATATGAAAGGTACATTAGATGACGGTACCTTTTACTCTTCTGCTAATAAGAGTGAGCTTGTGGGATACACAGATAGTGACTGAGCAGGTGATATGGAAGAGAGGAAAAGTACTTCCGGATATGCATTCCATCTGGGTTCCGGAGTATTTTCTTGGTCATCAAAAAAGCAGCTGGTGGTTCCTTTATCGACTAAGAAAGCTGAGTATATTGCAGTTGCTAGTGGCGCTACACAGGCTGTGTGGCTGCCTCGTATGCTTTGTGACTTGAAGCATTAACAGAATGCTCCTACGGTGATCTACTGCGATAACAAGTCCACCATTTCACTAACAAAGATTCCAGTTTTTCATGGTAGGAGTAAGCACATTGACATCAAGTTTCATTTCATTCGAGACTTAGTAAAGGATAATGAAATCGTAATAGAATACTGCCGTTCTGAGGAGCAAATTGCAGACATATTCACGAAGCCGCTCAAAGTTGATTCATTCCTAAAACTGAAGAAAACTTTAGGCATGATAAGTTATGGAAAACTTGGTTTAAGGGGAGATATGTAGGATTTAATCTAAACCAAGTTGTTAAGTTAGTAGAGTCAATATTGTCTGCTAGTCATTCATTGTGTGCTTGTGTGTAATCAACAAAGTGTGTTGATAATGTTAGACTGTTTAGTTAGACAGCATACAAATCTTTAAGTAATGTTCGCACTTAATAGTTGTCAGGATTCCAACCTATATGAAGGTTGATCCAGTTTATTTCAATTAACTCAATTCAATACAAAGTAGTGCGTTCTACAAATTGATTGTTGTTCACACACATTTTCTCTCGATCTTCATCAAGCTTCGTTTACACTAACTAGGTACACCTTTCAACGGTTGACATTTGACAACCTCCACTAGCCATTTTTTTTTTTGAAACGAAATACAACCTGGCATTAGCAGCCAGACACCAAAGCACTGGGGCAATAACCTTGCCACAAATTGTCCCTCAGAGAGGAGACGGTCAAGAAGACGAGATTATTTGGGCCACACCATTCCCACATCTAGAAATAGCTTGACATTTAGAAACCCCAACATCTTTACAAATGCCAAAATTATCAACGAACACAAAGCTAGCACAACAATCAAGGTTTTTAAAATCGATACTGGCAGCAACATTAGCTGCATCAACCTCTACCCAATCGACTTTTAAACCATGCTGCTTTGCAAGCCACAGCCCTTCTCTAAGAGCAATGGCCTCACACACATCAACCGAAAAACAACAAGAAGCGAGCTTAGAGAAAGCAAGGATCACCTCTCGTTTGTCATTCCTGATAACAGCCCTAATCCCAAAGATATCCCTCCCCTGAACAACAGCTGCATCAGTGTTTAGTTTGAGGGTTCTTAAAGGGGGAGCTGCCAAGGTTCTTTGAGAGTCCATTAGCCATTTACAGTTTAGTGGAACGGACATTTTTAACTTTCAGAGAAAACAATAATTTTCCCTAGAAAACGGTAAAATTATTTTTAATGAAATATTAAATGAACCAAAAAAGTATTAATCAAACAACAAACTCATGATTCATGAACTACCCATTCGCGCCCCTATCATCATTTTCACTATTTCTTTCTCATTTTTTTGGTATTGTACTTGGATTTGAATCCTATTTTAATCTAAGCTTTATCTACGTTTTTAATTATATGAAGACATGTGCGCCTGTGACACTCAATCATATCAACTGTTCAGATTTCATTTTATTTTATTTCTCTTTTTTATTTGCTTCAAATGGTACCGTTTCAATCACATTTTTTTGCCAACATGTCAACCTCAACTTCATTTTCAAAATCCCTAACTCATCTGCTTCAAAATAAAAATCCCTAACCCATCTTTGTTTTATTTTTCTGCGTTTCTTCTTCAAGAACCAGATTCTTCTCATATTAGAATCAATTCAAAGTTCCAAACTCCATCTCTAATTCTCTATCAGTCAAGCTTCATCTCTTCTTCTGCGTTTCTTCTCATGAACTAGATTCTCAATTCAAATTCCTTCTCTTCTTCTGCCTTTCTTCTCAGAACCAGATTCTTTTGTGTTTCTTCTTCTTGATTCTAGTGGAATGGGCATTCGATCAAGAGAGTGTCCATCGAAAATTGCTATTGTTTCATTTAATTTTTTTATCATCATTTGTGTGCTTGTTATGAACTAATTGGATCACAATTAGAACTGAAGAATTTGGGGAAGAAGAAGAGCAGAAAAGAATTAAGAGAAAAAGAGTTGGAAATACTGATATATATTCATTGCCCTTCATTCCAAAACCACTGACCTTTTAATAGGCCTTACAAAATAACAATTAACCAAAACCAAATACTCTAGAAAATAGGGAATAACTAGAAGTGGAATCCTGAAGAAGTGGAGAGCTTCAAGCAACCACTAACAACCATTACCAATTTATTTGACTAAATCAATAACAAACTAACAGCTTAAAATAGTAAACCAGATAGTCAGCTCCCTTGGTAGCAACTCGTGCTACACAAGCTCTCATGCACAGCAGACCGCCTGCTAAATACATATCATTCCTCCACCCTTAAAGGTTCCTTGTCCTCAAGGTTAAATTCTGGATACGTCTTGGAGAACCTCCACAAATTTTCCCAAGAAGCGTCCTCTGCAGGCGCACCAGACCATTGAATTAATACTTCCGTCTTCAGACGGTATTTCCCTTTTCGGACAACTCGACGATCCAAAATCTTCATAGGTCTGGATAACAAGATGTCTTCATTTGTAATGGTCGGAAGAATCTCCTCAACTGAATCAACTGGACCCCATTTCTTCTTAAGCTGACTAACGTGGAACACATTGTGGATTTTTGATCCAGCAGGAAGATCTAACCTATAAGCTACCAGACCAATTCGAGCTAGTACCTTGTAAGGACCATAGTAACGAGGCGCCAACTTCAACGAACTACGAAAGGATACCGATTTCTGTCGGTAAGGCTGTAAGCGAAGATAAACGTAGTCCCCAACTTCGAAGGTAACGTCACGTCGATCTTGGTCTGTTTGAAACTTCATACGAGCCTGGGCAGCCTGTAAATTACGACGCAAGTCACGAAGTATGTCATCCCGTGAACGTAACAAATCATCCACTGCTTGAATCTTAGTAGTTCCCGGAACGTGGGAGAGTACGGAAGGCGGAGGAACCCCATAAACAGCCTCAAACGGAGACATTTTGGTGGACGAGTGCACAGCCATATTGTATCCAAATTCAGCCCAAGGAAGCCAATTTATCCATTTATTCGGCTGGTTACTAGTAAAGCATCGTAGGTACTGTTCCAAGGTTCGGTTGACAACTTCCTTTTGACCATCGGACTGCGGATGATAGCTTGAACTGAAACATAGCTTAGTGCCCTGCAATTTGAAGAGTGTTTGCCAAAAAGAGCTGAGAAAGACACTACCCCGATCACTGACAATTGAAATCGGAACTCCATGTAAGCGGACCACATGAGAAATGAATGCCTGTGCCACTGTCAAGGCAGTAAATGGGTGCCTCAAAGGAACAAAATGGGCATACTTGGTAAGCCGATAGACGACCACCATGATGGCATCATGTCCTTGAGAGGATGGCAGCCCTTCTACAAAATCCATTGAGATTTCAGTCCAAACACGTTGTGGAATGGGCAGAGGTTGGAGTAGTCCAGCTGGACGAAGAGTTTCAGTCTTGTTTCGTTGGCACACATCACAATTACGAATAAATTCTTTCACCATTGTACGCATTCCTGGCCACTCGAAACTAGAGGTTATACGACTGAGAGTCTTATGGAACCCAAAATGGCCGCCAATGGGGGAGGAATGGCTATCAGCGAGCACAGATTGCAATAAAGAGGAAGTTGGGCTCAGGTGGATTTTACCATGGTGCATCCACACTCCATCCCTTTGGAAATAATTCTGAGAACGTGAGTTAAGCAAGGAAGCATAATATGGATCATGAATGACCTCTTGCTGCAAGGTCGACCACCAATCGTCCACCGTGCTTGTGAGGGAGTCGAAATGCGCTGCTCGAGGAGATATTTGAGGCTGCGATGGTCGGTCTTGATGAGAAAAGGATTGCCTAAGAGATAAGGGCGTCACTTCCGCACCGCCTTAACCACCGCCAACATCTCTTTGTCGTAGGTTGATAGAGATTTGGCGGTACCCTTCAAGGCTTCACTGAAATAAACAATAGGTTGGTTTTCTTGTGACAGAATCGCACCGATTCCCGTCCCACTTGCATCACATTCGACCATAAATTTTTTTGAGAAGTCCGGCAGCCTTAATACTGGAGGAGAGATGAGTGCAGTTTTTAAATTCTCAAAAGCAGCCTGTGTTTCATTCGTCCATGAGAACCCATCCTTTGTCAAAAGCTTGGTTAACGGAGCAGCTATGACACCAAACCCCTGCACAAATTTTCTATAGTAACCTGCGAGTCCCAAGAACCCGCGAACTTCCTTGACCGTACTAGGCACCGGCCATTCTTGTACGGACTGTATTTTCTTTGGATCCACTGCAACCCCTTCAAATGGTATTAAATGACCCAAATATTCAACTTGCAACACTCCAAACACACATTTAGATTTCTTTACATACAACTGGTGAGCAGACAAAATTTGTAATACACATTTGGATCCACTGCAACCTCTTCAAATGATATGTATTTAGCAGGCGGTCTGCTGTGCATGAGAGCTTGTGTAGCACGTAAAAATCTACTGTATCCGAATAACCTTGGATTGTTAGAGGGAGGCCCAAACACCTTCCTGTGCACTCAATTTTCTCTTTATTTCCCACCATAACTTGAAACACTCTGTCCCTTGTGATTGGAACCCCCAATGTAGACACGATGGACTGATCGATGAAGTTGTGAGTACTTCCACTGTCGATAAGAACCGTTAATTCTTTGTTTCCTACCAACCCAGTTACCTGAAAAGTCTGTGGATGAGCTGTTCCAGCCATGGCATGAAATGATATTTTCGGAATTGTGTCCAGTTGTGTGGGTTCAATCTCCATATCCACATCTTCTATTTCCTCCATATGTTGCACGTCCTCTAACATGAACAACTGTGGTCTTGTGCAACGATGTCCCGGCACATATTTATCATCACAATAAAAGCACAAGCCCTTCTCACGCCTATCCCGCGCTTCTTGACCTGTGATACGTCGAATAGGTCCTTGAAAGGTTGCTGGATTGACACGCTGCAATGGAGAAGGTCCCAGTAATCCAACTGTGGAGTTGGGATGAGGCCTGTTCTGGTTCGCAAAAATAGGGGAACGAAAATTGGTACCTGGTCTCCTCTGAAGGAGGTTTCGTTCTTCAATAAGATGAGCCACACTAATCGCCTCTGATAATGTTTTTGGTTGCTTGACCCGTACGTCCAATCGGATGTCGTCTTTTAACCCTGCAATAAAACATCCTACCAAAAAAATTTTAGGTAGATCATCCACCCTTTGCGACAGTTTCTCGAAGATCTCTTGGTAAGCATTAACTGTGGTGGTTTGTTTGAGCCTAGCCAAAGCCTCTGATGGATCATCGTAATCAGTGGGCCCAAAACGATGGAGAAGAGCCTTGGTGAATTCCGCCCAAAGCAATGGCTCTATGTTTTTCGTGAACCAGCGATACCACTGTAAGGCGGCCTTCTCTAAATGAAACGACGCCAACTGTACTCGTTGAGTGGGTGCGATTCCCTTAAACTCAAAGTATTGCTCTGCTTTAAAGATCCATCCTGTTGGGTCTTCACCGCCGCCGTATGTCGGAAAGTTCAGCTTAAGTTGAGTCTGATTCTGATTTCTGTCCACAACCTGATATTGAGTTCTGTCAAAAATCTGATTTTAAGGTCTGTCAAAAATCTGATTCTGATTTCTGTCAGGACCGGGACGGATGATCGTGGAAGGACTGCTACCCGATGCTTCTCCTCTATCCAACGGATTGAATTCTCTTTCTGTTGGACGGTCCTGTCGATTGAGTCGAAGAGCTTGTAGTTCGGCCATGACTCCTTGCAAGGTACTGGTCACCTGGGAAAAATCATGTTTCATCTCGTCGAAACGGTTCTCGTAATTGGTTTTCATCTCATCAAAACTGGTTTCGTAAGTGTTTTTCATCTCAGAAAAACTGGTCTCGTGACGGGCCAAAACCTCATTGACCTCAGTCCGAAATTCCGCATTTGATTTCGAGCGTGTATCCATGGATCGGAATCGCTTTGATACCAATTTGTTATGAACTAATTGGATCACAATTAGAACTGAAGAATTTGGGGAAGAAGAAGAGCAGAAAAGAATTAAGAGAAAACGAGTTGGAAATACTGATATATATTCATTGCCCTTCATTCCAAAACCACTGACCTTTTAATAGGCCTTACAAAATAACAATTAACCAAAACCAAATACTCTAGAAAATAGGGAATAACTAGAAGTGGAATCCTGAAGAAGTGGAGAGCTTCAAGCAACCACTAACAACCATTACCAATTTATTTGACCAAATCAATAACAAACTAACAGCTTAAAATAGTAAACCAGATAGTCAGCTCCCTTGGTAGCCACTCGTGCTACACAAGCTCTCATGCACAGCAGACCGCCTGCTAAATACATATCAGTGCTTTGGTTTTTTAAACGATATTTGTCAAAACTCTGATGATTGTTAAAAATTTACTAATCTGTCAGTGGATTGATTTTTATTTTTATTGATGTTTAATATGTAGTCATGTCTAAACTCCAAACAATCAACCAATTTGTTAATCTACGAAAAAGAAATTCAAGAAATATACTTTCTCTTGTTGACTTGTTGGATATTTGGATTGATTTACTTAGCAGAGGATTTTGGGATTTTGAGAATGAAGTTGTGTTGAAAAGATGATTTGAAGCAAGTAAAAAAGAAAAAAAAATTAAAATTTGGCTGCCGTTTGAAGCAAATAAAAAAGGAAAAAAAAACGAAATCAGGACCGTTGATATGATTGAGTGCCACATGTCTCCAAATCATTAAAAGCTTTGGCAAAACTTAGTTTAGGAGAGGATCCAAATCCGTTGTACTTTCTTGTTTTAAGGGAATGCTAATTTGTGATTGCTAATTAACTATATATATTTCCTATTTATTTGTAAATAGTATGTTAATGAGATTATCAGAATATAAGTTTTGTTCAATTGAGTAACTGATTTTCTTTTGAAAGTCATTAGAGAGTGGTTCTTTCAAATTAATTATCTTTCTTTTCAATTTATCTAAAATTCTAGTTTGAGTTTTGATGTTCGTATCAATTTATCATACTTGAGCATCAATATCTACAATATTGAATTAGAGGTGAAATAAGTTAGGTGCCAATACAAATTAATAACAATACAATTAATTAATTTCAAACTAAAGCTATTTTTTTTGGGTGATTTTCGGTAACCCTTTGAATGAACTCTTTTTCTTTAAAACTGTTGAAGGTCGGACTTCTTTATTTCTTAAAGCTTTTTGGCTCTCTGAAACTAACAAATAAAAGAGAAAATAGAGGGATAGTGGGGTGTAGAAAGAATATGAAGAATTAATGAGGATGTTTTTTGTGAAATGGGGGTATATTTAGGTCATTGAGGAAGTGCCCAATCTTTTACTCATGAATCATGATTTAAGATGAACTTGTTAGTGTTTTTGATAAAATAACAAATAATTGAATGGTTTCAGAAATTTGTTAAATAAACATTCAATGAT
The DNA here is from genome assembly GCA_033220585.1 of Dipteronia sinensis. Classification (NCBI taxonomy): domain Eukaryota; kingdom Viridiplantae; phylum Streptophyta; class Magnoliopsida; order Sapindales; family Sapindaceae; genus Dipteronia; species Dipteronia sinensis. The sequence goes on along the minus strand of CM065639.1, from coordinate 2,761,858 downwards.
AACGAATTTTCCTATGGTTCATAAATATAAATTTTTAAAAATAATATATTACAATGAATTTCGGAATTAGAGAAGCGAACGTTATTTGAATCCAAAGTGTGTATAACAAAAATACCATTATATTCAGATACAAACACAAAATAAGTTTTGCACTGTGTAAAAACAAAATACACTTTTTTTAACCATTTGGTCAAGACTTATTTACATTAATCTAGATTTAATTTTCCTTTGAGTACTTATTAAGTCTCGCACTTTTTTTTAAGTAATTTTGAATGCATGAGAACAAAATCAATTAAAGTAAAACATGTTTCACATGTCATTGCATTCCTTTCCTTTCTATGCTTGAAACTATATAACTTCGAATCCCAGCAAATCAATGTTCAAAGTAGTTTGATCTTTGAAGTACTACACGATGAGAATAAATTCAACTATATATTCTACCAAAGTGTTGCTTGGAAGTTTTTTGTTTGTGTAAATTAAGGACTGTTTGTGATTTTGCTTGGATGGGGATTTAATGCGATTTTAATTAACTTATTATCACTTGTTAGAGATTAATGAGAATTAGCAGGAGTGAGATTTCATATACATATATATATATATACATATATGTATATTGCGGGATCTTATTAGATTATCACATCTAAGGATTAGTTTTGTAGTTGATTGTCACATACAATGATCTAAGATTCAGCACCGTACCCCTGAAATCTAAGTCTTCTGTCTATGAAGAAGCTACAAATAGCTGTAGTATTCTTTACAAAAGCTGGTTGCTAATTAAGCCTATCAAGTTATATATTGTTCCATGCACTTTTGAACATGAGAAACACATTTCACGTTCATTGAATTCCTTTGTATGCTTGAGGTTAGTAACTTGGAATCCCAGAAAGAAAAAAAAAGAGTAATTGTATTATTCTCGGACCCTGCAACTATATAATCCAAGGAAGGTGATCATATATATACCCCTGTCAAGTTTGCTTCTTCTACGTGCAATTTTCCACTGTACGTTGATCATGTACGTAATTTCACTCATTTATAGCTATTTTCTTTTTCTGTTGATGAAATTTTGTGAGTTTCAGGATCGTAATTACATAATATTTAAATGAAATATATTCCATCACAGGTCTCAGCAGGCTAATAACTTAACAGGGGATAATGGAGGAGATCAAACAAAAAAATGGGTGTTGGACCCCGGAAGACTTTGGGATTACCTGCGTAAAAAAGACTGGCCTAGTATTACCACTTTTGGGCTAAATTTGATTTCAGTGACAATGGATCCTTGGTTATACTACGTTCCTGAGATCAATACCAATGGTGATAATCAGAAATACCGCCTTGTACCAAACTATAAATTGGCGTTTCTTCTCTTGATTCCCTATCCCATCTTCATTGCCCATATAATGATAATCCGTGCTTTTGAATGCTGTAAGGATGATAAAGGCATTGTCAAGCAATTGTTATCTCAAGCTGTTCCCGGTATTGCTGCATTTGTAAGTTCTCAACTCTTTTAATTACGGTTTGACTCTATAACATTACAAAATTATATAAATTAAGCCACTATTAACATGTAATAAATTATTAAAATTACACATAATGCAGGTGGTCATAAACGTGTATATATATATATATATATATATATATATATATATATATATGAAATTGTGGGAAATAGTACTAATTTTATGTTGAATTTTGAGAGCTACACTAATTTAATAAGTTAAGTTTAAATAACATTAATGGATTAAAATACCCTCATTTTCTTCTTTTATTACATTTGTACCATTTTTTTTTTTTTTTTTTTTAAAAAAAAAAACCTCTATTATTGGTTCTCCATCAATGGAGTAGTTCCACCTCCAATGTAGGTCGAAATCAGCCTCCAATTGGAGTTTGAAATCGGCCACCTGTTGGAGGTCGAAATCGGCAACCAAATGAAGGTCGAAATCGGCAACCAAATGAAGGTCGAAATCGGCAACCAAATGAAGGTCGAAATCGGCCTCCAATGGAGGTCTCAATGAAGAAGATGACCAAAAGAAACTTTAAAATATTTCATTTTTACCCAATAAGTTTTGAAAATTGCAAATATACCTAATAAGTCTTAAAAACTACCTGATAAGTCTCGGATACTACCTAATAGGTTTTGGAAACTATCTGATAAGTCTCGAAAACTACAAAATAATTCTTGGAAACTACCTGATTAGTCTCAGAAATACAAAATAAGTCTTTGAGAGTATCACTAATTTAATAATTTAAGTTTAAATGGAACTAAAATACCTTCATCTCCTTCTTTTATTATATTTGTGTCATTTATAGTTTTTTTTTCTTCATAAACTTCCAATGATGGAGGACCAATGGTGGTCCTCCGATCCATCAATGGAAATGAAAGACCTCCAATTGGAGGTTGAAATCGACCTCCAATTAGAAGTCGAAATCAGCCTCCAATTGGAGGTCTCGATAAAGAAGATGACAAAAAAAAATATTGAAAAATTTCATTTTTGCTCGATAAGCTCGGAAATTGCAAATTTATCTAATAAGTCTCGGAAACTACCTGATAAGTCTCGGAAACACAAAAAAAGTGCGAGACTTATTTTTGTGTATGTGGTTTAAGGGTATTTTTATCAGATTCACACTTTAAGTGTTAGAACGTAAAGTATTAATTTTGTGATAGTTTTAAAACTCACTCTTTAAAGAGTGCTATTAAATTTTTGAACCCTATATACATATGCTATTCTACTTGTCTAATTATAATATATATGACTGTTTGCATTTGATCCAGCTTCTAGTGATTATGCTTTTGAGTTCGATGAAAAACAGCGATACTTATGTATTTTTGGTAGTAATGGTGCCATTTCTAATATTCTACTCGTTGAGGATCTATGACATCTGCAAATGGACTACGGCAAAACTTAAACGTCATCGTACATGCAAAATCTGGCTCAATCTTATACTTTACTTGTACGGCGGCAATGTAAGTTAAATTGCCACTTTTACTATTGTTCATTTAAATCATTCAAAGCAACCTCATGAAAAAACAATTTGGTAATTTTTAGATAAAAGGAAACATGTGTTTGTTAAAACGATTAAGAGAAAACTACTTTAGTCCCCTTCGGTGCACCTTTGTACCTATGCACCCATTGTGATCATATCAATTCACATTTGATTACATACAACTCATATACGATTATATTAAAATTTAACTTTGTTTTAGCACAATCACATGCAACTCGATCATATGTGATCATAACATTATATATATATATATATATATAATGTCTCAACTGCATGTACGCATGTATATATGTATCTGGTGATTAACAAGTGACTCAAGTACCGGCCATTATATATAGGTATTTGGAGGAATGTGGTACTCATTTGCCATAAAGAAAAGGGTGGGTTGCTGGAACAATGCCTGCGCAGATAGTAAGGAGAATTGCAGTCTGGTGATTGGGAAGTATTTACAAATAGGCTACAACATCACAAACACCACATATCTGGATGACAGTTGTACTAACAAAAATTTGGGAATATTCAAGGATGCTTATGACTCTGATATTGTGGAAATCAAATATAAGTTTCTGGTGAAGCTGGTTTATGGTTTCAGATGGGGAATACAAAATCTCAGGTATTCGATGATCAGTTGTTATATGTTAGAGTACTTACTATCGTCGGGTCATTTCTTATCAACTCAACATTTTAGCAAGGGTGAATCCAGGATTTTGTATCGGGCGGGGTTAAACTAAATTATAGATTTAGCATTAATTTTTTTAAGTGAACTTTAATAATGAAATTTCATTAATAAAAATAATAAGGATACATAAGTCTGTACATAATAAAATTAATCACCAAGTTCTCATAATAATAATTTAACTAAATCATGATACAAACAATTATTAATTTAATTAAATCAAACTAGTCCTAACAAAAAACAAATAAACAGGTAAATAAGAATTAAGAACATAATAAATAAGTAACTAAAAAAATAAATAATTTTATATTTATGAAAGCAAGTGGTTCACCAGAATGAAATGAAAAAAAGAAATGGCATAGAAGAAGGAATGAGAAAAATGTTTGTAATTTGACTGGGAGACTGGGAGTGGGACATAAGTGAGATTGTGAGAGAAAATCGGAAATAAGTAATTTGACATGTTTGTAATTGTTTTCAAAATGAAGGGTAAAGTATAAATATAATATAAGTATAATGGCAATTGGTAATAACATTTCTTTTTTAAAAAAGGGCAGAGAGGGCTGCAGCCCGGTCCATCCCAAATGAATAAATCGTCCTTACCTTTTAGGTTTGATGGTTAACGATATCAAAATCTTAAGGCCATATTTGTTGGCATGTATTGTATTGTAATAGTCATTTAAAATATGTTAAAACAATACAATACAGTGTTTGTAGCCCGTATTAGTTAATACATTATATTTAGTGGTATTAGGTTGTATTGTATTAGAAGAAAAAAAACATTTTTCTTTTCTCTTTTTTTTTCAACAAATATGGAAAATTGATGAAATATGTGTTATGTTGTTAATATTTTTTTATAATTTCAAAATTATATAGGAAATATTTATAAAAATATTATTTATTTAAATTTTTGGTTTCAATTAAAATAAATATTTTTTGATTTATTCATGATAAGGATATTTAATTAACTATTTTTTTTAAAATATTATATTTTTATAATATAATAAAATACCATAAAGTCAATATGAATAATTTAATACTATATAATACAGTACATCACCAAACACATGTTTGTATTAATGATAATACAGTCCAATACAATTCAATACGGTGTGCAAAACGAGCCTTAATTGGTTGTATGCTCTAATGTGTTAAAATGTTTTTAGGTCCAAATGGTTACTACCATTATATATTCTTGCCTGCATAATTTTTCAATACTTTATTCTTACTCACTCTCTTTTCTTTCTTTCTTTTTTGGTAACTTGGATTCAATTTTTTTTTTCAGTGGTTTTGGTCAAAATCTCCAACCAAGTATATATGTCTGGGAAAATATGTTTGTGATTTTCATTGCTGTCTACGGCGTTGCAATGTTCACGTATTTTATCGGAAATATGCAGGTTGGCATTTGTTTATTAATTATTATTATTATTATTATTTTCTTCTCTCAATTTTTATTTCCTAATCATGCATGCGTGCTTCTTGTGAAACAGATGTATATACAGTCACATGAAGAAGAACAGAGAAAGCAACTCCTGGGATCCAGCATGTCTGACGAAAACACTCCGTGAGATGGAGATGGTTAATTGCTGAAGAAAAGTATATGATTGATCAGTACATATAATAATTTAAATAAGATCATGTTGTGGTTTAATTATGACTTTTGTATATAAGTAAACAATAATATTTATGGTTGTTGCTCTATTGCACAACAAATAATATGTTATCTTGTGCAGCTGAATTTGTTATAGGAACTATATATTTTATGCTATTAAGATGATTTCTAATTTTCATGTTCGAGTAACTAATGCATGTGGTATATAAAAAAATGATTTCTTTTCATATTATTCAATTAATCCTGTAATCAATTTGATATAGCCATATATCTAAATATATATCCGACTTGATAAGAGAATTATTAGTAACATATATATATATATATATATATAGTACGGAATTTCCCATACGAAATTGTCAAAACTACCGGTATTTATTAGGATATCACCGGTAACAAAAAAAACTACCACTAACAATCTATAAACCGTACAGGATTTCCTGCATGTAAATCGGTAAATGATAAAATCCTACGTAACTGTAAATCGGTGACACTTGGTACTTTTTTCTATTAAAACAATTGATATATTTACAGACTAGAAATGTCAACCCTGAATATATATAGTGGGTAGAAAAATGATATTTAGAAATTTGAGGGTCATGTTTTTGTTTTCTATTTTTGTTTCGTATGTTTTTATTTAAAAACAATTAATTGATTTTCATACTTTTAAAATGTTAAAAGGTCTAGTAGGATAATTGAAAACAATATTTTGATTTATAACTGTCACATTATCAACTCATATTAACGAGCCATGAATTGTGTTTTTCCACCACTAAAATATCAAATTTTAACTATAATACTACAACACTTTGACCAAGCAAAACAATAAAGAAAAAAAAACGTTGTTTTTTTTTATTGCATTTCTAACTGAGCGCAAATTTTACTAAATTCCTATTGAAAGTGTTTAGGATTCCAAAATATGAAAGAGGTGTTTAGGGGAACACTGTGAGTGATAATATTGAAGTTACTGATAGCATAAATAGTCAAGAGTGTAAGGACAGAGCATCTGTCAAGTTAGCTGCTCCAATAAGCCAAAAGAAGAAGAAATCTGGTACAAACAGGTTTACCACAATTCTTGCATTTCCAGTCCAGAAATACTTCACATGATTTATCTCTCTCACATAATCAGACGGTGGATGATACTAGGCTCATTCTAAAACAGAACTGTCTGAAGCAGAGAAGCATTTCAAGAAGAGAGCTTTTGGAGGGAAATTCTGTTACAACAGAATTTCCAGAATTCAACCTTATCCAATTAGCTCATGCAAAACTTGTGTGATTTCTAACGTGTATAAATAGAGGCTTGACCTCAGAATTTCATTCAATCCAAAAAGCTAATAAAATTTCATTTATAGAGAAAACAATTTCTCTCTTATCTAGTCTTCTTCTTTTTCTTCTCTGTTAGTCTTTTCTTCTATTTTGTCTCAAAGGTCTAAGAGACCTTTTATCAAACACCTAGTGTTCACGTTTTCTTTCATGGTATCAAAGCCTCTAAGGACTAGTCGTCCATGGCTTCTCTATTGAGTCCATTGACTGATCGTGAGGAAGATGCTTCAAAGGATTCAAGATCTGGAGATTTTACTTCTCTCGCAAAGTCTATGCACTTTAATCTACAAGTCAAACTTGACAATGAAAACTACATACAGTGGAAGGCTCAGGTAATCCCTGTTATTAAAGCTTTTCAATTGATTGATTTCATCTCAGAGTCGAGCTCTGCTCCACCAAAATTTGTAGAGACACAATCAGTTGATGGAGGAACAAAATTTTTGGTTGAGAACAAAGAGTATACAACTTGGCAGAGGACCGATCAATTGCTTCTCAGTTGGCTATTTTCGTCAATAAGCCAGAGCTTAATTGGACAAGTCACAGATTGTACCAGTTCTTGTGAAGTCTGGAGCACCCTTGATTGTCTGTTCTCACAACAATCTCTAGACAAGGTATTGCAACTTAAGCATCAGCTACAAAATACTAAGAAAGGAGCTAGTTCTATCACTGATTTTGTACTAAAAATCAAAACAATCGGAGATAGCTTGAAGGCTGCAGGACAAAATGTGAGTGATAATGATATGATATTAAGTTTATTGCATGGTGTTGGACACGAATATGACTCTGTAGTGACTGTTGTTACATCACAAAGGAGTTCTATATCTCTTCAAGAGGTTCAATACTTGCTTTTGAATCATGAACAAAGAATTGCACAACTGAATTCAACAACTCAGCTTGATGTGGTAAATGTAAGTGCGAACTTTGCTGCTGGTCAAAGTCAGAATGAGAGAAGGAATCAAAGAGGAGGCTATCACAATGGAAATGGAAGTTCTGGTGGCAGAGGAAGAAGCCGTGGAAAAGGAAGGTGGAACAACAATAGCAGACCTATATGTCAAGTATGTGTGAAAAGCTGGCCATGTTGCAGTCAATTGTTACCACCGTTTTGACAAGAGCTTTCAAGGCAATTTCAACCAACATGGAAGTGGATATTACAACTCTTACAACAATCAACATCAGCAAGGTTATCAGTATCAGCCTACAGGTTCTCAATTGCAGATTAATTCCACGCCTCTTCTACTAATTCGCCACACTAGGCTACACCACAAAAGGCCAATCTTCATCAACCAACTGTATACTATGCCAATCCAGAAACTATCTGCGACCAAGCTTGGTATGCAGATAGTGGCGCCACAAATCATGTAACTTCAGATTTGTCTAACCTCTCCTCCTTCTCAGATTACCAAGGTAATGAGACTCTTGCTATAGGTAATGGTCAACAACTTCAGATTTCTCACATCGGTAAATCCTTTATTACCTCAAATGGTTCATCCTCTAAGTATTTGGTAATGGATCAAATATTGTGTGTGCCTTCAATTGCAAAGAACTTATTAAGCATTTCAAAATTCACTCATGATAATAATGCTTATGCTGAATTTTGCTATGATACTTGTGTGATCAAGGACAAGATTTCCAAGAGTGTACTTCTTCAAGGCAAGCTTGAGAATGGGCTCTACAAGCTTAGCATAGAGAGGATTCAACCAAGGTCAACAACTCAGTTGGTAAAAGAAGTTCACAACACTGATTGCACAGGTTGTGTAAAAGGCACAAATAAAAGTTTCAATAATAATTACAGCTTTACTTGTACAAATGTTAAAAAGGCTGTATCAGCTTGTGATAATAATGCCTTAAGAGCAGATTGTAAGCATGCCTTAAGAGCTGAAAATATATGCAATAAAGACCACTTAAATGAAAAAATGTGGCACTTGAAGCTCGGTCATCCGGCTCCATTAATTCTAAGAAAAGTTTTCAATAGCTTGAAGTTGAAGTACAAAGATACTCATCTTTTTTGTGATGCTTGTAAAATGGGCAAATTACATCAATTACCTTTTCAAAGGTCTAATTACAAAGCTTCCAATCCTTTAGACTTGGTATTCACAGATGTATGGGGTCCCTCTCCAACACCATCACTAAAAGGATTTCGATACTATGTAATCTTTGTTGACTCCTTTTCTAGATATAGTTGGCTATATCCAATTAAACTGAAATCTGATGTACCAAATATCTTCCTTCAATTCAAGCTAGAAGCAGAACTTCAATTTTCTTGTAAAATCAAAGTTCTGCAAGCTGATCTTGGTGGAGAATACAAGCCTTTGTTACCTCATCTTAAAAGGTTTGGAATTATTTTTCGCACATCTTGTGCCTACACACATCAGCAAAATGGAATACCCGAAAGAAAACACCGTCATGAGGTGGAAACTGGGCTCACTCTTCTTGCTCAAGCTAACATGCCTCTTATCTTCTGGGTTGAAGCTTTTCAAACTGCGGTTTTGTTGATTAATAATCTACCAACTCCAGTCCTTCAACTTAAATCACCCTATGAGGTTCTATACAAACGATTACCCAACTATAATTATTTTAAGGTTTTTGGATGCAGTGTTTTTCCGTACTTAAGGCCCTATTCAAATCAAAAGTTTAATTTCCACACCTCAAAGTGTGTCTTCATTGGCTACAACTTAAGTCAAAAAGGGTATCGATGTCTACATCCTTCTGGGAGAGTCTATGTCTCCAGAAATGCAGTGTTCAATGAATTTGAACATCCATATCATTTTTTGTTTCCTCCAAGGAATCATTCGGCTGCAGAGGCTTCAATTGGTGGTGTGTCAACTTCTATGCTACAACATACCTTGCTTAAAGGAAATAGAACAGTTTCTGCACCACCTGATAGTTGTGTGAGGAATGACACTCTTAACAATGGCACATCTCAGACTTTACACATCACCAATCTTGCAATACCACTTTATGTGGATCTTACATCACAAAATAATGCCGCACAATCTCAGCCAATAGGTACTCATCGAATGGTCACTCGTCTTCGATCTGGTGCTATCAAACATAAAGCTTACTCTTCTGTGTGCAATAAGGTGACAAACTGTGATTATACCACAGAACCTCGTTCAGTGGCAGAGGCATTAACACAAATATGTTGGAAGAAGGCAATGCAAGAGGAATACTTAGCCTTAATGAAGAACCACACCTGGACATTAGTCCCACCAACAGAGTCTACAAACTTGGTGGGTTGCAAATGGGTTTTTCGGATTAAATATAAGCCTGATGGATCAATTCTTAAACATAAGGCACGATTGGTTGCGAAGGGTTTTCATCAAACTCCTGGCATCGATTTTCATGACACTTTCAGTCCGGTTGTAAAGGCATCGACCATCCGAATCATCTTCACTTTGGCTGTCACCTTCAATTGGGATATACAACAAATTGACATAAATAATGCCTTTCTCAATGGAGATCTTAAAGAGGTCGTTTTTATGGAACAACCTCTCGGTTTTATAGATTCTCAGAAGCCTTCTTTTGTTTGCAAGCTCAACAAAGCCCTCTATGGCCTCAAACAGGCACCAAGGGCTTGGTTCTTCAAGCTTAGACAAGCACTGATGAGATGGGATTTTATTCCATCACTGTCTGATACATCTTTGTTTATAAAACGACAAGGCTCTCACATTTTGCTTTTATTGGTCTACGTTGATGACATTTTAATTACAGGTGATGATCGTGACTTGATCCGACAAACTATTGCCACACTAAATGCCACTTTTGCATTGAAATCTTTGGGTTCAATCAACTATTTTCTGGGTTTTGAAGCCACTCGGACTTCAACAGGACTATTTCTAACTCAGACCAAGTACATTCTTGATTTACTAAGAAAGACAAATATGTATAATAGCAAACCTTGTTTTACACCGATTTCACTCAGCCACAAACTCACGAAACAAGGAACAGCTTTTGACAATCCTTCTCTTTATCGAAGTACTGTAGGAGCTCTTCAATATTTGACATACACAAGACCAGACATTTCATTTTGTGTTAATAAGTTGAGTCAATTCCTAGCTAAACCCACTATTGATCATTGGCAACTCTGTAAAAGACTCTTACGTTACTTACAAGGCACACCTACTTTGGGTTTATTCTTTAGACCAGCTAAGTCTCTCACTATTGAGGTGTTTAGTGATGCCGATTGGGCATCTTGCATTGATGACAGACGATCCACAAGTGGCTGCTGTGTCTATGTTGGAGGAAATTTGGTTGCATGGAGTTCAAAGAAACAGCAGGTGGTTGCACGTTCTAGTTGTGAGGCTGAGTATCGGGCTCTCTCATCGGCTGCCACAGAGGCCATTTGGTTTACTTCCCTCTTTTCTGAACTTGGCTTCAAGCTGCCATGTTGTCTGTAATTTGGTGTGATAATCAGAGTGCCAATGCTCTAGCTCAAAATCCAGTCTTTCACGCTCGGACAAAGCACATCGAAATTGATGTCCATTTCGTTCGTGAAAAGATTGCCTCGAGTCATCTTCAGGTTCGTTATGTTCCTACCACCCATCAGTGTGCTGATATCTTCACAAAAGCAATGACTACTGCTCGCTTTGACTATCTTCGGTCCAAGCTGAATCTTTGTCTTTCTCCATCGTTCAGCTTGCGGGGGGATGTGAGTGATAATATTGAAGTTACTGATAGCATAAATAGTCAAGAGTGTAAGGACAGAGCATCTGTCAAGTTAGCTGCTCCAATAAGCCAAAAGAAGAAGAAATCTGGTACAAACAGGTTTACCACAATGCTTGCATTTCCAGTCCAGAAATACTTCACATGATTTATCTCTCTCACATAATCAGATGGTGGATGATACTAGGCTCATTCTAAAACAGAACTGTCTGAAGTAGAGAAGCATTTCAAGAAGAGAGCTTTTGGCGGGAAATTCTGTTACAACAGAATTTCCAGAATTCAACCTTATCCAATTAGCTCATGCAAAACTTGTGTGATTTCTAACGTGTATAAATAGAGGCTTGACCTCAGAATTTCATTCAATCCAAAAAGCTAATAAAATTTCATTTACAGAGAAAACAATTTCTCTCTTATCTAGTCTTCTTCTTTTTCTTCTCTGTTAGTCTTTTCTTCTATTTTGTCTCAAAGGTCTAAGAGACCTTTTATCAAACACCTAGTGTTCACGTTTTCTTTCACACAACTTGAATTGAATGAAAACATCTTCAAGTCACAAGCTTTTATAGCACAGGCTTTAATTTCAGTATGGACTATAATAGTTCTAGTTGAAATAGGGAGCTGTTCAGATGAGAATTAAAGATCTATATCACCATTTAACTAGAACTGTTATTCTGTTAAAACCCTTAAATGCAGTTGATAGGAGTGATGGGAGTTCGACAATTAATTTCTGATTTTACAGATGAAGAAGAATAGATAGATGATCGTCCTTAGTAATTTAATTATATGATTAACGTATGACACTTTGCCACTTTGGGATCTTCGATTTTCTTGTGCAGTCTCTTTATCTAAATGTAAATTTGATTTGTGTTAGACTTTAGAGAAATAAATACAGTTCTGGCCCTTCTGGGCACATTGTCAAAACCTTTTGGTGATGATGGGGTCTCTAAACATTATGGGGTCCGAACGATTTTATAATATTAATAAAAATCATGACTCTATATAAAATTATTATCATTAACATAAAAAAAATTTCAATAAATATTTCTGCATTTACCAAATACAAAGTTCACGTAAATTAAAATAAAAAAGATTTATCGTTTCTAAAAACATAAAAATAAAACATTGTTTACATTTATATTCTTTTTGCTTTTTGAAGTGTAAATTTACTAATTATACTATTACCATCAAGAATAGCTAACACTTTTTGACTCGGATGATGTTAATTGTCAACTTAGCAACTTAGTAACGATGTCCAGTAAAGTGGTAATCTGCTATGTTAGAATTCTTGTTTTGGTTTTTTCTTTTTTTGACATATGTTATGTTAGAATTGGACATTTATGTTTATTTTTGTTAAATTGACTAGTTAATTGGGTCTCGATACGAAGAAGAAAATAAATAAATAAAAGATCTTAAAATTTGAGATTGTGCCATTTTTAAAATTTAAATAGTTTGGATCATAAGACCCCTAATTTTACAAAAGAAGTATAAATACATTGAATCGATTGGAGGCCCGAAAAAAAAAATACATGGAACCAATTGCAGGACCCAACAAATTGCTGGGTTTGCTGCCCTTATGGGCCGACCGGCCCTGTTATTTGGTTACTTTATCTAATTATAGTACTTATTGAAGCTAATTTTTGGTCTAAACAAATAACAAAGCTTTTTAATTCTTTTTATACCATCTCCCTATTTATATAGATATAAGGTCTTTCTACTGTCAGTCCATTCTGATATAAAATATATCAGTATGATGAATAGAAAAATTTTGACAAGTGCATACATTTTAAATCAAAGTATATAAATTTAATGGTCTACATTCTTTGCCTTGATATATTTTATATTAGTACGAACTAACAATAGAAAAATTAAACAGATATATACTTTTATATATATATATATATATTTGATTACCGATTACTAATTACTGGTTAAAAAAATAAATATAATAATAACAAAAAGGATATTATTATTTTTCACCATCACTTATGAGATATTAGTCATTTTATGAGATATTAGTCATTTTTCTCCCTATTCTTTCGGTATTAACCATTTTCTACCTTACCTTTAGTTTTTGGATGGAAAATTGGTGCTCTGACATCTGCAGGTTGCGAAATTACCTTGTTGCCCTTGGAATCTTTTAACAAAATTGGAAGAAAAAAAAATTAAAGATCATCTTCTCCAATCTATACCCAGTCGGCCAGTCCCAAACACCACAAAAATCATCTTCATCATCATTACTTTCCAGTCTCCACACATTCCCAGACACCATTCCACAAAAATCATCTTCATCAACATAATCACTCTCCACACATACCCACCACCACAGAAAAAGCCAAAAATCAAAATAAACAAAAAATCAAAACACCAAACACACCCAGTCGGCCAGTCCCAAACACATGCACAACCTCACACCTAGAAGACCTCCACCAACGTTGGCGAAGAGGAAGATTTAGAGAGAGAGAGAGAGACGATCTCGCAGGCGGCCAAGAGACGGGAAGCGAGAGTCCATCTCACCGGCAGCTGAGAGACGGGAAGCGAGAGTCGATTTCGCTCACTCTCTTCAAAATCTCTCTCGCGCGCGCTCTCTCTCTCTCTATCTCTCGACCTCTCGATCTCTTGGAGATGGAGTTTGCGGTGGCTTATTGTTGATTTGGGGGTTTACTAGAGATCCAGGGTTGGTGGGTAGGTTTTTGTGGCAGTTTGGGGTTGTGCTCTGGTGGCGGCGGCGGGAGAGGGAGGGTTTGGTCTGGGTTTCGGCGGTGGGAGAGGGAGGGTTTGGTCTTGGATTCGACGGTGGGAGATGGAGGGATTGGTCCTGGTTTCAGAAATGGTGATCTGATTGTTGGAGAAGGTGAGGTTTTATATATATATAAATATATAATATATAAATTTTATTTTAATTAATAAATACTGCTAATTTACCTTATTACCCTCACTTGCATATCGTGACTATGCAAGTGAGGGTAATTTACCTTATTACCCTCACTTGGATTTCTGTTTAAAAAAGGTGGCTATTGACTATTAATTGAAATGTCAAGATGAAAAATAGCTAATACCAAAATAAGAGGGCGTAAAATGTCTAATACCTCAAATGTGAGGTTCGGCCCGGAACACTACTCCCACTATCGGGAAGAGGATACAAATGGTATACAGTCACTCTCACAACTAGAAAGAGGGATGCTTCCAGAACCAAACTCTCCACACTTGGAATTTTATAGCCAAGGTGGGACAATGAAATATATTCACCCGGGCATTGAACCGTGGTGATGGAGGCTCCCAAGTAACGTCTAACCACATTGGTAAGAGGCCCGTGTTATAAATGTTAAGTATTGTTATCTACAAAATTGTGACCTACTTGATAGTTTTATTATTATTATTATTATTAATTTTGATGTATAACAATAAATATTACACAGAATCCTGACATCAACTGAATTAATTAATTGGGTCGGGAATGGGTTAGTTTAGAGAGAGAAAAAATCAATAATCTCTTAAAACAATAGAGATTGATATTCTCGAATAACCTCACTAAGTAATACCAATTTTTATAAACCAAAATCCCACACTTAAAGGGATTGGTATTAGGTCATCTATGTTTTGAATCGAAATAAAATAATTTCGTTGCCGGTAGAATAATACCTTGTCCTTTTTAAAAATTTATATTATATGACAGAGCATACGACCAGTTACAGGACTTATGGATAATTAATTTAGTCAAAATCCATGCTAGGTTATCACATATTCACAGAAAAAAGAGGTGTTTCATATTTGCGGTAACAAACAAATTAAATGATTAAATTTGTATGTTGTAATACAAATTCAGTCTTCATTGAAAACCGAGTTATCTCTGCTGCATGATCACTCTACAAAAACATTATTTTTACAATGCTATGAAGAGATGGCTCCTCGTAAAGTGGGAGACTTATTGCCTTATTGCATGATCACTCTGATTGAGAGTGTGTCATCATCATTCACAAAAGATTTGATAAAAATCTGAAATGACAAGACATGCCTTTGTGAATTGTGACAATAAATATACATACTGTACAAAAAAATCTCTTCCTATTAGCTAACTAGCTGGGCCTGGTATGATGATGTTGCTTTTCCAGAAGAAATCAATGGTATTTTATAATGGGAAAACAAATAAAAAATTTCAAATGACATATTTACCCAACCTTATCGAGCAATTTACATAGATTTGTTTAATATAGTGATATTAAGATTTTAGTCCCTCCAGTTAGCGTTAATCTGGGTTTGGTCTACTAGTTTTTGGAATTACTAACTTTAGTCCACTGGTTCTCTGACAATACATATTTCAGTCTCTACCGTCCAATTCCGTTAGATTTATGTTGACTTCCGTTAGGTCAACAAGGGCTAAAGTTATATTTTCGTTAACTTTAGTCCACTAGTTTTTGGAATTTACTAACTTTAATCCACTAGTTTTTAGAATTTACTAACTTTAGTCCATTGGTTCTCTGACTTTCGTTGACTTAACGGAAACTGTTATAGAAGGACTAAAGTTAATAATTTCAAAAACTAGTGGACTAAACTCAGATTAACGCTAACTAGAGAGACTAAAATCATAATAATCCTTTAATATAACAAGTGTGATGTCAAAAACCTACAACAAAGGAGTATAAATTTAATTTGATTAGTGGTTATACTTTAGAGAAATAAATATACAGTAGTAATAATAAAAATCTTTTGTAAATCAAGACAAATCGAATTTGGAATAGTAAGTAATGTGACCTGCTGAGTAGCTTTAATACCACAAAGAGATTACTAGTATCATTTAAATCTCGCTTGTTTAACATAGAAGAAAAAAAAATTAAGCTATTGAAAACTTTGAAAGGGACATAGTTGTGTACATATAATATCTCTTTCATAATCACCATGCATTATTAATAATAATGTATTGTAGTTAAACCCGAATTATAAATCATTAAATGTAAAAAAGATACCAATTAAACATGTAAATTATTTCATTGATTCTATCAACAGCTGAAACTGTTATAATCTTGCCATCTTGATTTAATAATAAGGAATTTTTCACAATCAATTATTATTTTGCTTTTGGGAACAAACTAATCAGCTGCTATTTTAACGGAATACATATCAATGTAGTCCATAAAGAGTGTTAATTAAAATAATACATTCAAAATTGAAATTATTAAGGAAAAAAAATACCCTTAGAAGCTTTTGTCAAAAAGAAGTAAACTTAATTAAAAGTCAGCACTTCAATCTCAAACAAGTAATTTAATCACATGAAAACTGCAATGTATTTTTTTAAATTGCCGCATTACCCACAGGCCACAACAAGTGGTCAGATTTACATTCACTGTTCAAAATTCAAATAATAACTTTGTATTTTTACATAATCAGAAATCTATTGAAAAGTGAAAACCAATGCAAAAATGATAAAAAAAATTAAATGAGCAATTACCCACTCACCGTCTACTCTGAATCGTCAACTACCACCATTAGTCATTGATGGTTAAGGGGAAAGAACATTTTTAACCTTAAAAGAAATTATTAAAATACATTAACCAACAAAAAATCATAGAAGTATAAAAAAATAAAAATCAAATCAGCTATATATACATACACCTTGGTTATTATTTGTGACCCCGGTTCGGTTTCGGTTCCGAACCGGTGGTTCCGGTTTATCCGGTTCCGAACTTTTTTTTTTCTTTTCGAAATTTAAAATTATAAATTAAAAAAAGAATTATTAGAAAATTTAAAAGATATGTTGGAAATAAATTTAAAAAATTTGTTGAAAATGAAATTGAATTGAGTAAAAAAAAAATTCTAAGGCTTGGTATTGCTAGACAACCATATATGCTGATTAAGTGATTAACAATTCAAATTAACATAAATAAAAATAATTTTTTCATGATCTTAGCTCTGTTATTATTTAATTTAGTTAAATTAATTATTTTCCCCTAAAAAACTGTAATATTCTTTATAATAAAATATTAAATGAACAAACAAAAAAAGAGTTAATCAAACAACAAAGTCATGAACTACCCATTTGCTGACCCATGTGACATGACTTGTCATCAGCAAATTTATTAAAAGAAACAAGCTCCTTTACTCGAGCTTATTCAACATGTGATTTCTGGGAATATGAAAGAAGAAAGAGAGAGTAAAAGGAAGGGGTAAATTTGTTGTAAATTGTCTTATATGCAGCTTTTTTGACCCAGATTCAAATCATTCAATTCTAAGGGAGAGTTAATGTTATATTTCCCTCATTGTCTTCTGTTTTTTTTCTAGATTTATGTATTTTCTTGGAAGGAAAGAAAAATAAAATTTCTGTTAAGGTTTTGTGATATATATCTACAATGTGAGTGAATTCCTTGGTTGGCAACAAAATCATTTATTTTTTACATTAAGGAACATTTATACTCGTGATCATTTAAGATAAACTTTGTTAGTGTTTTTGATTTAATAACAAATAATTGCATGGTTTTAGAAATTTGTTAACAAAAATTCAATGATAAAGAATTTTCACATGGTTCATAAATAAAATTATATAAAAATAATTAAAATAAATTTAAGATTTAAAGAAATGAACACAACTTTAATACATAAGCTCACCGGTACACATATGAGTCATATAGCATTAGGTTAAACTCACATGGTCTGGACAGTAAATATCATCTACGATTTATTAAAAAATCTCTTAAATTTTGGTATAATTAAATCGTAAATTATTTTGTACATTAATATTATTTTTCAAAGGGCTATGCAAGAAACAAAATAGCAAATCATTCAAATTGGTCTCCAAATTTAAATGGAACATTCATCCAAAAAAAAGACCAAATTTCATTCCTCCATTTGGCCATTGCCTGTGAAGAAATATATTGACTGAAGAGACTATTGAAAAACAACAGAAGTAAATCCAAGGGTAGATATAAAATTTTAAAAAACAAATTTTTGTTTAAAATATTATAAAATTACATAATTTTGGTTTTTCTATATAGAAGAATTCGAACCGCAAGGCCGCAGCCTCGTTGAGTTGTGGACTTGTTATCTAAGTTTTTTAAAATTAAAATTAAATTAAAGAGATGTAGTATTTTTAAAAAAAATTAAGGATGTTTTTTTTTTATATTTTTATACGGATAAAAGCATATATATATATATATACAGTCATTTTCCTGTCAGTACGCACTGATAGAATTATATAAGAACATTGAATGTGAGCCACTCATTTATAAAAGAGTTTTGCCAAGTGCATAATGCTAAGTCAAAATATGTAAAATGAGTGGCTCACATTCAATGTCCTTATATAATTCTATCAGTGCGCACTTATGTGAAAATTAATGTATATATATATATATATATATATGAAGGGTACTTATATTGACATCCATAAAATTTATTAGTATACCTATATTTATATGTATACTCATGCCTAAAATTTAAAAAATAAATATTACTATAAGCATCCATCATAATATTAATAGTACCCTCATTGAAATAAATATATTCATTTTAATACATATTATTTATAAACACTTTTAAATTATTATCACACCCAATTTATAAAAAAAAAATTATATTATTTATAGAATATAATCATTTTTTAATGATGGTCCAATTTATTTTTATAAATATCTCGAATGTACAAGCCTTATAAAAGGAAATATGTTGAACCGTATATGAGGTCAAGAGATTTTAAATTTAGAATTCTCTTATTTATATAGTTATCTAAAAAAAATTATTATTGATATCTAGGACTATCTTAAAAAAAACTTGTTGATATCTACCGTTATCGTTAAAAAAAATATTTTGTTTATCGATAGAATTCATAATTATATAGAAAAGAAAGACAAAAACAATATAATAATCATGTGATAATAAAAAAGTTTGATACTTGAAATAAAATTAAAGTTTAATTAAGGTATATCATAAAAATTTGGGTTTATCATAATTTTTTTTTGTAAGGTAAGTTTTTTTAAAAATAAAGAAATATTTTGAAGATATGGATATAATTAATCAGTGTATATAGTATTTGATTTATTTTTAATTAAACTAACTTTTCCTTATTAGTAAATTTCTATTGACATATTTTTGTAATTAATTTTTTTAATAAAATATGAGTGTACTAATAAGTTTTATAGGTGTACTAATAAGACACCCATATATGGGTAGTGTTAACATGTGCCCTTAACAACAACTTTTTTTTTCCATAAATATAAATAAAACACATATCAATATATGTATTTATTATCTTATTACAATAAATCTAGTAACTATTTTTCATTTATGGAAAAAAATTGTTGTTAAAGGCACATATTAACACTACCTTATGATTTGTGGTTTCGGATTTCAGTTAGATTACTATTTTTAAAACGAGAAAAATAGGTAGGCAATTTGGCAATTTTCTCTAAAATTACAAAAATGATAGCTCAATAATATATATTTTTAATATATGGGATTTTGAGAATACTCTAAATATTTTCAGAAGCTTATGTTCAAAATATCGAATGTGTTTTTGTTCTATATATGATTTCTATCTGCGGTTGAGAAATTAGTAAATGCTTACTCTGTAGAAAAAAACACACCGGGCGTTGAACTGTGGTGGTGGATGCTCCAACCACATTGGCAAGTGGCCTGTGTTATAAATGTTAAGTATTGTTATCTACAAAATTGTGACCTACTTGATAGTTTTTTTTTTTTTTTTTTATTATTATTAATTTTGATGTATAACAATAAATATTACACGGAATCCTGACATCAAATGTTTAATTAATTAATTGGGTCGGGAATGGGTTAGTTTAGAGAGAAAAAAAAAACATCAATAATCTCTTAATTATTTCTAAACAATAGAGATTGATATTCTCGAATAACCTCACTAAGTAATACCAATTTTTATAAACCGAAATCCCACACTTAAAGGGATTGGTATTAGGTCATCTATGTTTTGAATTGAAATAAAATAATTTCGTTGCCGGTAGAATAATACCTTGTCCTCTTTAAAAATTTATATTATATGACAGAGAATACGACCAGTTACAGGACTTATGGATAATTAATTTAGTCATGTTTAAGAAAAAAATCCATGCTAGGTTATCACATGTTCACAGAAAAAAGAGGTGTCTCATATTTGCGGTAACAAACAAATTAAATGATTAAAATTATACGTTGTAATACAAATTCAGTCTTTATTGAAAACCGAGTTATCTCTGCTGCATGATCACTCTAAAAAACATTATTTTTAGGGTAAGTGATATCTAAATCCATTGATTTGGTGAGACAGTCCCAAAATCACCATTAATTTTTTAAAATGGCTCAAATTAGATATTTTATAGAAAAAAAGTATCAATTTTTGCCACTCTGACCATTAATTGTTTGAAGTTCGTTTGTTTATATCATAAATTATTAGAATATGGGTTAAAATAGTAAAATATGTTTTACACCGGTTTTTGAAATGATTTTTAAAAGGTTTTAAACTGATTTTTTTTATCTGTATTTTGACTATTTTTTAACATGATTACTTTATAAAACAGAAAATATTGTCAATAAATTCTTATAAGCAAATCATTACTTTTTATATATAATTAAATAATAAATTAATCATAAAATAAGTTTGATGTCACCCCAAATTAATCGGGAAATAATAATAAGTTTTATGTCACCCATAAACAGAAAGTATTATCCATAAAAATAATAAATTAATCAAATCATTAATTTTTATATATAATTATATAATCAAAATATATAAAATATTGTAATAAAAAATTTTATGGACGTCATATCATACATAACGGTAATTTTCTGTTAGATTTTAAAAGAATGGTTGTTAAGTGAATAATGTTTTGTTAAAATGGTGATTTTGAAACAATATTTTATCAAAATTGTGATTTTGAAACAATTTAAATAGTATATATGAGTCTTTTTGGGACTTAACTCACCCATTAATGGTGTCTGGTGTAATTTATTTTTATTTTTACGATGCCATGAAAAGATGGCTCCACTTTAAAGTGGGAGACTTATTGCCTTATTGCATGATCACTCTGATTGAGTGTGTCATAATTCACAAAAGATTTGATAAAAATCTGAAATGACAAGACATGCCTTTGTGAATTGTGACAATAAATATCATCATACCAGGCCTAGCTAGTTAGCTATTAGGAAGGGATTTTTTTATATCAGTATGTATATAATATATATAATATAATAATATATATAATATATATATATATATATATATATTATATATTATATACGTATTGATATAAAAAAATCCCTTTCTAGTAGCTAACTAGCTAGGCCTGGTATGATGATGTTGCTTTTCCAGAAGAAATCAATAGTATTTTATAGGGCAAATTACAATTAATCCTTTAAGGTTTGGACAAGTTACACTTAGATGGATAATTTACTTTATTGTACATTAACACCCATAAAATTTAAATTTGACTTTAAAAATACCTAAAATGCCCTTAGTTATATTATTTTACACTTTATTTTTTTTATTTTTTAATCAAATACTTTATAAACTTTAATAAAATAAAAAAATTAAATAAAAAATATAATTCATTAAATAAATAAATAGTTTAAATAAATAAATAGTTTAAATAATTAATTAAATAAATATTTTGAATAAACACTTTCTTAAATTTGTTGTAAATCGTCTTATATGCAGCTTTTTTGACCCAGATTCAAATCATTCAATTCTAAGGAAGAGTTAATGTTATATTTCCCTCATTGTCTTCTGTTTTTATCTAGATTTATGTATTTTCTTGGAAGGAAAGAAAAATAAAATTTCTGTTAAGGTTTGGTGATATATATCTACAATGTGAGTGAATTCCTTGGTTGGCAACAAAATCATTTATTTTTTACATTAAGGATCATTTATACTCGTGATCATTTAAGATAAACTTTGTTAGTGGTTTTAGAAATTTGTTAACAAAAATTCAATGATAAAGAATTTTCGCATGGTTCATAAATAAAATTATATAAAAATAATTACAATAAATTTAAGATTTAAAGAAATGAACACAACTTTAATCCATAAGCTCACCGGTACACATATGAGTCATATAGCATTAGGTTAAACTCACATGGTCTGGACAGTAAATATCATCTACGATTTATTAAAAAATCTCTTGAATTTTGGTATAATTAAATCGTAAATTATTCTGTACATTAATATTATTTTTCAAAGGGTTATGCAAGAAGCAAAATAGCAAATCATTCAAATTGGTCTCCAAATTTAAATGGAACATTCAACCAAAAAAAGGACCAAATTTCATTCCTCCATTTGGTCATTGCCTGTGAAGAAATATATTGACTGAAGAGACTATTGAAAAACAACAGAAGCAAATCCAAGGGTAGATATAAAATTTTAAAAAACAAATTTTTGTTTAAAATATTATAAAATTACATAATTTTGGTTTTTCTATAGAGAAGAATTCGAACCGCAAGGCCGCAGCCTCGTTGAGTTGTGGACTTGTTATCTAAGTTTTTTAAAATTAAAATTAAATTAAAGAGATGTAGTATTTAAAAAAAAATTAAGGATGTTTTTTATTTTTTATTTTTATACGGATAAAAAAGCACATATATATATATATATATATATATGAAGGGTATTTATATTGACATCCATAAAATTTATTAGTACACTTATATTTATATGTACACCCATGCTTAAAATTAAAAAAATAAATATTACTATAAGCATCCATCATAATATTAATAGTACCCTAATTGAAATAAATATATTCATTTTAATACATATTATTTATAAACACTTTTAAATTATTATCACACCCAATTTATAAAAAAAATCATATTATTTTTAGAATATAATCATTTTTTAATGATGGTCCAATTCACTTTTATAAATATCTCGAATGTACGAGCCTTATAAAAAGGAATATGTTGAACCGTATATGAGGTCAGGAGATTTTAAATTTAGAATTCTCTTATTTATACAGCTATCTAAAAAAAATTATTATTGATATCTACGACTATCTTAAAAAAAACTTGTTGATATCTACCGTTATCGTTAAAAAAAATATTTTGTTTATCGATAGAATTCATAATTATATAGAAAAGAAAGGCAAAAACAATATAATAATCATGTGATGATAAAAAAGTTTGATATTGAAATAAAATTAAAGTTTAATTAGGGTATATCATAAAAATTTGGGTTTATCATACTTTTTTTTTTGTAAGGTAAGTTTTTTTTTTAAATAAAGAAATATAGTTGAAGATATGATATAATTAATCAGTGTATATAGTATTTGATTTATTTTTAATTAAACTAACTTGTCCTTATTAGTAAATTTTTATTGACATATTTTTGTAATAAATTTTTTTAATAAAATATGAGTGTACTAATAAGTTTTATGGGTAGTGTTAACATGTTCCCTTAACAACAACTTTTTTTCCCATAAATAGAAATAAAACACATATCAATATATGTATTTATTATCTTATTACAATAAATCTAGTAACTATTTTTCATTTATGGAAAAAAGTTGTTGTTAAGGGCACATGTTAACATTACCTTATGATTTGTGGTTTCGGATTTCAGTTAGATTACTATTTATAAAACGAGAAAAATAGGTAGGCAATTTGGCAATTTTCTCTAAAATTACAAAAATGATAGCTCAATAATATATATTTTTAATATATGGGTTTTTGGGAATGCTCTAAATATTTCCAGAAGCTTATGTTCAAAATATCGAATGTGTTTTTGTTCTACATATGATTTCTATTTGCGGTTGAGAAATTAGTAAATGCTTACTCTGCAGATAGGGGTGTAGCTTAGCCGGTAGATAAACGAGTTTGAGGCTTTAGACAAATGACTTTCAAATTAGCGGTTTGAATTCTATCGTTATTAAAATCTTAAAAAAAAAAAACCTTTTAGATAAAAATATATGGTAAAAAAAAAATTGCTCTACTCTGCGTTGTCACATACAGTACATATTTCATATTTGGTTCTAATCAAGATCCTTTTCAAAAAATAAATTGATCTTACAATAAATTTAAATGGAAGTTTTTTTGTTTTCATGATTAAAATTAAAGAGATGGAAATAATCATGGAATATTTCAAAAAAATAAATAAATAAGGGTGCATTTTTTGAATTTTTTATATATTTTTATTCATATAAAAGTGTATGTATATATATGGTTGGTGGTTCCAAATTTCATTTGGATTACTATTTAAAACAAGAAAAACAAAATTAATAAGATACAATCTTTTCTTTTTTGAAAGGAATAAATGAATAATAAGATACATTGAATTATGTGAAAATGAGTGCGACCATAACAACATTAATGCATCGGATCCCATAAGAACTCCGAAGTTAAACGTGTTTGGGTCAATGCAGTACTAGGATTGGTGACCTCCTGGGAAGTCCTCGTATTGCAACCCTTGAAAAATTTCCTTCAAACAAAAAAAAATGATGTGAAAACGATTGCATCGAGAAGATATATTGAATTATGTTTCTAAAAAAATGAACCAAAAAGGAGATGCAATTATACAGGAGCAAAATTTCAATCTTTCCAAAGCATTCTTCTTTTGTTTTAAATTAAATAAACTTGTAACATAAAAAACAAGGCTTTGCAAAGATAGATTAAATTCTACATCCGAAAAGTATCCCATGTTTTGTAAAAATAAATAAATAAATTCCAGAATCAAATAGGAAGCAAAAGAAAAAAAATCACTTTGTTAATTTCAGGCAAGAAAAACAAAACTTTGGTAATTTTTTTATATTTATTTTAAAGAAACAAAACTTTGTTAAATTAATCCACTTTGTGTGCATATATATATGATGAATATGGTGCTAATTGCTGAATGTACCACTATAATAACCTATTAAAGAAATAAAATGTTTTGTTCGACTAGGAATGGTACTCTGTGTACTGTGATTCTTCAATTTTTTTTTTGTGAAAATAATATATATATATATATATATATATATGTGTGTTTTTGAATTACAACTAATACTGGGACCGTCAACATGGACGAAACTCAACTGGTAGATGAACGAACTTTTAGTTTGGGTAAATAACTCGCAGCTCAACTACTCGAATTCTACCAATGACGAAAACTTTTAAAAAAACACATGATTCCTAATTAGTAGATATTGTCAATAACAAAAAAACTACTACCGAGACCTAACAAGATTAAACCATTAAAACATACAAACACAGTCCGAAATACTAGTTTTACTATTAGGATGAGGTTACATATGGAGTACAACTTAAACCTTCAAAAAGAGGTATGCTCTCACTTTTGGAGTTGAATGGGTTCCATAAATTGAACCCGAAAACAGACCCGAAATAAAAATTAAGTATAATAAATAATTAATAATTTAAAAAAAAACTATTCATTGGAAACTTAAAAGTTAAAATTAGTTTTCTCTCGCCTCTGTCTCTCTCTCAGTTCGACATTGCTCTCTATCTTTCTCTCATACACTTATCAGTCACAGCAATCTCTGAAGAAACTAGAAAGGCATTGTCTTCCTTAAATGGCTAGTATTTTCCTATTCTCTTTCTCTGCTTTTACTTTTATTTCTCGAAATAATTTATTTACACGAAATTAATTATTTTTCTGTAAAAAACGAGATGTTACAAAATATTTGTAATTGTCACGATCAAAAATTCGATTTGTCACGTTGTTTCTATTTCTTCTTCATATTTTTTGATTATTTTTCATGATTTTTGTTCGAAAATCAATTATTTTTTCGAAATTTTGTTTAAAAGCTACTGATTTGTCACGAATGCTGATTTTTTCGTGACAAATCAAAAAGAAAACTGATTATTTCTTGACAAATAAATTATGTTGTCTAAAAAATAATAATAATTTTTTATTTTTCACTTTTTAAATTATTTTGAACGCTTATTTATATATTTTTCTCCGATTTGTCACGAAATTTTAAGAATCAAAAATTTGTCACGAAATTTCAAATCAAAAACTGATTTTTTAAGGTTTTCTTATGAGCTTTAATTTTTTTCCGTGACATATGAATTATTTTGTCTAAAAAATAATAATTATTTTATTTTTCATTATTACAAGCTAATTTTAAATCTATTCATTTTATTTTACTAATTTGTCACGAAATTTTACTATTTTATGATTTGTCACGAAAACTGCTATTTTTCGAAGAATGTGTCACGAACTTTAATTTTCTACATGACAAATGAATTATTTTCTGAATGATAATTTTTTTAATTCAGTGTTTTAATTTAATTTTATCGATTTTTATTAGTTTTCACTGATTTGTCACGAAATTTGGATTTGTAACGAAAGCAGATTTTTTTGATTTGTCACGAACTTTAAAGGATTTGTCACGAAAACATCTTTTTTTTTTATTTGTCACGAACTTTAATATTTTTTCTGTGACAAATGAATTGTTTTGTCTCTAAAATATATATATTTTTTATTTTTAACTATTTTAAATTGTTTTAATCGTTTTTAATTTATTTTTCTTGGATTTGTCACAAAATTTTAAATTTGTCACGAAATAGTCAAAAACTGATTTTTTAGGATTTGTCACGAGCTTTAATTTTTTTTTTGTGACAAATGAATTATTTTGTCTGAAAAGTAATAATTTTTTTTTTACTGTTTTAAATTAATTTTATTGATTTTTATTATTTTTCACTGATTTGTCCTGAAAACAGATTTTTTTTCGTGACAAATGAATTGTTTTGTCTCTAAAATAATTTTTTAATTTCTATCATATTAAATTATTTTTTTATTTTTCATTAATTTGTCACGGAATTTTAATAACGAAAGCTGATATTTTCGTGACAAAGGGATGTATCGATTTGTCACGAACCTTTTATTTTCCGTGTCAAATAAATTATTTTGTCTCGAAAATAATAATAATTTTTTATTTTCACTATTTTAAATTATTCTTAACGTTATTTTTTTTGTACTAATTTGTCACGAAAACCGATTTTATCGTGACAAATCCTTTAAGTGATTGATTTGTCATGAATATTAAACTTTTTTTTCGTGATAAATGATTTATTTTGTCTTAAATTTTTTTATTCACTATATTAAATTATTTTTAACGTTTTTTTTTACTGATTTGTCACGAAATTTTACCATTTCGTCTTGATGTGTCACGAAAACTGATTTTTTCGTGATAAATCTTTGAGTGACGGATTTGTCAAGAACATTAATTTTATTTCGTGACAAATGAGTATTTTGTCCTATTTTTTTTTACGTTTTGTTTGTATTTATTTTTCCATATATCAATTAATTTTTTTAAAATATTTTTTCTAGAAATTTAAATTTTACCATAAAATTCCTAAATCTAAAAACACAATCAAACAAAAAACAATCATACCTTATATAAACTATAAACGTGAACTAAACTCAAATAAAAAAACTAAAAGAAAATTGAGATAAATAAGACTTGTCGGAATTTTCTTAATGCCCCTGTAATTATTTATAAATTTAATCTCTTTAATGTTTTTTTTTATTGTTTCAATCAATGCAACAATATTTTAATTTGTGACTTGACAAGCAAATTCTTTTTGTGATGAATTCCTAGCACAGAAGTCACAAAGTTGAAATACTTTCTTTCTCTTTGATTGAAAATTGAAATTTAACTTTCTGCTCTTTTTGAGAGTTTTTAGTTTTTCATATTCTGGTGTTTGGTTTAGTGATCGAGTAAAATCTGATAAATTGATTTAACCACTTTATTAATTACCCAACAACGCTATTTAAAGTTCACTCATCTATGTAGATAAACCTTCTATAAATATTCTTTTTTCTTCTTTCAATTTTCCTCAATAGAAATTAAACACAAAATATTTCCTTTCAATTTTCTCAATGCTTTCTCACCCTCCAAACACATTAATCTCATAATGTATTTTCAAAGTATGTATATATATATATCTATATATCTATATATATATATATATATATCTTTATCTTTTCTTTGTATTGCTTTTGATAAATATGTTAGAGAATAAAGTGAGTTTAACACAGCTGTTTTTTTTTTTTTTGGAGATCATAGAAAACTAGAAAAGATATAAACTGCTCTAAAGAAGGAATTCCGGTCAGTACTCCATGTCTGACCATGATTTTTCTGTCCAACCAATATACCAGGTTTGTTTAATAACTTTGGTTTCATTATATATTTGCTTTAATTTTTCATATTCTTCTCTCTAAGTTGGACAAGTCATGAGTTATACTTTCATAATTGATAATTGATGGACTATGATATACAACAAGAAATTAAACAAATACCAACGAAGAAATAAGTTTTTAATTATTTTTAAACTTACAAAATTTTAGAACGGGTATCCAAATCATTAACCACTTTATTAAAGATCGTATAATTGTAAAAGGATACCAAACATGTGAATCATTCCATCAACTGCTGAGGCTACTATAATCTTGCCATTGCGATTGAATCATAAGGGAAATTCAAATTGCAGGGGGGGTCTTCAAAGAAACTAAAATTCATTAAGCGAAAAATTCGTTAGACCAGATCCCGGAAACCTAGAGTCTGGAACCAAGCCATCTTCTCAAATACATTCCTATCTTTATATTACCAGAGTTATCAAGTTAATAGTTATTATGGGATATTAAGATTTTAGTCTCTCTAGTTAGCGTTAATCTGGGTTTGGTCCACTAGTTTTTGGAATTACTAACTTTAGTCCACTGGTTCTCTGACAATATCTATTCCAGTCTCTACCGTCCAATTCCATTAGATTTCCGTTGACTTCCGTTAGGTCAAATTTAGATTTCCGTTAACTTTAGTCCACTAGTTTTTGGAATTACTAACTTTAGTCCACTGGTTCTCTGACTTTCATTGATTTCCGTTAGATTTAACGAAGACCGTTATAGAAGGACTAAAGTTAGTAATTCCAAAAACTAGTGGACCAAATCCAGATTAATGCTACTAAAATCTTAATATCCCTAGTTATTATAATTCTGTTGAGACGAAGTTAGTTCAGTTGTGACCCCTTCACATTTGCACCACGAGGGTGAGGGATCGAATCACCCTCATAAAAAGAAAAAAACCTGATTTTATATAATCATATAATACTTCAAAAGAAAAAAGTTATTATAATACTCATTGCATGATATTTTGTGCATAACAAACAATGAAATGAAGATTCATTTTCTCATTCCATGCTTGATTCCACTAACGAAACACCACCTTAATATTTATGATGCACACCAGTTCACCACCATAATGCCAGCTCAAAAGTCAAAACAAATAACTTTCGTTTTTAATCACATTACTTGACTCTCAAATAGTCACTTTGAATTACAACCACTCATTCATTGTGTGACCATTTATTTGAACTCTGAAAGGGTGGTAGAAAAAAACATTTTATTAATTTCTGAAACTTCCAGGCAATAAAAATTCGTGCTATCTTTTTATGGTGCAGAAATCTCTCGGAAGAAATTACATAGGTATGATAAAATTGAACCACTTTATTAATTCCCAACAACCCTCTTTAAAGTTCTCATTTATCTTTTCATGCTGTTGTTGCAAGTGAAAAAAGTGCTTATGTAATAAAAAAACGACACTTTCAACAAGAGAGAGCGAGAAAAAGTGATCTTCTACCGTCCACACTCCAACACCTCACACTTCTTGGCCGTTGGATTGATTCACGTTCTATTTTAGATTACACTTATATTTGTATGTGTTTACTTTAATGTAAATACTAATATATATGCTTTAAATTGTAAATCAAAGTCACCTATAGGATGCAAGCATGCAACTCTTTTAACTTCTTCAACACGTTACCCCTTACCAAAAATTTTGTTTTGTAGAATAAAGAAACCGAAAACTAAAGTTATTAATAAAGACCAGTCATGTATACTCATGTAGCAGCAGAAGCAAATTGATACAGCAAATTGATACACCCAACAGTGAAAAGTGTAGAGAAGCCCGTGTTGTAGCAACAGAAGCCATTAATCTCAACTCTTTCTAACAGTGCCAATTGACTTTATATAATGCTGTATAAATTACCTATATACAACCAAAGAATAGTGGATAGAAAAGTGATATTTAGAAAAATGAGGTTAATGCTTTTGATTTCTATTTTTTTCATATGTTTTTATTTGAAAACAATTAATTGATTTTCATGTTTTTATTTGAAAACAATTTGAATTGAGTGAAAACATCTTCAAGTCACAAGCTTTTATAGCACAAGCGGCCGTCAATTTCAGTATGGACTATATATCTATAATAGTTCTAGTCGAAATGGGGAGCTGCTCAGATGAGAATTAACGATCTATATCACCATTTAACTAGAACTGTTAAAACCCTTAAATGCAGTTGATGGGAGTTGGACAATTAATTTCGTATTTTACAGATGAAGAAGAATATAATCAAGTCCTTAGTAATTTAATTATATGCTTAAAGTAGGACACTTTGCCACTTTGGGATCTTCGATTTTCTTGAGCACTCTCTTTATCTAAATGTAAATTTGATTAGTGTTAGACTTTAGAGAAATAAATACAGTTTTGGGCAGATTGTCAAAACTTATTGGTGATGAATTTGGTTTCTTGATCTAATTATAGTACTAATTATTTGGTCTAAACGAATAATAAAGCTTTAATTTTTTTTTATACGATCACTGTATACAAACTGATATATACAAATTTGATTACTGGTTACTGGTTAGAGAAATAAATATTGTAAATTAGTAATAATAAAAATCCTTCGAAAATCAAGACAAGTCAGATTTGGACATGATCCATATAGTAAGTAATGTAATGTAATAAATGTTAAGTATTGTTATCTACAAAATTGTGACCTTGATAGTTTTATTATTATTATTAGTAATTTTGTAGTATAACAATAAATATTACATGGAATCCTGACACCAAACGTTTAATTAATTAATTAATTGGGTCGGGTCATGGGTTAGTTTAGGGAGAGAAAAAAAACATCAATAACCTCTTCATTCTTAAACCTCACTAAGTAATACCAATTTTTATAAACCAGAATTCCACACTTAAAGGGATTGGTATTAGGTCATCTATGTTTTGCATGGAAATAAAATAATTTCGTTGCTGGTAGAATAATACCTTGTCCTTTTTAAAAATTTAATATTATATGAACGAGAATGCAAACAGTTATAGATAAATAGACAATAAGTTTAGTCCTATCTAAGAAAAAAATCCATGCTAGGTTATCACATATTCAATTCACAGATAAAGAGGTGTTTCATATTTATGGTAACATACAAATTAAATGCATAAATTTGTATGTTTTAATATAAAGGGTTATTATGATTTTAGTCCCTCTAATTAGTGTTAATTTGTGTTTGATCCACTAGTTTTTGAAATTGCTAACTTTAGTCTTTCTATAACGGTTTCCGTTAAATCAACGAAAGTCAAGAACCAGTGGATTAAAGTTAGTAAATTCCAAAAACTAGTGAATTAAAATTAATAAATTCCAAAAACTAGTGGACTAAAGTTAACGAAAATCTAACTTTAGCCCTTGTTGACCTAATGGAAGTCAATGAAAATCTAACGGAATTGGACGGTAGGGATTGGAATAGGTATCGTCAGATAACCAGTTGACTAAAGTTAGTAATTCCAAAAACTAGTTGATTAAATCCAAATTAATACTAATTAGAGGGACTAAAATCTTAATATCTCTAATACAAATTCGGTCTTCATTGAAAACCGAGTTATCTCTGCTGCATGATCACTCTACAAAACATTATTTTTACACTGCCATGAAAAGATAGCTCCTCGTAAAGTGGGAGACTTATTGCCTTACTGGAGAAGAGGAAAAAGAAAATCAGATCGAGAGTGTGTCATCATAATTCACAAAAGATTCGATAAAAATCTGAGATGACAAGACATGCCTTTGTGAAAATAAATATACATACTGTACAAAAAAAATCTCGTCCTATTAGCTAACTAGCTAGGCCTGGTATGATGATGTTGCTTTTCCTGAAGAAATCAATGGTATTTTATAATGGGAAAACAAATAAAAATTTTCAAATGACATATTTACGCAACCTTATCGAGCAATTTACATTGATTTGTTTAATATAACAAGTGTGATATCAAAATTCAAAACCCTAAAACAAAGGAGTATAAATTTAATTTGATTAGTGGTTATTAGACACTTTAGAGAAATAAATACACAGTAGCAATAAATTAATAATAAAAATCTATAGAAAATCGAGACAAATCAGATTTGGAATAGTAAGTAATGTAACCTATACAGCCTATATTAGTTAGTAGCTTTAATACCACAATTACCAAGTGGTATCATATAAATCTCGGTTGTTTAACAGAGAAGAAGAAAAATAAAATAAAATTTGTGCAATTGAAAACTTCAAAAGGGGTATATTTGTACATGGATAATATCTCTCTTGTAATCATCCGGTGTTGTTAATGGTTATGTATAGTAGCTAAACTTGTATTATAAATCAATGGTTATGTATAGTAGCTAAACTTGTATTATAAATCATTAGTGATGTAGGACAATTGACTTTGGACTTTGAAGAAGAGATGGATAGGAAATTGTCCAAAAGAGGTGTTTCAAAGAAACGGGCATAACTTTTTGCTCGGTTGTCAGATTTCCAATTCTAATATGTTTTCGGAAAGGGTTTTTAGAGCTCCATAGCGGGACAACCCGGGCTTGCCCGGTTGACGTCATTTACTTCCTCAACGGAGCTGTTTAAGTTAGGTTATCGGGCATCCGAAGATTTTCGTGTTTTTATTTGTTTTCCGTTTTCTTTTATTTAGATGAGGATATTTTAGTATTTCTGTTTTTAGGGTTTTCTAAGCCTATTTAAGGCTTTTGTTATCAGTTTCGAGGTATTCAATAAATTTTATAATTTGGTTTCAGTTTTTTTTTTCTGGTGGATTCCAGTTTATGTTCTGTTAGGGTTACGCTTGTGATCCTAGAACTTCCGTTCTGCGTCAATTAGTCACTTTATTAAAGATTGTATGATATTATCAGGCCCTATGCAATAATTGTAAAAAGGATACCAATTAAACATGTGAATCATTTCGTTAATTCCATCGACTACTTAAGCTGCCATAATCTTAAATCTTGCCATTGTGATTCAAGTACAAGGAAATTTACACAATCAATTATTATTTTGTTTTTGGGAACAAACTTATCAGCTACTATTTTAACGGAATACATATCAATGTAGTCCATAAAGAGTGTTAATTAAAATAATACATTCAAAATTGAAATTATTAAGGGAAAAAAATATACCCTCAGAGCATTTCCAATGTAAGTGTGACTTGTGAAAAAAATAGATGTTATATAGGATAAATAGACATTCTGTAAATAATTGTGTCTCTAATGGAACCACGCATATTCAACCTCAACTCATATTAATGAGTGATAAAATGTGTGTTTTTCCACCACTAAAATACCAAATTTTAACTATAATACTACCACACTTCGACCAAGCAATTTTTTTTTTGTTTGTTATTTGCTAAAATCTAAAAGAGCATTTCTAATAGAGCGCAAATTTTGCTTCAATTTCAATATGGACTTTAATACTTCTAGTTGAAATGGGGAGCTGTTCAGATGAGAATGCTACAAAACCCAATTGAAGCAAAGATTCATGCCAATTGTATAGGCTCATCCCAGTTAGTTTCTTCTTCGGAATCAATTTCTATAAAACTTCATCGGACATATTTTATCAATCCACTTGTGTCACTACTACAAAAAAATAGAAAAGATTTTACTCAATAATATAGATGGCTATAAAAAATGATTTATTTTCATGAAATGTGATCATACCATTTATATACCTTTTTGAGGTTTCCATTTCCTATCTTTTGTTCTCGTTTTCGAGCGTAATTTTGTATATAGTGTGTTTGTTGAGCCTTGTATAGGTACATATTCCCTACATATGGTATTTATACTTAAAGTCAAGTTTGGGAAGCCAAAATTAACGAGCTAAAAAGTGAAGGATTGGAAGCAATGCAGAATTGGAAGCCATGCAGAGTTCTCGCCGTTGACCCAAACCTCGGCGTGATTCGAGGTCAACTGCGGCAAGCAAAACCATTGTTCTGCGGTGGATCCGCCATTGAGCTAGAAAGCGACATTAAGACCGCGGCACATGTCAACTCTGTTTTCCAAATGTTAATGAGTTGGCATTGCAAATGCTCATGCATAACACTCAACTTTCGAGGGCTATATCTCCCTTTTCAGATCGAAACACATTGAGATTCACCTATATTTGGAAAGCCCTAGAAGTCTATTTTCTAGTGGTTTTTACGGATCATAATTCTGGATTTTCTAGAGAGAGTTATGCCCGTTTTCGTAACTATGCATGAGGTTGGAATCTTGACCGCGGCATAACCGCGAAGGCGATAGCGGCACTTAAACTGCGGAAATCTCTGTCGTGGTTGTGCCGCGTCAACCCAGACCACGGCACACCTTCATACTAGACCGTGAGAGGCCATTTTTAGGGGAAAATGATTCCTTTCACACCCAATTTGAGCCATAATCTTCCCACACTATAAATTCACCTATTTCCTCCCTCCTCTTCAGGCGAGAACGTTGATCGTACCGATAAATACACCTTTTGGGGTCCTCATTTCCTATAATTTGTTTTCGTTTTTGAGCATATGTTGGTATATAATGTGTTTGTGAGCGTTTTGTAGGTACATGTTCCCTACGGGAGGTATTTGAGCTTAATTGAAGAGTTTGGAGGTTATTTAGGCTGATTTGGATGCCATGCAGTAGACTCAACTTTTGGGGGTCATATCTCCCTCCCCAGAAGGAACTATGTTTCCCATTACCTATATTCGGAAAGCTCCGGATGTCTACTTTCCAACGGTTTTTACTGATCTTAATTTTGGATTTTCGCGAGGAAGTTATGACAATTTTCGTAACGGCGCTCGCTGCTGGAAATTCTTCACCAGAGGGTTAGGCGACTTGTGAGACGACTTTCCACATGTCGCCTCAAAAGTCGCCTGTAACACTATCAAACTTGTTTTCCAGCCCGTTTTTGAGGGGCAATCTTGTCCTTTCACTCCCAATTCTGGCCCTAACCTCCCAATACTATAAATACCCCATTTTCTCCACATTCTTCAGACTACTCTTCTCTCCCTCTCACACCCAAATCACCCTTCTTCCATATTCTTCATCTCTTTCACCTTCTCCACCAAAGGAGTGATTCAAGGTCCCATGGAGGTTTTTCCTCCATGGGAGCTCACCATACACCTCCACCACACCATTTTACACATTCTCCATCCATCTTAGAGTAGATTACAAGGAAATAAGAGTGGTTCTTGGACCAATTCCGAGCTAGGAAAGCTAAGAGCTTCTTTGGAGGGTTTGTCTTCAAAGGTTGTCTCCTTTTCACCCATTTCTTGTATTTCTTGTTTTCTTTGATGTGTAACTCGAATTTGGGAATATTGTAAACCTTTCACATGTGTTATATATGTATTTTTGTTCATGAATTCGTTTGGGTTTTGTTTTGCTCTTTGATTTATGTGTTTTAAGCTCTTGTTATGATATGTATGTGTGTGGATGGTCAGAAATCAATATGTGTCCATGAATGAGTTTAAGAGTAGATATAATTTAGAATAGAAATTTAGTTGCCCATGATTGTTGATTGATTGATGGATGGCTTGAAATAACATGTATTGATTTATTTGAGTGATTAGGGATTTTAGCCCTAGAGAGTAGAAAATGCTAGTTCAGACATTTAGTTGCTAAATTGGCCTTGGTTCATATCCTTGTGTTTAATGGGTCTTTTTAAGACACTATTGCCCATCATTGGTCGGAATGGGTGATGAATTGATTTAGGGAAAATTTCCAAATCAAGAGGATGAGCCCTTAATTCATTTGAATGTTCTTAATGTTTAACAATTGCATTGATGCATATTAGTGTTAAGTGAACTTTTTTCCATTCATCTTCATCCATCTTAGGGAGTTTATAGAGATAAGGAGAGAGCTTTCTCTTTCATTGGGAGGGTTGTACAATCATGAGATTGGAGAACGCCGTAGTCGTCCAGTGGTGAGGACATCTCGAATTGACACCCGAGAAGACCCGGTGTTCGATTCCCGGTTATGGATTAGGGGTCTCCTTTCTATCCATTTTGTATTTCTTTCTTTGCATTTTTGTTTCTTCTTTGATGTGTACTTTCATTCATTAGAAAGTTGATGTACACCTAGCATTGTTGCCTTTTTATTGAATGTGTTTGTTGATGTTTAAGTGGTCATTTGAAGTGTTTAATGCTTTTGAGCGTTTAGCTACCGCTTGAATGAACTTTGGTTGTTGTGTGAAGAACCGAAAGGTGAAGCATGCAACGTGCATGAGTAGTTTGGCCTCTACATGCAGGGTAAGGTAGCAATACGCGATGCTTTTGCATGTATAGTCGCTATGTATGTCTCATAGTTCTTAATGAACTCGAGTGTAGTTCGGGTAACCGTGTAGAAATAGGTTGCTGGTGCACGTCGGTATAGCCGTTATTACTTAGAAAGAATATTGGCGAGGATTAAGTGAGCACGACTTTCAACATTCACTATGCATGTTTGTATGAAATTGTGTGATTGCTATGGTAGAGTCATTTACTTAGTGTAACTATTTACATTCCATATCACTCCATTCCATCATATCATTGTACATATTGTTTGTTTATGTAGTTTGTTAGCTAGTTTAGCATTTACTTTCCGCATATTATTTTTGCATGCGCAACACACGATTCCGCTCGGCGTGTTGTAAAAGTAGCTAGAACTAGAGACGGTCGGTGAATCCCACCTCCCTGGGAACGATCATTGCTTGCCGCTGTGCTAGTCTCTGCGACTCGCACACTTGCGAGACCGAACTTAAATGTTAAATCATTTGGCAACGACGTGCCCGTCAAACACAACAACCCTTTATTTCTTCATCTTCTTCAATTCAAAAAGAGAGAGAGAGAGAGAGAGAGAGAGAGAGAGAGAGTGTGTGTGTGTGTGTGTGAAAGAGGCTTTCAAAGCTCTCATAGAGGTTCTGGAGCTCACCACCACCCATTTCTACACACCCCCCACCACATTTGAGAGTAGATTCCAAGGAGAAAGGAGTAGTCTTTGACCAATTTCGAGCTAAGCAAGGAATGAGCTCTTGGAGGGACCATCTTCAAGGGTTGTATTCTGTTTACTTATCTCTTTGTATTTCTTATTTTCTTAATGTGTAATCTCCACTTGAGAATATTTGTAAACCTATATTGTGCTCATTTATATATGTGATTGTTCTTAAATTCATTTGGGTTTTGATTCATTCTTATTGTTATTGATAATCTCTTATCTTGATATGCATGTGTGTGGAGATTGGAAATTGATATATGTTCATGGATGAGATTAGGAGTAGATTAACTTAATTGTAGGAGTAGTTGTAATCGAATATCCCATTTTTGTGTGTATGTCTTTGGAAGGTCGAAATGCCTTGTTTTGATGGGTTTTAGTGTATGTGGGTTTCGGTTGTGCCTATGGAGGATCATTACGAGTATAACCTTGACCACTTAGCTCTAAAGAATGGATGAAACTCGTTTTACGCATGATCGTGCTAGAATAGGTTTTGACTATATGTTCATATGCTTAATGCTTATGACTAGAGGCACAATTGCTCTAGCCATGAGCTTTGAGGAGTGATTTGTCGCGAATCCCTTAATTGAGAGAACAAGCCTTTATTTGAGTTGAATGTGCTTAATGCTTAACAATTAACTAAATGTGCATTTATGTATGGTGAGCTTATTGCCTCTTGTGTGTTCATTATCCTACATCTCTCCTATTCACCCTTTTATTTATCTCTTTAAACACCATTCTCACCCATCCATATTCTCTTATTTTCATTTACATTTCTTCACACACACACACACACACACACACACACACACACACACACACACACACACACACACACACACACACGGCAATGGATTATGCATACACTTCACACACACCATTCTCACCACATCCGCATTCTTATTTACACACTTTCAATAAACACTAGAACTGATACGGCTGACAGATGACACCTCCATGTGGATGATACCCTCGCTTGCCACTTTACTTGTTTTCAAACTTTAGAGTACATTGCTAGGAACTTTATAAATATCTTTTGAATTCACAATTTTGTAACGACTGAAAAAACAAAGTATCAAAGTGATTAAAGAAAATGAATGATCGGACGATTTATATACCTATTTGAGGTTCCCATTTTCTAGCTTTTGTGCTCATTTTCGAGTGTGTTGTGTGTATATAATGTGTTTTGTGAGCCATGTATAGGTATATGTTCCCTACAAATGGTGTTTGAGCTTAAAGTCAAGGTTGACAGGCAAAAATGAGTAAAGAAGTGAAGAAATGGAATTCCCACAGAGTTGCCGCGGTCCAGCTGTCGTCATGCTAGACATGGCGTGCATTCGAGGCCAACCGCGGCGTACCAAACCTGTAGTTTCCGCGATCGATCTGCCGTTGAGCTAGACCATGAAAATGGAACTGCGGCACACCGCCAACTATGTTTTCTAGGCCATTTCTGAAGGGTTAAAATTATATAGGCTTGTGCTGAGCGTCCAACTTGCGGAGGTCAAAATCTTCTTCTTCAGATCAAACCACGTTGAGATCCACATATATTCAGAAAGCCTCGAATGTCTAGTTTATATAACATTTTACTGATTGCGATTTTGAGTTTTCTAGAGGAAGTTGTCTGGTTTGAGTAACTAGTGCGTGGTGTTGAAAATTTCATACTGGTGATCATGGCGACCTCCATGGCAACCAACCCTCCTAGCCTTGCTACTCACATTGACCTCTGCCACAACATCACAGAAGGCAAGGCGACCGTTTTACTTGCCTTGAAGCCTGGAAAGGCCATTACGACCTCCAAGGCAACCATGTTACTCTCCACAACGCTAGCCTTGAACCCTGACGAGGGCAATCTTATCCTTTCACCCTAAAACCGTGCCTTAACCTCCCCACTCTATAAATACACACTCTTCTTTTTCTCTAAACACAATTCTTCAGACCTCACACCACACCACTTCATCTTTTTCATAAGAAAAGAGAGAGATGAGCTTCTAAAGGCTCCATGGAGGTTTTCCTCCATGGCTGCCTCACCACCACCAAATTTTAGAGTATATTGTAAGGAGGAAGGAGGGGTCTTGGACCAATTTTGGGCAAGCAAAGCATGGAGTTGTTGGAGGGGTTTTCTTCAAGGGTTGTTTCCTTTTTTACTTTTCACTTTATATCTTGTTTTCTTAGATGAGTAACCCCACTTGTGAATATTTGTAAACCTATATTATGCTCATTTATATGATAATTGTTTATATTTCGATTTGGATTTTGATTCATTCTTGTTAATATTGATTAATCTATTATCTTGTTATGCATGTGTGTGGAGATCGAAAATTAATGTGGTCATGGAAGGGATTAGGAGTATATTAATTTAATATATGAGTAGTTGTAATTAAATATCCCATTTATGTATGTATGTTGATGGATAATCAAAATGCCTTGTTTGGATGGGTTTGAGTGTATGTGGGTTAGGGTTGTACCTATGGATGGCCTTTCCAGGTATTGCCTTAACTACTTACCTCTAAAAGAATGTATGAAACTTGTTTTATGCATGGCCTTTGATAGAATAGGTTTTGGCTCTATGTTCTGGTGCTTAATGTGTCTTTGGCTTTAAGACACCATTGCTCTTTCCATGGCTTTTGGAGAGTGATGATTGGATTTCGGTATTCCTTAATCGATGGATGATTCTCAAAAAGATATGATTTGGTTTCGGTTGTCCTTAATCAAGAGAACGAGCCCATGACTTGAATTGAATGAACTTCATTATCTAACAATCAACTTAATGTGCACTTGTGTATGGTGAGCTTATGAACCTCGTGTGTACATTATCATGCCATCTCTCTAAAGCCACATTTATTTTCGTAACTTAGGGTGCTTTGCCTTTAGGAGTAGATTAAATTAGCTTAGAAGTAGAGTAATTTTGAAAGGCAAGCACCCGGTTAGAATTCTATCTTTAGTTTTAAGTTCATTTAGTTTTAGGATGCTTTCATTTCACATCCTCACACAAACCCGCATTATGCATACATTTCACACACATCATTCTCACAATTTCTATGTTTCTATTTACGTACTTTCAATAAACTTTAATGCTAGAGACGGTCGACGGATGACAGATGACACCTCCCTACAGAATTGCGATACTAGTTTTTTGACTCGTACACTTACGAAGTAGAATAAAATATAATCTTTTGACATAAGCACAACGACGGATGTGTCAATGAATCAATTTATTTTTAAGTGATTTTATTTTATAGATGAATAACTCAAAATAAAACAATTTGGGAAAGTAAACCATTTTCTGAAAAAAAAAATTACCAACCTTTTTATACTCTCACTTATCAACCTCACTTTAAAAAACTTAGCTGTAATTGTGTGTCTGTTGTTTGTGGTCAGTGGGTCAAAGATTTTTTTGCTTTCGAAAATGGTATTGATACTGTGATGTAACTTGTAAGAAGGTGCTTTTGTATTGCCTTTCCTCTCCGATGTGAACATAAATTGGAAGGTACTACAGACGTGCAGTACAAGTTAACAAAGATTAAATAATAATCAGGTTTATATATTTTAGAACAAATTACACAAAATTCACCTTAGATTTATTTTTTTATACGCGGAAACAATTTTATCCATTAACTAACATACACCTCCCCAGTCGTTAGCCAACGACCGTTACCTTGTCAAACCGTGGAAAAGTTTGAAATACCCCTAACATGACATCAGAATGTCTATTTACTTATTTTCTTTTAAATTTTATTATTTTAAAATTAATGAATTAAAAATAAAATAAAATCATATTCTCAAGGGTAAAAATCATTTTGGTCCCTCTAGTTTACCCTATTATGCGTTATGATTCCCCTAGTTTCAGTATTGGTCATGCAAGTCCCCATAGTTTAAGTTAATGGTTGGTTAGATCCCTACCGTCCAATTCCGTCAGGGTTTTTACAAATTCTGTCAATGGAACGATGGCAAAATGGTCAAACAATGTTCAGAGCTTCTAGAAGGTTTCTGTTGAATGGCAGCATAGTAATTTTGTATTTAATTAAATAAAAAAATGAAAAAACTAATTAAATTCAAAATTAATTTCTCTTCTCTTCTCTTCTCTCTAATCTCTTCTCTTCAAAATTAAATTCAAAATGAAACTCTAATCTCTTCTCTTCTAATGGAACCCTAACCTCTTCTCTTCTCTCTCCACCATCTCTTTTCTGAATCACAAAACCCATCTGCCAAAACTTAACATACAAAAATTTTCACTGCACATCAAAAGCCTAACACTCAAAAATTTTGTTCTAGATCTCCTATGGAGAATCATTAGATTCAACCTTCAACCTTCAACCTTCCGATGTTCCCCACAAAGAATAAAACAGAAATTGTTTGTCAAAAAATAGAAACCCAAACCATACAAACAACCCTTCCAGTCGTCAGCTCTGATGGAGATCGCCTCCATCAATAGCAAACCCCAAACCCAACTCAACCCCATCAACAACCACCACCCTACGAGAAATCAAACCAATAATACCCGCACGCACAACATATCGAATCGAACCTTTAACCAGTTAAGTGAGATAGAGAAGATTTCTGGGTTGAGAAAGAGAAGAATCAGTTTGAAGAGTCTGTAAGTTCATTGGTGAGGAGATTGACGCCGCTAAGGAGATCGCCGACGAAGAGAACGAGAGAGATACGAGAGAGATGAGAGGTGTGAAGAGATGATGGTTCTGGCTTTTTTGTTTGTGTACGAGAGAGATGAGAGGTTTGGTTTGGTTCACACTTCTGTCCTGTGTAGTGATTTATGTTAATTGTAGTTAATGGCCATCTAGTGTTGAGAGAGTGTATAAGGAGAGGAATTTTCCAGATCTGGAAATCTGGTTTTTTATTAATATTATATTTTTAGTAAATCAATTTAATTGTTTTTTTATATTTTATTTTTCTATCATCAATTAATATTAGTTTATTTAGTAAATCAATGTTTTAATTGTTTTTTTTTTATTTTTCAATTATTAATATATCATTAATTATATTAATGGGTTGATGATCTGTGTTAGTGTTCTTAATGTTCAAAGTTAATTTTTTTTTGTAAATTGGATTTGGTAGAGGTCAGATTGGAGCTCCACCGTCCATCTCATGAGATGGAGAGATGGACGGTGGGGATCGAGATGGACGGTGGAGATCTACCAAATTCATTTTAAAATTTAAAATTTTATTAATTTTTAATAATTTAAATATTTATAAGAAGGATAAAATATTATTTTTGTCAAAAGTCACATGTTAAGGGTCATTGATGTCGTTTTATCTTTTGATTATGTCAGAAAGCCTGTTTTTAATAAAAACTGTAACAGAAGGATCAAATGAGCTAATACTGAAATTAGAGGGACCAGAACGCATAATATGTCAAACTATAAGGACTTTTATCATTTTTTCCATATTCTCAACCTTCCGGTATATTCTTTTTCTTTCATTTTCTCATGTCTCAAACACCTTTTTACATTGAATTTGAACTCACCAAATCTTCCGAGGAACGATTATCAAACACCTTCATCCCATAGTTCCTCACAAACTAATCCTTCATCCCATTGTTCTCCACAAACTAAATACATAAGAATCAAAAGTTCCTTAACAAACAAATCCAACCCAGTTTTTTTTTTTTAATGTTTTTCTCTTTATTTTTGATAATCCATTTTTCATGAACCGAGTTTCTTAAAAATGTTTTTAAAATTGTAGAAAAAAAATTGTTTTTTATATTTTAATATTTTTATTCTTTGTATATATATTTTTAATATCATTGATTTTGATTTTAGCATGAACGTTTTAATAGTGGTGGCAATATGTATCGGCCCGGCCTGGCCTGGCCCAGTAAGGGCGTGCCAAGCCCAAACAAGTCTGACATTCCAAATACAATATGAAACAATTGTCCTATCCCGTCTCGTCTCGCCCCGTCATGTCCCGTCCTCGTACCAAACGCATCCTTATACCTACTTCACGAGGTTGTAGATTCGAGTCTTCCTCCAAACCCCTAATTATAGTAATATTCTAACAAAACAAAAAATTACTCCATTAAATCTTTTATTTTTGTATCATACAATTGCACTCTTATTTAATTAAGATATGTGATTACCACGATAATATCTTGCCATATTAATTAGAATTTAATTATTATTATTAAATAACATGCGTTTTTAATTATTTTTGCATGATATTATCCATTAAATATTTGACAGGATATATTATTACTATCCTATTATATATATGAGGCGCTGGGGATGTGTGAATATACGAAAAGATGGGTTGTTTTGGTATCGATTTATTATTATTATTATTATTTTCTTCATTGTTGCCCGTAGAGAAATATACATGTAAAATCAAATATGTAACAAAATTCATTCTCATATGTTCAAAACGAAAATAACTCTTTAAAAGATATATTTGTCTGTCAAATATTTTTTTTCGATGCACTCATCTTTCATTTCAATTTTGCCAAATTAATTTTTTTGTTTTTGTTTTTTTGAACTAATTATCAGGAAAGAAAAATAAGTCCAAGAAGTCACTACCTCCAAGTGAAAATCCAAGCCCGAGCACAGATCAAAATCCAGCTCCGGATCCAGCTCCAGCTCCGGCTCCGGCTCCGGCTCCAGCTCCAGCTCCAGCTCCGGATCCGGCTCCGGCTCCGGCTCCGGCTCCAGCTCCAACTCCAGCTCCGGCTCCGGCTCCGGCTCCAGCTCCAGCTCCAGATCCGGCTCCGGCTCCGGCTCCGGCTCCGGCTCCAGATCCGGCTCCGGCTCCTGAACCAGCTCCGGCTCCAAATCCAAATCAACCTGAAGGAGGACAGATTAATTACGAACCTTATCATAATTCAACAAATTGGATGAATTTCGGACACTATGAAAACGAGATTGGCACTGGACGTAATTATCAGAATGAGATCAATGTCGGACGCCCTGTGAACGATAATTATGGAAACATAAGTAATGACTATGAATCTTTACCTAAGTGTGTTCGCGATTATTGGGAAGGACTGAAGTATAGATCATAAATAAAATCTAATTTATATTACTAATTATATATTGAATAAATATCATTTATGTAAGGCAAACACAACTTTTTAGCCGTATAAACAAGGGATGTTCTATTTTTACCAAGGATTATGGTTTTAATTGTTCTTATCATTCTTTTTTCTAAACTGACAAAATTACCCCAATTTTAATTTACTTTTATTTTTTAAAACTTTTATTTTTTTAAAAAGACCTCCATTTCACAGTCCTCCATATAGTCGGTTGACAAACAAAACAAACAGACATTGGTCTGTTTGAACAAACCAAGTTTTGCTTCATGGGAGGTAAAAATTAGTTTTTTTGTTTTTTTTGTTTTGGTTTTTTAATTTTTTTTACCTCCAAGGAAGTTGAACATATCTCCAATGGAGGTCTGAAAAAGATTAAAGGTATGTGACATAAAAAAAAAAAGGCCAAATTTTTATCATGTTAAATGAGGTTTTTGATTCTGAGTTTTTTGACGTGTTTAATAAAAAATGAAGTTTAGCTAGCAAAAAAAAAAACCCAGTGTGTTTGATAAAAAAAAAGTTTAGCGTGTTTAATCCCAATAAAATCATTAGCGTCCTTAATTCCCATATAACGCTAGTGTACTGTTATATTTTCTTTCTTCTTTCTTCTTCTTCCATTAAAATATATTTTTTTTGAAGTCACAAACCGTCCATTGTTGGAGGTCCGTGACCTCGTG
Source organism: Dipteronia sinensis (assembly GCA_033220585.1). Taxonomy (NCBI): domain Eukaryota; kingdom Viridiplantae; phylum Streptophyta; class Magnoliopsida; order Sapindales; family Sapindaceae; genus Dipteronia; species Dipteronia sinensis. The sequence goes on along the minus strand of CM065639.1, from coordinate 2,716,881 downwards.
CATATCTCCAATGGAGGTCTGTGACCTCATGCAGTGACGCAAATCTCCAATATATTTTATATTTAAAAAAAAAATTGAACTTTTTTTTAAGGGATTACTTTCTTGCAGAAGTTTACCTTTTCACTCAAACAAAAGTCTGGACAATTGAATAAGGAAGCAGATGCGTTAAGTAGGCAAGCGACTTTACTGGTTACTGTGGAGACCCATGTTACTAGTTTTGAAAGTTTAAATGAGCAGTATGCGGATGATGTTAGGGTTTGAACCGATGATCGCGGAAGCGTCATGCCTAATATATGCCCATAACTCATAGTAATTAACGTTAATAGCAGAAAAATAAGATGAGAGAAAATAAACCAATCACAACACAAGATATACGTGGAAAACCCAAATCGAGTAAAAAACCACGGGCCGTCAGGACGACAGAGAAAGTTCCACTATATGATAAATTGTTACAACCATATACTTCAGGATTCTCTCTCACACCTCAACCCCAAACCACGCTCACAAGATCCTCACCAAGAACCCCCCAATATCCCCTAGGTCTCTCCTAAATATCACTCACGGATCTCTAACTTGATCCACTGATATTCCCTTGGATCCCTCCCCGGATATTCCCTTAGGTCTCTCTCCCGGATCTCACCACTCTCTAATGTTACATGATGTTTCTTGACTCCATCCAAAATAACCTAATTACAAGATCTATTTATACTAGCTATAGGGAGTTTAAGAGAAAAGGAAATCCTACTCCTAAACATACAAGAATTACTTGTTCCACATAAATACTATTTCCTATTTATGACAAATCTTCTTGTAAGTAGAAATCTTTTCCTTCAAGCATAAGACTTTCCTATTCTTCATGAAGACAAACTCTTTTTCCTTTTCCAATAAGCACAAGAACTTTCCAGAAGAAAACCTTTCCTTTTTCGCGCAACATTCATGATCTGGGCAAAATTCGCTATTACCGCGGTCTAGGTCGCGGTGTGCACCCCGCTCCCTACACCGAGGAAAAGCCACTGAAGTTCACAGCTCAGAATACTGCAGTTGGTGCCTTTGCCTCCGCCGCGGTCTACACCGCGCTATACATACTGGAATTGACCGCTCCCTGTGCCGCGATCCATGCGCTTGTCCGCATAGCGGTCCACGCCACGGTTTCTTCCAGAATCCGTTTCTTCAGTTCATCTTTGGTCTTCAAGCTCCCTCAAACACCAACTCTAACTTCCAAACGTATCCCACGTCTCTAGGAAGTTCCAACATCAGTTGAGTCTAGTTTGGTTCATATCGAGTTCACTTGAGAATACGAGCCAAAACCTAACAGATGATCCAGATTTCTAGAGGGCGTGGGAGTTGTGTTGTAATCACCAGGATGCTGGAGATTTTCTGATTTAAGAAGGCCTTTTGTTTAAAGCTGGCAAGTTGTGCATTATGCAGGGTTCCTTGCATGAGCAGCTTATTAGGGAACTCCATGGAGGCGAATTAGGAGGACATTCGGGTCGAGACAAAACAAACATAGCGATATTTTTGGCCGCAACTAAAGAGGGAAGTAGGAAATATTGTGCAGCATTGCCGAATTTGTCAGGAGTCAAAAGGACAAGTTCAGAATACTAGATTATACATTATTCTGCCCATTCCATCGACAATTTGGGAAGATCTATCCATGGATTTCGTTTTGGGGCTTCCTAGAACACAACAAGGAAAAAGACTCAATTATGGTAGTTGTTGAACGTTTTTCCAAGATGGCTCACTTTGTTTCTTGCAGGAAGATAGCATATGCGAGTTACGTGGCAGATTTTTTTTTTTTTTGGAGGTGGTACGTTTGCATTGGGTTTCAAAGACTACTACCTCGGACCGTGATGTCAAGTTTATTAGTCATTTTTGACGGACTTTGTGGAAGCAGTTTGGCACGAAATTATTGTTCAGTAGTACTTGTCATCCTCAGACGGACGGTCAGACAGAGGTAGTCAACATGACTTTAGGAAATATGTTGTGTTATATTAGTGGGGAATGACCAAAAATGTGGGATTTGGATCTTCCTCAGGCTGAATTTGCCTACAACAGCATGGTAAATAGATCCACATGCAAATCTTCATTCGAGATCATTTACACCCAACAGCCGAAGCAGACACTAGATTTGGTAACTCTTCCTTCACTACCAAGAGCCATCAAAGCTAGGGAAAACATGGCAGAACGGATCCAGCAGATTCATTCCGAGGTGAAAACCAACTTGGAGGTGTCCAATGAGAAGTATAAAAGAGAATAGGAGATGCCGACCAACACAAACGCGAGAAGGAGTTCCAATAAGGTGATTTGGTGATGGCCTATTTAAGGAAGAACATGTTTCCTGGAATTCGCACTAAATTGCATAAAAGGAAGTAGGGTCCTTTCCAGTAAATCCCTCACACCTGTACCACGAGGTTGTGAGTTTGAATCCTGATCGGTCCACTATACACACGGTGTGAATCTCACAATCGTACGAGGTAGGGGTGTAATACAATGGTCGAGTAGGGATCGTTCCCACGAAGGCTGAGGGATTGATTACTCGCTTTTATCGGTTTTGTTTACTATTTGGACAATCGAAATTAAAAGTTCCAGATTTTAACGCTAAACAATTAATTTTAAAGCAATATAAAATACCAATCACAATAAGAACAAATTTGATAATATGTTGAAAAATGTGCTAGAACTCGAATCCACCTCACCCTTCTAATTAAACACCCGACTCATTTAATCTCTCAATTGTGCGAGTATATGTTATAAGTTCGTGTTCCCTAAATTAATCTCTAGTCTCTCTCGATGTCTTAAAGATTGCATCAATATATACCCAAATTCTCTCTCTAGTACCCCTGAAAATATGTATGAATCCATTAAGTTCTATGGAACACACACACACACACACGAACCCTATACGCTAGCCCAGTGATACTCTCACTTTTTAGTCATATATAGTGAATATTTATCTAAGCATGTTAAATACGTCTCTTCTCAGTTCAGAGCATTTAACCATAAATCATTTACAATGTGATAAATCAAGTAAAGGCTTTAAGCATTCAAAATATCCATATATCTACACAAGCAAGTGTAGAGAAATCAAGGAGTTATTAACAATAGATTAAAGGTTCGATTTCATCTTTGTTCTTGCACAAGAGTACTTAGTTCATATTACACATATAAACCATACAAAATATCAAGTAATTACAAGCCATGGCAAATACAAGAAGATTAAAGATAGAGTTCAAGAGATAAACTAAGACGAAGATCTCCTTCTTGTAAAGCTTTGGCTCCAATGGCTTCCTTTTTCCAAGAATCCAACTCATAACTGCTCCAAGATTGCTTGATGATCCACCAAAGTTAAGAGAGAGCCAAGGTTTTCTGCTGGGAGAGAATAGTTCTTTGTTGTGTAGAGAATTGTCTAGAATCCATAATTCTCAATTGAGTCCACCGGTTGAGTGATTAAGGCTCATAATTAAGCATTAGTGAGTGGTAGGGACCATCATAATGAAGAAAAGGACATCTCTTTTCAATTATGCACAAGGGACAAAACCAAATCCCACACTTTCCATAATTTAAGGGGCACAAAAGAAAGCTGAAAAATATAGCTTGCTGAATTCGGTGCCTTGATTCGGCGCCCTTGGGTGCCGAATCGTGAAATGTTGCACTTCGGCCTGGAATTCGGCAGTTGGGTTTTCTACTTCTCGCACTGTTACGGGAATGAGCATAACTTCCTCTAGAAAACTCGAAATCGGGATCCATAAGAACCGTTGGAAACTAGACATCCAAGGATTTCTAAACAGTGGTAGCACAAAACCCGGTTCGATCTGAGGAAGGAAATATGACCCCCAAAAGTTGAGTGTTGTGTACGAAGGTTTACAATTTCATCCCCCAAAATTTGGTGCCCTAAACGGCGCCTGATGGCCACCAAATTCCATTTTGCATTGGTTCTGCCCCAAATTCTGTGGCCCCAAACAACCGAATTGATTTTGGAAAATTGCACTTTTGCCCCAAAACTTCCATATTTCTGCATTTGGTCCCTCTAATGGAAACAATCCTAAAACACTTATTTAGCACGTTAAAAGTGTGGTTTTACCCTAGAAACGAGCATAAAAGATATAAATAAGGGGGCTACACTATGTGTAGAAATAGGCATTATCAAGTCCCCCTCCTAAAAAAAACCTTGAATTTATGTAATAGTGTAATAATTATATTTATATATACGATTTTTCTATTTTCAGTTCCAACTGATATAAGATGGATTGAGATCCCCTGTCGATCTAATTTTTACTCAGCTTTTAATAATATGTAAACATGTGGCACAAAAGCAAATAAATGGCTGTGATTAATTTGATTTATTTGTTTTTCTCCCACCTAATAAAACTACACCGTTTTAGACTCCCAACCCAATCCACTTTCCGTCCCACGACTCAAGTCTCAACCAGTCCTCTAATCTCTCTCATTCTCTTATCAGACAAGATGGATGGAAACAAAATTGAAGATCAGGGAAAAGAAATCTAAGTTGCAAGATCTCCCAAATAAAGAGTTGTTTATTTTTTTTCTTCAATTAATGTTATTAATGATTATTGAAGAAGAAATTATTATTTCAATTCTGTGTATACTTTTACTCTTGAGAAAGAAGAATTGGGAGATCTCAACTTTTATCTGAAGAATGAAGCACATATATGTATTTAACAGTGCTTCCAGAAATGCCCCTAAACAATTTGGCAATTACAATATTATTCTTCTCTGTTCTTCAACCCAAAATTCTCGCCCAAATCAATCAACAAAGATAACCCAATATTGAAAAATCAGACACAAACAAGATCCAATGTTCGAAAATCAGCAATTCATCACTTCTATTTTGTTATTTCTCCGCAGCAAAACACTACAAAATCGCAAATTCAAAATCACAATCACAAGATCCAAACAAAATTTAATAATAATCATAATAAAAAACTACTCCGAAGAGTCCTGGAAGCCTCAAAAAGGTCACATGACAGAATGCCTGGCTGAAGCGAGGTAGGCGCGGTAGTGGCAACAGCCGATGAAGACAGACAATCGGCGACGTCTCGGCGTAGCGACTCGCTTGAGAACGAGAACGAAGAAGACTGTGCGCTTCTTCCGACTCGCTCGAGAACGAAGGAGCGAGCAAGAGTGAGTTAGAGAGAGTATAAAGAAGACTGTAGGCAACTGGAGGAGAGACTAGAACTGTGTGAATTTCTACATTCGTAGATGAAATGGAAATTTGAGAGAGAGATACATGAGTGATGATACAGAAGAAAAGGCTTGGTTAGTGCCTTAGTGGGAGTGGTTGGCCGTTTGGGAGTCTGAAACGGTGTAGTTTTATTAGGTGGGAGAGAAACAAATAAATCAAATTAATCACAGCCATTTATTTGCTTATGTGCCACATGTAAGCCGATTACTGAAAGCTGAGCAAAAATCAGATAGGTATCTGATCTCAATCCATATAAGATATGTCTGTTTCTTGTATGTGAGTCATTGGATTTAAATGCTTTTTTTATTGAAAGCTAAGCAAAAATCAGATAGGTAGATGATCTCAATCCATATAAAATATGTCAGTTTCTTATATGTGGGTCATTAGATTTAAATGCTTTGACTTGGTTGTTTGCACTTGTCAAAACATCTTTTAAATCCAATGGTCCACATGTAAGGAACTGATATATCTTATATCAGTTTGAACTGACAATAGATAAACTGTATTTATATATATAGTCATTTTCTCCTCAGTGCGCACTGATATAAAATACATCAGTGCATTGCATGTGAGCCATAGATTATGGATAAACACTGACAAGTATATACATATTTGGTCAAAACAATTGAATATGATGATCCATATTATGGTGAAAATTTTCCTATATATAATATATATTGATGTGTTATAATTAAATTAAGAACATATGAATTAATGGTCCACATGTAAGGAACTGATATATCTTATATATTATATCAGTTTGAATTGACATTAGACAGACTGTATATATATAGAGTTATTTTCTTTTCAGTGCGCACTGATATAAAATACATTAATGCATTGCATGTGAGCCATAGATTATGGATAAACACTGACAAATACATACAGATTTGGTCAAAGCAATTGAATCTGATGGTTCATATTATGGTGAAAATTTTCCTATATATAATTGTTGATGGTGATTTTTCGTCATCACTATCAATGAACTTGTATCAAGCGAAAATAAGAACAGATAGGTGTAATACCGCAAGAAAACGATAAATCAAGAGATACGAATACGTGGTAAAAACTCCTTTTAACTGGAGAAAAATCCACTGGTTGTTGCTTGAGCAACACAGTCGAATCCACTATCAAAAATTCAATTACAAAGTATTTCTCTCTGACTTATTCTGCTAATTCACACCTATCTCCATCATGTTTCTTACTGGGGTATTTATACATGTTGTTTGCTAGGGTTTTTGGTTGTGCTAGGGTTTGGTGTTGTGATACCCACATTTTGTGTGATTTCCTAGTTCTAATTGAAGTCTGTCTCTTTATGGAATCTATCTTGTTTCTTGTTTTGGCTGAGTACGAATCTACGTCGGATTCCTCGCCCTTTATCTGCGGGAAATCTATTTGCCTTTCAATTGAACTCTGATAGTCGTATCGTTGCTTATTGTGGAGTTGCTTGCTTCTGATTCTGTCCATATGTTTATGGAGTACTTGTCTTCGTTATCTGATCCCGAGTATGCCGAGTATGCCCGAGCATGCCCGAGCCAGTTTCTTGGTCTGTGGTCGGGTTGCTTTACTCTTTGCCGAGTAAATTCCCTTGGGAATTTCTGCCCTTTAACCCTTGACTTTTCTCGACTTTGCTTATGTGGCCCCTTACTGTAATGACGTTTCCTTAATGATGATTTTTACTTATAACAATACCCCCTTAAATATTTGAACCGAATGCATCCTGCTTACTCGGGATAAATATTTAACTTTTCATGACTTTTTCTCGTTTATCGTTTTCTTCATCAATGTCGGATTTCAAATATTACGCCTGCACGCGTTTGATTCTTTTCTTATTTGAAGATCTTTTGACGGTGACTGACTGTCTCCTCGACGGCTCGGTGCCTCTTTTTACTGCCACCTGTCTTCTTTTGTTTAGCCGTGATACGTGGCATTTATGAGACGCGACCCTTCAGTTCGTGCCCGTACAGCTCAGGTCATGATTCTTATCCCAATCTTTCCCGCTTCTCCTCACTTACCCTTTCTAGGGTTTCGTGTCTTGGGACCGGTGGCATGCTTATATATAGGAGTATTGCTTCAAAGGGGAAAACCCCTACTCAAGTTTTTACCATTACTTCCCAGATTTCAGCCACCGTTTTCCAGACTTCTGTCATTGTTTCCCAGGTTTCTGCCATTGTTTCCCTGCCTGTAATCTTGTCCTGCGAAGATTTACTTCTCTCGGTTTCCAAACCTTTTTTCGACCTTCTCGAAGATCCTGCCGTACCTCTCGTTTCTTCAATCCTTCAAGGTTAGTTCTCATGGATCCCTCTGCTAGACATCGTCTTTTTACTGTTGCTATGATTGCCATTGAACAAGGTGATACTTGTACTGTTGCGGCTGTCCACAGGTTGCTTGGTGATCCAATTCCCGATCAGCCCCGATTTATAGACGCTGACGTCTCCGGACTCAACTTATCTGGACTGTGTCGTGAAGTTTCACCAGCTTCTTCCAGTTCGTCACAGCCTGAATCCTATCAGCCTGAAACCGATTCCAGTTCTGCTTCTGAGGCTTGTGATAATTCTCGGCCGTGGAAAAGAATGGGGAAGAAACAAAGCAATCGCGACATCAACAAAGGTTCCTTTGTTCGGGAAATTCGAGTCGGGCCCCAAAGGGTGGTCGATAAAGACATTGAGGACGAGCACAGGGAGGCTCGTATCGTCTTCTCTCCCGAGAGAGTTTGCGCTTACGACGTTGAGCCAAATGTGGTCGGCCCCGAATAAGTCATTAAATATATGAACCGTTTTGATTTGGACAGCGACACCATCTTATTAAACCCTGCTAACAGTCGGGCTGCGTGGAACCCTCCGCCCGGTCAAGTGGCGATTTATGGGGCGATGCTTTCTTGCGGGGTGACGCTTCCGCTGCAACCCTTCATTACATGATTTTTGGCCGAAGCTCAGCTCGCCCCCGCTCAACTAACTCCGAATAGCTATCGGATCTTGATGTGCATGTGGCACATGTGGCATAGGATGGGACGACCACCCCCAACCCCTCGGGAAATTAGTCACTTCTATTCTTTGAGGCCTCTGGGAAAGACTGGGATTTACTTCCTGCTTTCAACTCAGCCCGAGAGTTGGGTCCCCAAGGACGTGATCGTCAAGAACAGGGTGATGCCGACCGCTGATGAAAAGATGAAAGGGTTTGTTTGGGGCTTCCCCACCTCAAACAAGTTTTGGAAGAATAGTTGGTTCTTCGTGGGTGGAGACTGGGGACGGTCAATTTCTTTTGACATCGAGGGTTCCGAGATGACTCGCCGGGTGCCTCGGTACTTCTGCACACCCCAGTGGAACCACATAACTTCGTTTTTTACGGATGAAGAGCTCAAAACCATGACTCGGGCGGCCTTCCGTCCCGTGGAAAAGAGGGGCAGACCTTACCTCTTCGATGAAAAGAAGATGATAACAGCTCGCCTCTTCCCTCAACTTTCTGCACGCCGGCGTCGCTGTAAGTTCTTTATTTCTTCCTTGCTTTTTAGTTGCTTTATCTGTCTGGCTTTCAGCTTCCTAAAAAATTTTATTTATTTATTTATTTATTTTTAGTGTAGGACATAGATGTAGTGTGCGATGCCCAAGCCCGCCGAATGAAAGGTATTGTGGAGGCGAGCCGGAGGGAAGTTAAACGTCAACAGGATGCGGGGATAGCCTCTCCTCAAGGTGACTCTGATGGGAATTCTTCCGAAGACATTCCCGAGGGGGGTGCAGACGACGTGCCGGATTACATGCCTAAGGAAACTCAGGATCAAGAATTGGCTGCCCACGCAACTGATGAAGGCAATTAAGCAGGTCCTTCGTCAAAGGGGAAGGAGAAGGTTAGGGAGTCTTCCGAGCCAACTGCCTTCTCCTGCGGAACTAGATCTCCGCGGCCTGCTGTAGTCGAGCCGAATACCACTTCCCCGGATGCGGAAGTTGCCATGGAGCATCCGGACGTGACAGTTCCGGAGATTCTGATTTCTGCCGAACTGGACACTGCGCCGTCTGGAAGTGGTGCTGAAATGGGGCGTTCCGATCCTGATTTTGAGGACCCCACAGCGGACCTGAATACTCGTGGGAGGCAACCTGAAAAAAGAAAAGCCTCGTTCTCCCCTTGTCGTCCGGCCCCCAAGATTCCTCGAGTGGTTGCTTTCGTCGAGTCATCCTCGGATGAGGAGGGGGTAGCAGAGGCTGCTGAGAATGAGAGATCAATAGAGAACTCTCCTCCACGAGATCAGATGAGGGATGAGCCTGGCATCCCCCTTAGTTCCCCTCAGGCAGTACCTACTGTTAGGTTCCCCGAGGCTAATCTTGGCAGCCCTGACCCTTCAACCTAGTCTGGCGTACCTACCCCCGAGGCCATGTTGAAGGCTATGGCTTCGGGCCAAGCATATATAGGGGAGGATCGTTGGAGCGATCTCAGGGTCGGTTCGTTATCTGATCGGCTCTGCCATTTCTTTAACAGCGCTTCTTATGTGAGTAACTCTTGAGACTTTCATATTTATCTCCTTTATTGCTTACTTCATTTTTGTCACTTGTTATCGGCTCGTTGCAGATGGTAGCCGAGATGACTGAAGTCTGCCAGACTAGTGATGGTCAGACGGAGAAAATAAGGAGGCTTGAAGCTCAGTTGAAGGAGAGTGAAGATCGCCGTGCTCGGGCCGAACTGGCTTGTCAGGAAGGGGCCAGGTCAGGTCAGGTGCTTCTGGACCAGTGCTTAGCGCGTCAACTCGAGGCTGAACAGAAGGCATCTTTCGCTTCTGAAGAGGCCCAAACTTTAAAAAACCAGATGTTATCTACTCAGGAGGCTCTACTCCAGGCCGAGCAGACAGCTGAAGATGCCAAGTCCTCCTACGAGCGCCGGATTCAGGACTTGGAACGTCAAGCCTTGACGATCAAGTCCCTGTCGAAGGAAGCTAGGCTGGAGTTGGAAATTCAGGGGGTCGATCTCTTCAAAAGATCTCCAGCCTATGATGCTTTACTTCTCCGGGAATTTCAGAGGGGAATGGTCTCTACCGGAGAGTTTTTCAAGAAGAAGAACAGAGCAACCGATCGGGCCAGGGCCAACTGGAACCTCTCGGTCAGAAAGCATGTGGATGCATCTCTGGAATCCCTCCGGCTCCAGATGAAGACGTGGCGAGCATATTGCAGAAGTAAGGGAAAAGAGCCACACCTCATGCACCTGGAAGTTCCCACTGCTGATTCCTTCTCAACTTTCCACGCTTGTGGGAAAGTGGGGATCGACAGTGAGGCTTCTGACATTAGGCCCGTTCCCGGGGTGGATTATAGCGCTTGGATAGATGACGACGCCCCGGAAGATGTGACTGTCTGGCCTTCTGATGATAGTCTCCTGAACGAATACGTGATGGAACCGGACCCGAGCATTGGTGGAAGTAGTTCTCAACCGCCGGCATCTTCTTGATTAATTTTCCTTTTTTGTAACAACCGTTGTATATTCTTTCGCTCATATATAAGAAATCTATTCACTATTTTGCCTGTCCAGTTCCCTGCATGATAAACGTATAAACAAAAGAAAAACAAATGAAGCATAATTTGTTCGGTCACCTATACTCGGCTCGTAGATCTTAAGAATTTTTGGGACTTTTAATTTCAACCAAGTGCTTGGCGACCACCAAAGTTAACTGAGTATCTTATTCAACTGGCAACTCGTTTATTAAGCCGAGTATCTCATTAAATTGGCCGTTGATTCATTGGACCAAGTATCTTATTTAACTGACAATTTTTTCTTTTAAAGTCGAGTATCTTATTTAACTGACAACTTTTTTAAGCCGAGTATCTTATTTAACTGGCAATTAATTTCTCCGATCTTGTGAAGATCGTTTTACCCTAACGTTTCGTCGAGGCTCACCACAACCATACGTCAAGGTCCTTACACAAGTCACCTAGGACATCTCCCGGTTTTGTCTGTGCAAGGTTTCGTCGAATCGTTGGTGGTTATGTTGACCAACCAACACGACAGCGCATCTCACCAGTCTTCCTGGCGGTGCTCCGAGCAGTTTTCCAGTTATCTTGGTGCCTCGGTTTTGCCTTTTGGTTAAGAAGTGCGTTTGCACTGCTTAAACCAGGCGGGCGCGCTATTCCAGCTTCTCAGCCCTTCAAGAACTACTTGTCCGCTCTCCCGCGGCCTCGTAGCGCATGATTATTTTTGAACGAGATTTGCTCGGACCGGTTTTTAGGTGACTAAATTTAGTCTGCTTGTTCTCGGACGAAGTGGCCACTGTTGTTTTTGCTTTATTTGAACATTCTTTATCGTGGATTTCATCGTCTTCAATGAATAACTTCTTTATTAGCAAACGGAATTTATTAGATAACAATAAGAATTAGAAACCTCTTAACTTGACTATAAGTTAAAGCAAAGCTAAAATAACGTTAAACATGAGTGAGTTTGTCAGGGGTAGAAAATCTTGAGATACTAAGCGTTGCATGGTCGGGGTACTAAGCTGCCTTCTGGGTGAGCTATCAGGTAGGCTCCATGCCCTGCAACTCCCTTGATGATATACGGGCCTTCCCATTTGTCGGCGAGAGATCCTGTCGACTTATCCTTAGTGTTCGGGGATACCCTTCTTAGCACCAAATCTCCGAGCTGGAATCTACGCACACGAACATGGGAATTATAGTACCTTGCAGCCCTTTGCTGATACGCTGCGTTTCTCACTTGAGCTGCGTCCCTGATTTCTTCAAGCTCGTCTAAGTTCTGCTGCAACATGTTGACGTTGTGCTCGGGGCTATATAGTTGCACCCTGGGTGACGTAAAGGTTATTTCCGTCGGGATTACGGCCTCTGTTCCGAATGCTAGTGCAAAAGGGGTCTCCCCTGTGGATGACCTGACAGTCGTTCGGTATGCCCATAACACCTCTGGTAGTTTGTCTGCCCAACTGCCTTTCTTTGATTCCAGCTTTGCTTTCAGTGTGTGCTTGATCACCTTGTTCACAGCTTCAGTTTGGCCATTGGTTTGAGGATGTGCAGGTGACGCATAATAGTTTGCAATCTTGTACTCCTCGCACATTTCCCTGAACTTGCTGTTGTCGAACTAAGTTCTGTTATCCGTTATAATGATGCTCGGGATTTCGAACCTATATATGATGTTCTTCTTGACAAAGCTAGTGGTGTTCGCCTCCGTGATGTGCACCAATGCCTCTGCTTCTGCCCACTTGGTAAAGTAGTCTACTGCCACAATTGCGTACTTTGCTCCTCCCCTTGTTCCTGTGGGCATTGGACCAATCAGGTCGAGGCCCCACATGGCAAAAGGCCAAGGGGAAGTTAAGCTTCTGAGTAACTCCGGGGGTTGCCGAATGTCGTTTGCTATCCTTTGACATGTCTTACAACTTTCCGCGAATCGTTGTGCTTCGGTAAATAAAGTCGGCCAATAAAAACCCTGCCGAAGTACCTTGTGTGCTAGGCTCTTACCCCCAGTGTGGTTTCCACACACCCCACTGTGAACATCTTTCAGAATCTTATAGGTTTCTTCTCCGGCAACACATCTTTGTAACACCTTTGAGAACCCTCTTCTGTATAGTTCTCCCCTCAGAATCGTGTACCGAGTTGACCTGTACTTGACTCGTTTTACCTCCACAGCATCCTCCGGTAATATGTTTCTCTCCAGATATTCTCTAAGCTGGGTCGTCCAATCACTTGGACCTAGCCGGATTTCTGACACCATGACCTCTTCAGATTCTGCCGTACTTGGTTTGGTCAGGTGCGCCACTGGTATTGCTTTCGACCTAATACTCATGGTGGCTGAGGCTAATTTAGACAAAGCATCTGCTTTTTCGTTCTCTTCCCGAGGGATTTGAAGGATCCTGTACGCCTTAAACTTTTTAAGCAAGCTCTTTGCAATGTCTAAGTAAGCTATCATATGCTCCTCCTTCGCCTGGTATTCATCCAGCACCTGGTTAACTACAACCTGGGAATCGCTGTATACCGCCAACTCATCTGCCCCCAATGCTATGCAAACTCTCAAACCAGCCAACAAAGCTTCATACTCTGCTTGGTTATTAGTTGCTTTGAAGTAGAATCTCATGGCGCATTCCACAGCATCTCCTTCTGGTGTTGTTATGACTATTCCTGCCCCACTGCCATGAGTATTTGACGATCCATCCACATGCAACTTCCATTGGAACTTACTCATTTGTTCGCCTTCTATCATCCTTTGCACTTCCATATATGGCTCGGTAAACTCTGCTATGAAATCGGACACTGCTTGTCCCTTAACTGCAGCTTTTGGGGTATATTTGATGTCGAATTCACTCAGCTCAACCGCCCATTTAGTCAATCTTCCCGACAGTTCTGGTTTTTGCAGGATGAGTTTTAGCGGGCAGTCGGTGTACACCTTTATTGCATGCGCTTGGAAATACGGCCTTAGTTTTCTGGCTGCCGCGACCAGGGCAAGTGCGACCTTTTCGGCCGGTGAGTATCTAGTTTCTGCTGGAAGCAATGCCTTGCTGGTGTAATATACCGATTTTTGCACTCCTTCCTCCATTCGAATCAACACCGAACTTGTCGCTACCTCTGTGACTGAGAGGTACAAGTACAATGTTTCCCCGACCACCGGCTTTGAGAGGATGGGTGCTCGCCCTAAATACTCTTTCAATTTCTGAAAAGCAGCTTCGCATTCTTCACTCCATTCAAGGCCTTTTCCTTTCTTTATTGCCCCGAAGAATGGGGCGCATTTGTCTGTCGACTTCTCTATGAATCGGTTAAGTGACGCAAGACATCCCGTTAGCCTCTGTACATCCCTCAGCGTCCTTGGCGAAGCCATATCTTCCAACGCTTTGATCTTCTCGGGGTTCACCTCAATCCCTCTTTGATGCACCTGAAAACCAAGAAATCTCCCTGATGGCACTCCGAACACACACTTGCTCGGGTTAAGCTTCATTTTATATCTCCTCAGCTATGGGTGGGCGTTTTCGGGTTGGGTTGGGTTGGGTTGGGTTGAATTTTTTCCAACCCGATCGTATGTCGGGTTGGAAAAATTTAACCCAACCCAACCCAATATTATTTTTCAACCCAACCCAACCCAACCCAATATTGTCGGGTTGGGTTGGGTTGGGTTGATTGGGTTAGCGGTTAGTCTAAAAAAAATCATTTACATACAACTACATCGCATATTAATTAAAATATTACATCGAATATCAATAATGATAATATTGAATCTCCATACAATTCAAACATCTCATATGCATCAACATAAAAACATAATATAAAATAAGTACAAATGTTTAATCCATAAAATACAAACAAAAAACATGGAAAAATAAAACATAGTTTTCAATTTCTTCTTAAACCTCTTCCAAACATTTTTTTTCCTTGAGCTGTGTCCAAGCATTTTCGAACATTAACGGTCTTTCCTATTGGTAAAAAAAACAAAATTATCACTTCTTGAAATGTAATATAGGTATGTATGTATAAGTTTTTGAAGAAAATAATTACCTTAGTAAACGTCAAAACACTATCAAATTTGATATCAACGTACAACCATTTCGTCCAATGAAGTGTTCATTACAATTTCTACATAAATCGAAGAACAAATATTACCAAAGAAATAAAAATTTCCATTAAGCATAACAATATATAGAAAATAAAATTAACAGTTTACCTGTTTCAAGTGCATCATAAAACTCCATCTCATCCGTGGTTGGTGCAATATCTAAACAAATATTAGAAGATCTCAACCAATTTTGCAAGCAAACCAATATCTCTACCATCTTTGGAGTCAAGGAACTCCTAAATGGGTCAAGAACACGCCCTCCGGTACTAAACGCGGACTCAGAAGCCACTGTAGACACCGGAATGGCAAAGACATCCTTTGCAATTTGAGATAGAATCTTGTATTTCGAAGAATTAACATTCCACCAATTCAATAGATCAAAGTTCTCATCATCTATGCATTCATCGAACTCTATCAAATACCTCTCTACCTCATTTTTTAAATCAACAAAATTTTTCTTCTCTTTCATTTTTTTAAACTTTTTAAGTCTTTCCAAGCGAAAATCAGAATTTTCATGAGTTTTTCCCACATCAACCTCATTTTCTAAAGGAATGGAGCTAGAAACTTGATCACTACTTGAAATGTTATCAACTCCTTTGTAGCAATCATAAAGTTGAATCAAAATCTCCTTAATATGAAAAGTCATCTTCTTAACCTTATTATCATCAAACAAATCACCAAAACAAAATTTCACATAATCTAACTTGTATCTCGGATCAAGAACAAGCGCAATTATTAACAATGTATTGACATCCTCAATTTTACCCCAATATTTATCAAACTTAGATTTCATAGCACCCGCCATTTCACTCAACAAATAATCTTGACTATTAGCCAATGTAGTCAACTCAGTTGCAATTGAACACAATTCATGGAAGAACATATTAGAAGTAACAGATAAAGAAGCACTAAATTTCAAAGTGATGTCATAAAAAACATGTAAAAATTGGACAAACACTTTAGCATGACTCCAATCATCCTCATTTGGTGGTCCTATCTTTTTTCTCCCACCATCTTCACATTTGGTGAAGTACAAACCATAACGTCCATCCTCCTCCAATAGCCTATCAAATGCTTTTTCAAATTTTAAAGCAGTAGATAACATCAAGTAGGTGGAGTTCCATCTAGTTGGCACATCTAATATCACCATGCTCTTACTCTCAATTCTTTCATGCTCAACACAAGTTTTGAATTTTTGAAGTCTAGAAGGTGAAGATCTTACATATTGTACCGCATTGCGAATACGAACAATAGAATCATTCATGTCTTTCAATCCTTCAGACACAATTAAATTAATAGTATGAGCACAACATCTCACATGCAAAAAATTCCCTCATAACACAAGCTTGGATTCATTCCAATTTTTCAACTTTCTTTTGATATAATCTATGGCCACTTTATTGGCAGAGGCATTGTCTACTGTTATTGTAGACACTTTCTCAATACCCCAATCTAATAAACATGACTCAATAATTTTTCCAATGGTCTCTCCCTTATGGTCAGGAACCATACCAAAGCTCAATATTCTTTTATGCAACTTCCATTCACAATCAATAAAATGGGCAGTGATAACCATATAATTAATATTTTGAATGGAAGTCCATGTGTCGGTGGTTAAACAAACTCTTGGTGTTTTTTCAACGAAATATTTTCTTAGTTTAAATTTTTTATCCACATAAAGTCGAAAAATATCCCTAGCAAGTGTTCTTCTAGAAGGAAGAGTAAACCATGGACAAACAATTCTACAAAAATCTCTAAACCCCTCTTTTTCTACAAAAGAAAAAGGTAATTCATCAACAATAATCATCCTAGTAAGTGCCTTTCTACACCCTTCCTTATCAAACCCCACAGCCACAAGATTTGTGACATTTTTCATATCATCACCGCAATCTAGATTATTATTTGGTGCTCCTAAGGTTAAGACTTTTTGACGTTTATCTTCTGCTGCCTTTGCACAATGATATTTTGTACATTGTGATTCTAAATGATTCCACAAATTTTTAGTGCCACATGATTTACTAGAGCAAGCATAATCTTTTCCACAATAATTACACTTACATCTAGTGTCGTCGCCATACTTCGTGAAGAATAACCACACATTTGATGGACCTTTCTTTGGTCTTTCTCTCTTCATGCCAATGTTCGGAGTTTGTTCATCCATCTACAAAAAGAAACACATATACGTTGAGTAGCTAATTAAGCTGCAAAGTGCAATCAAACTTACTGAATTTTATAATCTATTATCATCCTCTTATGTATAAATATTATCTAATTCAGTTGTAATTGGAGGATTAATAATATATAACAATTCATTTCTAGAAGAATTTAATATATTTTTATTACCACTTTCAACGATTTTTTTTAGAATAATAATAATTGGGTTTGGATGAATTTGATCAAGTAGTAGACATGATATTATGTGTGTGTATATATATATACACAATATATTTATTATTTCAAGTGGGTAGCTTTTCCGTGTGTCCACACACACACATATATATATAATATAATATATTTCAACACACACAGTGTGTGTCCAAGTCAAACAAATGTTTGTAATTTTATATGTGTTCTGTGTGGATTTGCAAAGATAGTTATCCAGCAATTAAGAGTTAAGACCAACCTATCACACTACAACCAATTAATTAACACCTATGTTTTAAATCGCCTCATATCTGACATCTCCTTAATTTTATTACTAGAAATCTGGTGACTACTTGATCTTCAGCAAGTTGATTTGCTAACGTGGATTAGGTGACTACTAGAAAATAGAAATCTTCAACAAGTCAAATAATTTGGTGACATCTGATTTTTTTTTTTTTTTAAAAACTAAATAAAATGATAAGACTGAGCTTTTTTGTCTCCTCTCTTGCAAAGTTACAGTCTTAAAGATAAGCTATTAAGCTAAATTAATTTAAAATGTATAGGAACTAATCATTTTCGACTTGCTGTCTGTTTTTTCCATTTTCGACTCTACACTCCATGTCTCCATGAGCCTTCTTCTTCTCAACTAATCAATTATTCTCAGCTTCCAGTTTTTGTCAGATCACCACACCTACCTCCTATTATATATAAAACTATTCAGTATTCACATTTCTAAGAATTTTGAATCTTGTTAAATTTGAGTTTGAAGTACGAAGAAGGGAAAACAAAGGCAAAAATGAGGCAGAGAGATAGACAAACAAAATCAAAACAGAGCACCTAAAGGCTAAAGCAAGAACACAAACAACTGGAACTAGGAAGAGCAAGTGAGCAACGAATCTGGCCCAGGCACCATAAACATCACTACATCAGCCACACCACTCCTAGGCTAAGAGAAGGAAGCACCAGAAACTCAGAAAGGCAGAAATCAACCCAAAAAAAGAAAAATTCATGAGAATCTAAATTCCAACCTTAATATCACCACACTGGAAGCGTACGGGAATCCACTTGAGCTAGCAGATGGACAATCCAAAGTCGATGGAAGCTGAGAGAGATGTGAGAGAAGCGGCTGTAGTAGATGGATTTTAGGGTTTCAAACGAAAAAAAGGATTTGTCTTCACTTCTGAATGATTTCAGCAGAATTTTCTTTTTATATGTATAAATGTCGGGTCGGGTTGCGGGTTGACCACATCACCCGACCCGACCCGACCCGAGTAAATTTCGGGTTAGTGTTTTTTGACCCGTTTTGATTGATTTTATGTGTAACCCGACCCAACCAGCCAATTTCGGGTCGGGTCGGGTCGGGTTAGACGGGTTGGGTTCAATGTGCCCACCCCTATCCTCAGCACTTCGAAGGTCTCCCTTAAGTCTTCTGAATACTTCTCCGCTGTGACACTCTTGGTTAACATATCATCCACATAAACTTCCATGTTCCTCCCGATTTGCCGGGCAAAGATCCTGTTTACCAATCTCTGGTAGGTTGCCCCAGCGTTTTTCAAGCCGAAAGGCATCACCTTATAGCAGTACAAACCCTGATCTGTGGTGAAGACTGTCTTTTCTTCATCTGCTTTATTCATTCTGATCTGATTGTATCCTGAGTAAGCATCCATGAAGCTCAACAATTCGTGCCCAGCTGTTGCATCCACCAGTTGGTCTATTCTCGGCAATGGGAAGCTATCTTTCGGGCAGGCCTTATTCAAATCGGTGAAGTCTACACACATTCTCCACTGATTATTTTTCTTCTTAACCAGCACCACATTGGCCACCCATTCTGGGTATTTGACTTCCCTTATCGATCATGCAGAAAGCAACTTGCCTACTTCATCCTTAATGGCCATACTCCTCTCTGGATTGAACAGCCGTATCTTTTGCACTACCGGGCGGAACTCTGGATTGATGGAGAGGCAATGTGATATCACTTTTGGATCTATTCCGGGCATATCTTCGTGGCTCCAAGCAAAAACATCCTTGTAATCCCTTAGTAGTGAGACAAGTCGGGCTTTTATACATTCACTCAAATTTGCCCCGACTTTCACCGTCCTGCCTGGATCTTCTGGGTCCAATGCCACCTCTTCGGTCGGCTCATCTTTCTTAGCTTCGGGCTCCTCTCTGGGATCCAACTCAAAATCTTTCGGTACTTCTGATTCTTCAGTCTCATCGGTTATCAGCTTGGTTGTCACATCATATACCTGGTTTACTTCCCTGTCCTTGTATACTGACAAATTTGCCCTTCGAGCCATTTCTTGCAATCCTTTGACCATTCCAACTCCAAACTCCGTTGGGAACTTCATCATTAAAGCATAAGTCGCCGTCACCGCCTTAGCTTTATTCAAGAACGGTCGGTCCAATAGGGCGTTGTACGGCCAATTTTCTGTGTCGACGACTACAAAGTCGAGTAACACTGTCTTTAGGCAAGGAGCCTTCCCGACCTTCACCGGTAATTTTACTGTGCCGAGCGACCTTACCTCCACCCCGCCAAATCCTCTGAGAGGTGTAGGAAAAGGCTGCAGGTCTTTCCTTTCCAGCCTCAGCTGGTCATAAACTTCTGCACTCAAAATATCTGCTGAGCTTCCATTGTCGATCAAAATCCGATGGACCTCCCTATGGCCAATATGTGCGCTGATTACTAGTGCATCGTTTGGTCTTACATCTACTCCATGTGAGTCAGCCTCTGTGAATATGATGGGATCCCAGCCTCCCTTGATCTTTTTTGGGTCGGGTTCAATGGAATTGACACCTAGATCTCTTCTAGCCTCTACGGCTTCCCGAATTTCCTGGGTCCTCTCCCTATTACCTTTTCCCGTTGATGGTCCACCAAAAATCGTGTTGATCGCTCCTTCATCCTCAGCTTTCTTGGGGCTAAGTTTTCTTGCCCGACCATCCTGTCGGTTATTTCTCTGTCCGTCTACCTTGTCGGTTTTCTTCAGGACGATATCTTTCAAATGTCCTTCCCTAATGAGGCTCTCTATGTGATCCCTAAGTTGAAAACACTTGGAAGTTTCGTGTCCATTCTCCTTATGGAACCTGCAATACTTGGTGACGTCCCTCCGGGCATAGGATGACTGCTTAGGAGGTTCTTTAGACATGTTCTTCTCCTCAAGGATTGCCAGAATTTCCTCTTGATCCTTCCTCAGTGGGGTATAGTTTGTATATCTGCATTGGAACTTCTGCCGTGGTTGATCCGTCTTTGGATCATATGCCCGACGACCATCCCGACTATCCCGTGTCTTATTCTTTTATTTATCACCTTTCGCATAGGGCGTCTTCGCTTGGTCCTTGGCTTTAGACCCTTCCGGACGTCCGCCATGCACGAAGTATCCTCCCGTGGCGATTTCTTCTTCCTCTGCCAAGGCATAGCCCCCAGCCATATCCATCATGTCAGCGTAACTGGTCAGACGGGCTCTTTTCAGGTCAAATGACAGCTGACCATTCTGGAGGTTATTGATGAACGCTGCAATTATAGCTTCGTCGTTTGCACTTCCAATCTCAGACACTTCTTGACCGAACCTTCCCAAATATTTCTTAAGTGATTCATCCTTTCCTTGCTTAAGTTGAGACAAGTGAGCCACCGACTTCTTCCTGTGCACATTCCCGAGGAACTGCCTTGAGAAAGCCTTACTCAGCTCGCTGAAGTTACTTATGCTGGCCGTTGGTAACCTGCCGAACCACCTAGAGCCCAGATCCCCAAGAGTTTGAGGGAAATTTACGCATAGTAGGGCATCATTGTAAACATACTGGGCCATGGCACTCTTGTATCTTCTGACATGTTCTTTGGGTCCGTGTCCTTTTTGAATTGCTCTATATGTGGCATTCTAAACCTCTCCGGGAATGGTGTCCTCAGGATCCTATTGGTGAAAGGACTCCCGGATTCATCATCTGACAACTCGTTATGCCCATATCGCCTGACTAACGCATCCATTTGTCGGCGATTATTCTCCACTTCCCGGGTCAAACTCTGTATGAGTATATCTCTGTCTCCCTCCGGCTCCCCCACAGCATTGAAATTCTGACTTATAGTCAGTTTTTGGCCTCTCTCTTTCGGATTCGATTCTCTTTGATCCCGATTTAAACCGTGCAGTCGAACTGTGCCCCTTTGGCGCTTGTGATGATAATTCTGCTCACTCTCTCCCGAGGACGACGATCGATCTCTCCGATGAGTACGCCTCTGTGGACGGTCTCTATCCCTTGCCGTCTGGTCATGACCATACCTTCTGTCCGAGTCATTCTCCTCTCTACGTTCTCCGCTTCCCCTAGTTGGCCTTTCAGAAAAAATCACCGGCCTGTCAATCGGATCACGGCTTGCCTTTATGGGTGCATCAGGCGTTGGTATCACCACTGTGGAGCGCAACCTAGTTGCTTGCTGATTTGGAGCAGAAAGATTGTGAGGTGACGTCAAGCCTTCCGTGGCGGAGAGATCAACCCCTTGCCTTGCAGCGTCAGATATAAGTTGCTGCAAGGAAGTGCGGAATCGTTGCGCAATCTCTTCGTTGGTTGGAGGAAAACGCTGAATACCAGCCAGGGCAGTTGACTGATCTACCGTTGCCAAGGTTACCTCTGCAGTGTTAAGGGTGTCATCATCATCCAATTCATTGATTGGCAATCCTTGACTATACCTGGAATCGCTACCATCTCCTTCGCCAGCCATTGTCACAAGTTTTGTTTGATACCCCCTCCTTCTAGCGCCAATTGTTGATGGTGATTTTTCGTCGTCACTATCAACGAACTTGTATCAAGCGAAAATAAGAACAGATAGGTGTAATACAGCAAGAAAACGATAAATCAAGAGATACGAATACGTGGTAAAAACTCCTTTTAACTGGAGAAAAATCCACGGGTTGTTGCTTGAGCAACACAGTCGAATCCACTATCAAAAATTCAATTACAAAGTATTTCTCTCTGACTTATTCTGCTAATTCACACCTATCTCCATCATGTTTCTTACTGGGGTATTTATACATGTTGTTTGCTAGGGTTTTTGGTTGTGCTAGGGTTTGGTGTTGTGATACCCGCATTTTGTGTGATTTCCTAGTTCTAATTGAAGTCTGTCTCTTTATGGAATCTATCTTGTTTCCTGTTTTGGCTGAGTACGAATCTACGTCGGATTCCTCGCCCTTTATCTACGGGAAATCTATTTGCCTTTCAATTGAACTCTGATAGTCGTATCGTTGCTTATTGTGGAGTTGCTTGCTTCTGATTCTGTCCATATGTTTATGGAGTACTTGTCTTCGTTATCTGATCCCGAGTATGCCGAGTATGCCCGAGCATGCCCGAGCCGGTTTCTTGGTCTGTGGTCGGGTTGCTTTACTCTTTACCGAGTAAATTCCCTTGGGAATTTCTGCCCTTTAACCCTTGACTTTTCTCGACTTTGCTTACGTGGCCCCTTACTGTAATGACGTTTCCTTAATGATGATTTTTACTTATAACAATAATATATATTGATGCTCTTTGTCTCTCTGTTTCTTCGATTTTTCCTCTTTCTAATGGCACCTACATCCACTTCCCAATTCATCATGCAAAGATATAAGGTTTTATTTTTTATTTTTTTTATAACTTTAATGGCTCTTTGGATTTTTTAAGGTAAAATCATAGTTAGTATAAGTGCATGCAAGTCGATCTGATTCAATTAAGGTTATGTTAAAATATGTTCACCCCTTAGTTTATCCAATAATCCATGCAATTACATTTGTCCAAACCCATGCTTTGGGATATATAGGTAGGAAAAGGAGACCAAACATATCGGAATTTTGACCTTTATGAACCGTTTGATCTTTTGGAATGAAACAAGTACCTTGTTGATGGAAATTAAACAAACACCTTTTGCAGGGATGAAAATGTGTAATTGAGGGATTTGCCTCTGTTGAGCTGATCTTTGTCATGGCCTATATAGATCCGTTGATATGTGTAATGTAATTTATTTATTTTATTTTCATTCTTTTGTGTTTTAGATTAAGAAAAAGACCAGCACATTAAAGAATCCCGATTTTGTATTGAGAATTTGAGATATATAACCATATATTTGGTGGGATTAATTTTCTAACGTGTCAACCTGTCAAAAATAAAAAATTATTTTATCGGGGAAAACTAATGATTTTTTTTTGCCCTCATTGACTACTACCACTATAATGGTTTTTTATTGCCCTCATCGACTACTACCAATATATATATTGGTAAATTGCACTGAACCCCTTGAGGTTTGAACAAATCACACTTAGATGGACAAATTTCTTTATTATATACTAACACCCTCAAAACTTAAATTTGATTTTTTAAATGCCTAAAATGCCCCTAGTTATATTATTTTATACTTTATTTTTTTTACCCTTTAACCAAAAACTTTATAAACTTTAATAAAAATAAAAAACTAAATAAAAAATATGATTCATTAAATAAATAAATAGTTTAAAAAAATTAAATAAATAAATAGTTTAAAAAATAAATAAATAGTTTTAAATAAATAAATAAATAAATAGTTTTAAAAAATTAAATAAATAAATAGTTTAAATAAATAAATAATTTTAAAAATAAATAAATAAATAAATATTTTTTTTAAATAAAATAAATACATAGTTTTAAAAAATAAAATAAATAAATAGTTTAAAAATAAATAAATAAATAGTTTTAAAATGTAAATAAATAAATGAAAAAAAATTAAAAACATTAAATTTTTTAAGGTTATCCATTAATAGGGACAAGAAAAACTCTAAATATCCAAACTTTTACAGTAAAAATGATAGTGAGAGAAGCTTCAAGGTTCCCAACACTCCTTAGATATGTAGAGCTTATCTTGTCCCTATTAATGGATATTCTTAAAAAAATAATGCTTTTTATTTTTTTCATTTATTTTTTAAACTGTTTATTTATTTAAAACTATTTATTTATTTGATTTTTTAATACTTTTTTATTTAATTTTTAAAATTTTTTTAAAACTATTTATTTATTTAATTTTTAAAAACTATTTATTTATTTAATTTTTTTAACTATTTATTTATTTAATGAATCATATTTTAATTTAGTTTTTTATTTTTATTAAAGTTTATAAAGTTTTTGATTAAAAAGTAAAAAACATATAAAGTATAAAATAATATAACTTGGGGCATTTTAGGTATTTTAAAATTCAAATTTAAGTCTTGGGGGTGTTAGTGTATAATAAAGAAAATTTTCCATCTTAATGTAATTTGTCCAAACCTCAAGAGGTTCAGTGCAATTTGCCATATATATATATATATATATATATATATATATATATATATATATATATATATTGATGTACAACAAAACTTGACTGGTTTTAGAATAGCCTTGCATGTACTTAATATCGGTTAAAGCGTTCCATACTTCGGTATGTAATTTTATGAAATTAAAGAAATCATATATAACGTGCCTATCCAAAGGGGGTGTATTCAATTAGGATTTCAAATGACTTTTAATGACTTTTATTGAATTAAAAAGTTTGGGTGTATTCAATGTAGACTTTTAAAGACTCTATAAAAGTCGTGGGGTATTCAATACAGACTTTTAAAAAGTCTTTAAAAGTCTTGTGGTATTCGATCAAGACTTTTTAAGAGTTTATGAAAATTAGGAGGTATTCAAAATCTCAATGACTTTTAAATATCAATGACTTTTAAATATCAATGACTTTTAGTTATAACGAATCTCAGAGTTTGTCTTTCATTCCTACCAAAAACTTTGAATGAATTTTTTTTTTAAATAAAAAGAATTTCACTTTAGAAGAAAAACATAAAACTCTTTGAAAAACGTTAATCATCAAACATATGTTGTATTTTCAAGTAAAAGAACACACATTCTTAACAAATTTTACAAATAAAATAAAATGAATAACTTTTAAAAGGAATGAACATTATAAAAAAAATTAGAAACATTAAAGATCTATAACAAAAAAAAATTAACTAAAAAATAATATAAATTAACTTTCCATATGCTATGCCATTAATGACGAGAGATTTCATTTTTTTTACCTCTACTTATAAAGCAACTAATCAACACCGAAACAAATCAAACGAACTTCATTTATATTAATAAAAAACAATAAAAGATAAAAACCACTAATTAATCATGTCAATATGCCATAATCAAAGTCGCGTATAAGCGTGACTTCATGTAATTATGATCAATATCAAATCACCCACTTTTAGGCATGAATCTTGTTCAACAACTATGTGCAGTTTTTATGTTTTATCTTCAGTAACTTGAATTAATTTTGGATAGAATGTTTATACCAACTACCATACTTTCGTAGAGACGTGTAAACGTTAATATTATTGTCGATTTGCTACATTTATTCTAAAAGAAAATTTATAATATTTTGACTAATTATAAAAAAAATAATTTTTTTGACTAATTATTAAAAAAAAGGTGGATAATGTCTTTATGATACAAAATATAATAAAATTACAAATACAAATTTTAAAAATCACATATATAGGCAAGAATGTTTTTGTCAAGTTTAATTAACAATGACTTTTTTATTCTTTTTAAAAAATATATTTTTATTGATATGAGAAATCTATATAATTTTGTTAAAACAAAGTATATATCATATTTAAAAATCAATAAATGTTTATAAATGTATATGAAAGTCTTTTAAATGAAAGTTGTTTGAAATAAAAGTCTATGAAAGTCTTTTAAAATGAAAGTGTATGACAGTTTTTTATAATTTTGTATGAAAATACACAAAGTGTGTCTAATACAACCTAGAGGGGGGGGGGGGGGGGGGGGGGGGGGGGGGGGGTTTAATAGGTTTTAGTTGATTTATTACCAACTTTTTGACTTAATCAATTTTACTAGTCCTACCCCATATTAGCAATCAATCAATCCAATAAAAATATGCGGAAAACAATAAAAACACAAGGATTGATTTACGTGAGAAACCCTCCAACTGGGCAAAACTCACGGGCTATCCTTCTAGCCACATATGGTCCTCAAATCCACTATTTGAACGAAAGTTTACAACCTAGGTTGACCTCAAGTCACACCTACTTGGTCACTAACCCTTTCACTCTACCCAACGGGTCTTTAATAGTGATTCTAGACCACAAGCTTGTGCACTAACCCACTTAGTCACAAAGCTTAACAATCAATGAAGAGGTTAAATAACCTATGTGAATATATAAAAGATATTCAAACATGCAATTAATGTTAGGCAACACTAAATGCTTATCTAAGGATTTAAAGATGTCAATGAATGCAAATCCTAGATATCAATATCTAAATGCAAATGCATGAAGATTTAGCTAGAAGGGTAAAATCGTCCTAAATGCTAGCTATCAATGAACAAAGCTCTTAACCAACAAACAACAACTCAAACATGTTATAAATGCCAATAAACATAAAGATATGCAGTAAAATCATATAAAAGAGCTAACCCTAGGCAAACAAGAACATAAATAAATACAATGAGATTTAGGGTATGTTCAAGTTACCTAGTCAATGAAAGCAAGAAAAATCCATGATGAGATGATGCTTGTAAGATGTTAGATGCACATGGATTTGTGTTTGGTTGAGTAAATATGAGTTCTTGGGAGTTTCTCTCTCTAAAGGAAGCTTGACCTCTCAAAAATGGGTTCTTGAACTCACAAAAACGAGCAAGGAAGAAGAAAGAATATATATATAGGAGCCCTAGTCAAAACTGCGTCGTTTTGAACTTAGGGCACAGAAACCAGTCAATACCGCTTGATGGACCGCGTCGCAGGCAAGTGTCCAGACCGCGGTACACACAGCAATGTACCGTCTAGACAACAACGCGGTGTAGGGCGCTGTACATGCATGTGCACAGGCCGCGGTATGGGCAACAGAGGCCTACTGGACAACAGCGCGACATGGATCGCTATGCGCGCAAGTGTACAGGAAGCGGTACAGGAAGCATGACCCTACTGAGGTATACCGCTCTGTATGCCGCGGTGCAAGCATGTCTTGCCTAGCGGTCTAGGCCGCGGTAAGAGAAGAAATTCTCTTTTTCGGGGCAAACTCAACACACTAAGTGATGTGAAAAAAGTGCAAGTGTGGAGTGTGAAAAGTGGCATACAATACATCATTCAATTACATGAAGATAAGAACATAATGCATGCAAGTGAGTTTGTGCAACTAGATCTCTTCAAAGAAAGTTAAACAAGTGAGATACCTTTGAAGTGCTCTTGAGAGAGATGATATTCTTGAAGCTTGATCACACCCAAGAGGCCTAATTTACCCTTACAAAAATAATCCCCAATATGGTTTGTCAACGAAATAAGCTAATCAAAATATGATGAATTTACACTGTAAAGTCTATAAAAGTCTATAAAAGTCCATAAAATCTGCAAAAGTCATCCATTTAAAAAAGTCATTAAAAGTCTTTTGAAATCCTAATTGAATACACCCTCAATGAAGCAATGAGACTATTAGATTTTTTTTAACTGTAAATTTTTATTAAACGAAGGAAGAGAGCCATACAAGAGGCCAGGCTAGGGTAAAGGCCAAACCCAAACCAAACCAAAACAAATGCACAAAAAGAAGACAACAAAACAGAGGCTCATAAAACCAGAGAAATAGGGGACCGCTCAGCAACCATCCCTGACCACAAAACCACCACCTTCCCCTAACAGAAATGACCGCCAGAGAACCATAATTACCCTCCAAGAAGTTGGAAGTCTCCTTCATTGTTAGAACCCTTCTTCGCAAGCATGCCCGCAGCTGAGTTCGTTGTCCTCGAATTGTGAACTATCTTCAAAATTCCATGAATCTTAGATATGGTCCTCACATCGTAAATCCAATTTACATGCTTAAAGCTGGCAATTCCTGTACCATTGACCCAAGAGACTGCCGTATTGGAGTTGCTAACTATTGTCACCTCAACATTATGGAAACTAGGATTTGAAACAACTATTTCATAAGCCTTGTTAATTGCCGAATCTCAGCTGTGTTTAAGTCATGAAATCCCAAATAAAAAGAGAACGAACATAGAATTATACCACAATGGTTTCTTAAAACCCCACCCATCCTAGCATGCCCTAGTGAACCTTGAGCGGACCCGTCAACATTGAATTTTAAACTGCCAGGGGCTAGGGGTTGCCACACTTCAGCTTTCAACTTTTTCATTGGTTTTGGATCCACACAACGTTCACTAAGGTTGAGGATCATTGAAGTTATATCCTCGCCCGAACCTTTCCCAATGTGTTTGAACCACCCAGCAATCCTAAATTTTACCATATCTACCAACTTTGTTAAATCCGCCTTCACTCCTTTGAATATGAGATGATTCCTTGCTTCCCACGTACTCCAAACCACTGCGAAAAAAAATGAACCCCTATCTCTTGCTTTGCTAGGATGGGGACAAAAACCAGACCAGCCCTATAACCGTTCCATTAACGTCTTTGGCATACAATGCTGGACTCCCCACCAATTCATACTTTGGTACCATAAACTCTTAGTCCAAGCACAGTGAAGCAATAGGTGATCGACTATCTCTTCACCATTTCCGCACAAGTGACACTCCTTGCTCGCAAGATTGCCACTACCAAACCGATACATTACATCCTTCATCATGATTCTATCGTAAATTGCCTGCCACACAAACATCTCAACCTTTATAGGACTCACACCTTTCCGTATTAAATTGGAGGCAGCTAACCTTCTTGCCCCTTCCTCCTTCAGACTTTTACGAAAAGAACTAACTGAAAACTCTCCTCTTGGGTTCGGGGTCCAGGCCATTTCGTATTTCACATCCTTTATAATAGTGCAGCAATTCAAGAGTGATTTAAAAACCCTCCATTGATCGAGTTTCCAAACCAAAGAGACTTCTTTTTAATGGTATTTCCCAGATCCATCTTTCACAGTCCCACTTCCCATAGTTTACTACGTTGCCTTCCTTTTTGGTTGCTAGAGCAAAGATTCTTGGGAAAACATCTTTTAGAAGAGTGTTATCGCACCAAACATCTGTCCAAAAATTGACTCTAAAACCTTTACCTACCACCACTCTCCAACCATCCCTTAAAATTTCTGTCGACTTCAAACCCTCCTCTAGAAGCTGTTGGACAGCTTGCACCAAGTAGGAAGTGTGGGATCTCCCTTTCCAATCCTAGCTGAAATCCTTTAACGATCTATTGTATTTTGCACATAAGAATTTTTTCCATAGGGAAAAGTCCTCCTTGCCAAAACGCCAAATCCATTTAACCGAAAGACTTTTATTCTTATCCAAAATCTTACCAATAGCGAGGCCACCATTCTTCTTATTTTGGCAACTAAGATCCCACCCAACCAACATTTGCTTCCTCTTTTCCACGTCGTCCCCCCAAAAGAAACTCCGTTGAATCTTCTCTATTTTGTTTGCTATGCCTACCGAAATCTTGAAAACTGATATAAAATACGTTGAAATGCTTGCGATCACCACCTTAATTAACACCAACCTCCCACGCAAGACAGAGAACCACGCGGATGGTGGCAAGTTTGACTACTAGGCTGAAAGTTTCATCGTAAACAAGTCTAGGGTGTTGATGAAAGCCCTTTACAACAAGACGAGCTTTGTAACACTCAATAGGGCCATCAGAGTGGCGCTTGATCCGAAACACCCACTTGTAGGCTACGGTATTGTGAGAAGGAGAGGGGGAACCAAGATCCAAGTGTCATTCTTAACTAGAGCCTTGAATTCTTCAACCATGGCATCACGCCATTCAGAGTGCTTAACGGCTTGCGAGAAGCATGTTGGTTCAACTGGTTGAGATAAGACCGTGGCATGTGCTTGAGAGATAGGATAATGGATGGTACCATATATGTGTATCTTGGTCTGGCTAATACCATCACGTAGTCTAGTGGTCAAGTGATGAATGGGCACTGATGGAGGCGGAAAAGGCACAACTATTGTAGGAGCAAGGTCCACAAGTTGTGGAGTAGGGGGCACAGTCACTTCAGGGCATGGCGGTTGAGGAGGCTCGACGGGGGTCGAGGATCAGAGATGGTAGAGCTTCAGTGTAACTCATGATGGAGATGAACCTGTAATCTGTGTGCTAGAAAAAGGAAATTTAGATTCGTTAAAAAGAACATACCGTGAAATATATACATGTTGAGTCACCGTAGCAAGACACCGGCAACCTTTATAATGAGTACTATACCTAAGAAAGACAAATTTTATGGTACGAGACTGGAGTTTGCGTGTGACATAAGACCCTATGTAAGGGAAGCAGGCACACTCGAAAGTGTGAAGATGACTGTAAGTGGGGTCCTTTCAAAAAAGAATGGAACAGGGAGATGACCATTTAAGAAGTGGCATGGGAAGGAGATTGATGAGGTAGATAGAAGTTAAGGCGACCTCAACCCATAAATTGTGCGGAGCATGAGTCGCAGTTAACAGAGTGCGAGTCATGTATACAATATAATGGTGCTTACTCTCAACAAGTCCGTTTTGTTGAGGAGTGTGAGGATATGAGCGACGATGGTGGATGCCTAATTGTTATAGAGATTTACAAATTGATAGTTAACATATTCTGTACCACCATCATTTTGAAATTTTTTTTTATAGAAGAGTTAAACATGTTTTTGACCATGGTGGTAAAATTGTAAAAATTAGTAAAAACCTCAAGTTTTTGACTCATAGGATAAATCCATGAATAATGAGAAAATTCGTCAGTAAAAAGAACATAATATTTAAAACCAGAGGTAGAAACAGTAGAAGACATCTATACATCAGAATGAACAAAACAAAAAGAAGTTGATGCATAAGTTATATTCGAATCAAAAGGAAGTTTGTGAAACTTGCAAGTGGCGCAGTCATTACAAAAAGAAAAACCACGAAAGAAAGTGGATCCTAATTTATGTAAGCCTAGGTGATTTATGATGGCGGGCAACTAGTGACCAAGCGAGAGTGCCAGAGATTTGATAAGGACGAGGCCAAGGTAGATGGCTGTGGTTGTGAGAGAGGGTAGAGACCCTTTTTACATGGGCCCTGAAATAAAAGAACACCAGAGGTAAGATCAGAGATAACATAGCCAGACGGAGTAAATGTAAAACTTACAGAATTATCGTTAGTAAACCACGCAACAGAGAGAAAATTCTTGTTTAGGGACTGAACATGAAAGATGTTACTAAGAGAGAAGATGTTAGGGCCAAGAGAGACAGAGGAAGATTGCCGGTGTTAGTAATGGGAAGAGTAGCCCCATTACCTAATAAGCAAAGGCATTACAAATAAAGGGGACATAATCCGGAGGTGCAGTATTCATCATATGATGGGTGGCACCAGTGTTAGCATACTAGGTAAAATTTGAAACTAGCGGGTAATGAGTGACAAACATGCCAGCAAACAGAGCAGTAAGCGATTTGGTGCCATGGTAGCGCTGGTGGCAATTCACATGTGAATGTTGGGTTGTTGAGCACATAGGACACCATTGTTGTGGATGAGAACCAAGAATACCCCGACCACTGTGATGTTGTGGCCAAGAGTGACCACGTCCAAAACCGTAAGCTGAGAAATCAGGTGTGTAGTGCAAAGGTGCATGACCATGCCCATGCGAACCTTTACGCTGACCACCACGACCAAACCCACGAGACTACGAACGACCAGAAGAAGACCAGTGGGTGAGGTTAGCAATGGGCGAATGTGAAGATGACTGAAAGACAGTCAGAGACGTGGTGCAGCTGGTTTGACGCGTGATAACTGAGATTCAAAGGAGAGGAGTCGCTCACGAAGATCTTCAAATTTTGGTAGTGGAAGGAAGTTCAGAATAGCCCTGACAATCATGGCATAATCAGGACCAAGGCACCGGAGAATAGCAATGACTAGATTAGAGGACGAGACTGATTCACTGATGGCTGCAAGAGAATTAGCGAGAGACTTGGCATGCTGAAGATAGTCAGAGATAGTTTTGATACCTTTGGTCATATCCATGAATTGAAAAAGAATATTGGCAGGATTAGAGAGCGTTGGGAGAAATTTTCTCTAAGGCATGTCAACATCTATAAGGTAGTGGATTTTTCGACAATCAGAGAGAGCATGGGCTCGGTGAGAGTTACCACCATATAACTGACAACAAGTTGATCATGTTGAAACTAGTTAAGATATGAAGGATTGGGAGTAGAATTAGTAGCATTGGCAGGAGGTACCGTATCATCGGCAGTAAGAAGGGTAGTAGAAGGCGCATGTGCAGTGCCATCCAAGTATTTGTAAAGGCCATGACCAATAAGAAAAGGTTGAAGTTGAGCAGTCCATAAGAGATAATTAGATTTTGTGAGTTTGAGAAAGTGAGCCAGAGAGGTACCGGGAAAAGAGGGAATCATTGAGGATGAGGATGAGGCGTTGGTGGCCATGTAAATATTAGAAAAGAGGGATCGAAAAGAAAATTAGGTTTTCATTAGAAAGGCGGCAGCTCTGATACCATGTAGAGTTTGTATTTCTGTATAATATGTTTACAATATATAGGAGTATTTATATGAGTTAATGAAACCCTAGTTATATAAAATAAGGAAAGCTATAACTATAACAATATTCTAGCTAGATATAACTTAGGAAGGTGAGGATTGCGTAACAAAGCAACAACCGATAACAACTGCTGCACATTTTATTTATATTAGATAAAACCATTTATATATTAGATAAAGTATTTTAGGTGGTTCCATAAAAAAAAACAATTTGATAAAATTGCGTTCTGTAATGCAATATGCACCTCATAAGTTTTAGCTTAAATTTTTCTTACTACCTCAATAAAAATGTATATTTTGTGAAAATTTTAGAATTGTCCTAAATTTTACAAGCAAGTAGAATAAAGTATTTTAAATAAAGTATTTTAAGAAGTTCTATGGAAAAAATTGGATAAAATCGCATTTCACAATGAAATATGTGATTGGAAAGTTTCCAGATTACTTTATAAAAATGCATATTTTGCGAAAATTTTAGAATTGCCCCAAATTTTTTACGTATGTGAATAAATTATTTTAAGTAGTTCTATGAAAACAAATTGGATACAATCGCATTTTATACTGAAATATACGCTTCTTAAGTTTTCGTTTAAATTTCCCTTACTAACCTCTATAAAAATACATACTTTGCAACAATTTTTTAATTTGCCCTAAATTTTATACGTTGATAGTATAAAATCATATTTTACAATGAAATATGCGAGCCGTAAGTTATCGTTCAAATTTCTCTTGCACCTCTATAATGAAAGAATTGGATCCTCTACTGATATGATCTTTTTCCTTACATCACATAATTTCATGACACATAATCATTGTAATTAAGATGTGATAATTAGTTTTTATAACCACTTTATCAATAACCAATCACAAGCATTAAAAATGTCAGGAAAAAAATCAGATCAACAGAGGATCCAAATCCATAATTAAAATGCATATGTTGTGAAAATTGTAGAATTGATCCAAATTTTATACATAGGTAAAATAAAAAAAATGAGTATATACTGCTTCTAACTATACATACAAGTAAACAACCAAAGCTTCCGCATATGTCTATCAACACAGCCTTGGATCAAGATATTAACTATTAATTAATTAAAAACTTAAAAAGTACAGTAAACATTAAAAATTAAAAAGATAAAATAACTGTATTAATAATTAAAGCAATTGAAAATATATCACATGTAAAAAAAATTAAATAAAATTAAAGAAAATTTAACTTAATTAATTTAATTGGGCCTTTGATCAGGTTTTCATTCTCTTTAGAAAAAGAAAAGAATTTGGGCCGTTTGATATTGGGCCCGGGGCGGTTGCAGCTGGTGCACCGAGCCCAGTATCAAGCTATTTAAACATTTGGTGATAAAATAATTTATATATTAAAACAAAAAGCCCTTAAAATTGAAGCAAAGCAACGGTCATATTATCCTATAAATGAAATCAGAGCGTTGCTTGGTGCTTTAAGTTGAACTACTAAACAATTTTAGAGAGAGTGAGAGAGAGAGAGAGAGTTGCTTGGTTGCAGATCTTGTTCTTCTTCCAATCCAGTCGGTGTCAATCTTGTGTTCAAGAACCTGGGTTGCAGATCTTCTTCTTCTTCATCTTCAAATCGGGTGTGTTAACAATTTTCTTGTTTTTTCAATTTTTTTGCATCAAGAATTGTTGAGTAACCTGGTTTGCAAGAATTGTCAATTTTTGCATCAAGAATTGAAAATCTTCTTCTTATTCTTCTTCAAATCGGGTGTTTTTTCAAATTTTTGTGTGTGTCTTTCTTTTGCATCAAGAAAGAAAAAAAATGTAGACCGTTGGATTTAAAAGCCAGTCGGTGTCTTGGTGTTAGAAATCTGATATCAAACTGTTCCTGTCTAGTTTTCTCTCTTTTTCCATCTTTCTTTGATTTTTGTTGAGTAATTAATGGATTACAGCACCACTGGGAGGAATCGGCACCTGTCTTCTTCTTGGGCAAATATGGTCTTTGATTTTCAAGAAAACACACATGCACTCAGCAATTCCTTTTTCTTGTTTTATGGTAAGGTTTTCTTCTTCTTGAATTGATTTTCTTTCTTGATTGTTGAATGAATGAATCTTGTTCATTTATTATCAAGCTGTGTTCTTTACATGTTTTCCTTTAATTGACTATGCAATGTTATTGTAATATTCCTTCAATTTGTATTTTTTCTTTTGGGTCTTTTGTCTCAGTTGTTAGAACGCTACTTCTCAATGAAATGTCTCTTCTTTGTCTTCTTTGTCTGTCCTGAGTAACTAATGGAATTGGCACCGGTCTTCTTTGACAAATATGGTCTTTGATTTTCAAGAAAACACACATGCACAATTCTTTTTCTTGTTTTATGGTAAGGTTTCTATTTGTCATGCAACTGTTGCATGAAATTAAGTGATTTAACTCCTTATTTTTTATTGCTTTTCATTGATGATTACTTGACAGGTCTGCATACTGTGAGATTCCGGTATTGACAAGGCTTTGTGTTGTTATTGTTTTTTTCTTGCTATTTTGTTCCAAAGCCATTTGCAATTTCTTTTCACATACCTTAAACAACTTTTGTATTAGTTTTTTAACAAAAATTCAGAGCCGGCATGGGACTTTTTTGGTTCTGTGAGAAAAGCCGTTAGAACTGGGAAGTTTTTTGGGTAATGTTGTTAACCGTTGATGATTTGTGTGGTAAAAGTTTATATATATGATGCATGAATCACATTGAATGCACAGAACTGACATTATTGGCCTCACACAAAAGCAGCAGACTTAGAATTATAGGTTGTTACGTTGGCCCATTGATCATACCGATTTAATAGGAGTTAAGTAGCATCTCTGTCCTGTAACTCATGGGTGGTGTTTGTGTTGGAATTGTATCTTATTGTGTACAATTTTGCAGCAAGCTATTTGCTGTTGTTTAAATACCTGTTTTTAGTTCTTAAAAACTTTTGCAGGCTAAGTTGTCTGCTAGTGGTGATGAATTCTAGAAAGACAGTACTTAAGCTGCTGTTTGGCTCTTGGTGTCATAGCCAAGAGTTGGATTCATGGCGAGGTAATCCTTTGTTGCATGATCTTGATTAGCAAGTTTTTACTATGAAGAAATTAATAGGGGTAGGGGAAGCTCAATTTATATGCAAGTATGTTATAATCTACATTTGTGGCCATGAAAGTTCTACATTTTATATATCAATCTGGTCTTTCTCTTTGTTTTCACATTATGATTATTATCTCTTCTGTTTTTAATGCCACTAGGTCTCCCAAACGAGAATGGTTGTGTCCTTGACTCCTTGCACTGAATGATGGGATTACCGGTTTAGATATCTGTAGCTCTAGAATGGTTTAGATTTTTCCCCTTTTACTGATGCATCCATTATGTTTCTTTTTGTCATGCAACTGTTGCATGACAAAAAGTGATTTAACTATCTTTTGTCATTGGCTGTAGTGTGTATGTATGGGCAATATTGACCGGAATCGGCAAGTTGAGAAGCAACATGACAAGACTCATTCAACAATTGACCTGTTGAATACAACACAATGTCAGGAGTTAGGGATTGATGGGCTATGTATAAATAAAACTGTTTTTATTTTGGTTTATGACGGAAGAGTACAATGTCGACATTTATTCAAAAATTAACAAATACCGGAATAACACACATTAAGATTTAAATTGTTGTATACATACCATATGTTTGCACACACGCGCACACACACACATATATATATATATATATATATATATATATATAAATATACACACACACACGCACTCAATCATATTTAAGAACTATACTTACTGGTTTCTGTTTCAGGGATACCTGAACAGACTTGCACACAAGATCATAAATGTTATTAAACTCTTTGTTTCTTTCTTTCTTTTTGTTTTATGAATCGGTTACTCCTAGGCCTTTAAAGCAAGTCATTGCTTGACCAACCATGTATTGAAACATTTATTTCATATCTTTACATTCATGATTTTTGTTTCTTATAACGTGAAGATAGTAAATTCATAGATTTAGATAGAACAGAGTCTCTTTCTTGAAAATAAAATTTAAGATAAAGACTGCCTTTGTTTAATGTTCAGCCCTTGTTTAATGTTCAAAATGAATTGAATCATCTCTCAAGTGTTAGTTTAATTTTTTTTACATGTGCTATAAAGTCTTCTCTTCAATTTGACTGGTATGTATCAATATCATCATGTATGAATGGAAAGTTTCATGTAGTAATGTATATTTTCTGGGTTTTGCAACCAAGTGGAGGGAGTTTCTTAGCTCGTTTTTTGTCGGTCTCAATGTTGTTCTCGGTCAGGTTTTTTATTTTTATTTTTCTTCTTAAATTGAATATTTTTGTTCTTAGTGCAAATTAAAACGGTCATATTTTCTAGGTTTTGCAACTTCGGTGTAATTGTCACACATTCTTGGCTCTTACGGAAGGAGGTTTCTTAGCTCATTTCTTGTTGCTCTCAATGTTGTTCTCGGTAAGGTTTTTTATTTTTATTTTTCTTCTTGAATTGAATTTTGAGTTGAATATTGATTTCTTGATTGTATTTTGTAGGGGACCTTGATATTGGTTTGGTTTTGATCTTACTTTTTCTTTCCTTATTGATAGTTCAGATGGTTACTGTTGTTTGTATGGTTTTTTTTTATTTTATATTTATTTATTGTTGGAGTGATTTTTCTTGCAGGAAGAAAAGGCCTTGAAAGCGACTGGACACTCTACTTGGTATCTCAGTCGATATTCTTGGAATTTTAGATATAAAAGTGTTTGAGTTTATAATTAAATTATGTGGGTTTTTTGTTTTTTTATGTGGATAGGGTGGTTACCGGTGGAGTTCTGCCCACAGCACCTTTGCTATACAAAAAAGTTGGTGTTCGTCCTTGGACGACAGGCTTCAAAAGTTTTTAGTTGCTGCTTTGATTTTCTATTTATATTATTTTGCTATGTTTTATTCAACTGGGTGGTTTGATTTTATGTTTATTCATAATTTGTAGGAAGGAGACATAACGGGTATTATTCTCTGAGCTTGTGGATACAGAAGAGGTTGCATTTTGCTTTTAGAGTGATGCTTTAGGTATATTAAAACTATATTTGATTTCCTGTTTCCTCATTTGGTGCAGCTTCCTGATAACCATGACATTATTGCTCATCCAATGGATTTCACTAGATGGGGGAGCTTATGCCAACATTTTTTTGATTGCATTACCTTTTCATGCTTTGTTACATTTGTTTGAAGTATTTTTTTTTTTGAGAGTTGGACATGGCTTTTGCATTACTTTGAATCTTATTGGAAATTGGTAAGGAAGAGGACATGAACTTGTAGAGATCAGTATAAGACTCTTGATTCTGGTGATTAAAGATCCTTAATTTAGTAGTGTAATTATTTCTAATGACTTTAATTGAAATTCCTGCCTTGAAGCTGAGATACTTCACAAGGAGCAGCTGCATTTTTCTTTCTTCCAAAGTGAAAAACAATGAAAATTTAAAGCCAGTAAATGTTGTTGACCATAGTTAGCAATAGGATTTTCCAAAAAGTGTGTAGTGATGATAGCTTGTATTTAGAAACTTGTTCTCCAGCTAGTTGTCTCCATTTGAACCATCTGGATGGGCTGAAGACCATTTTTGAACTATTTAGAGTCCTGTAATTTTCAAGATTAAGGTTGTATGTTAATCTTGAATGCTTTTCGATGGTATGTTAATGAGGCTCTTAATTGTGAAATGGAGTTGGTCTAGTGTCATTGCATTGTAGTCATCCACATGATGATTTTCTCGTAGTAGTTTATCATGCTGTTTCATCTTGAATTGCAAACAATCTTTGTGATTTCTCAGCCTAGTAAAGTTGGCTTACATTTCCAAGACAACGCATGCAGGTGTAACCTGAGGTTTCTTCTCGGCATCAATGTGGTTGTCGGTTTGTTTTTTATTTTACTTTAATTTCTGTTTTTGAATTTAATTTTGAGCTGAATCTCGTCGGCCATGTTGGTTTTGAAGCTTGGGGGTCTTAGTTTTTCACACGCAGGTGGTGTACTCGCTGACTTTGTTGTCACCGCCACTTTGAATTCTTACCAACTGGAGGGAGTTTCTTGGCTCATACTGAGGTTTCTTCTCGTTCTCAATGTTGATTTTTATTTTTATTTTTGTTCTTGAATTGAATTTTGTGTTGAATATTGATGTTGATGTTGATGTTGTTTTTGAAGTTTCAGGGTCTTACGTTTACTTTGTTGATTGTATTTTGCAGGGGACAGTTGAATCATTGACAGATGGGGTCAGGGAAGCCGTCAAGAAGCTGTTGAAACTCCTCTTTTGGGGTATCTTGTTATAAAGTAATTACTTCCCTTTTTCTCATCTCTGCTTTTTTTTTTATGTTGCTGCCAATGCCTTGATGTTTAATTTGCATGTTTATTTTGTGAATTATTAGGTGGTTACTCACATTCTCCTGGCAAGCTTAGCTAACATATGGGGTTGATGTCAAAATGATAAGATGTCGTGGAATTCTCCGGGTAATTGATAGTTTATGGTAATTTTATCGTAATGGATCTTTGGAGTAATTCGATTTACTTACTGTTTCTTCTTGGCCAAATATGGTCTTTGATTTTTAAGAAAACGCAGATGCACTCAACAATTATTTTTGTTTACGGTAAGGTTTTTTTATTTTTGTTTTTCCTTCTTCTTGAATTGATTTTCTTTCTTGATTGTTGAATGAATCTTTTTCATTTTCTGAGTTGAAAATTTTAGAAATCTATTTAAGACAATTTTGATTTCTTGATATTATTCAACTACTTTTGAAAGCCTTTACTCTGAATCTATCGAGTTTTCAGTTTCTTTGTGTTACTTGAAAATTCTTCTTTTGTTAGCTAAGTTATTGACTAGAATCAAGAATTGTTGAATGAATCTTGTTCAATTTCTGAGTTGAAATATTTAGAAAAATTACCCCTCTTTTTAAGACAATTTCGACAGATTGGACTAGGGAAGCCATTTCTTTCTTGAGCTATTTGAAGACTCATTAGATGTCAACAGGGTGGGGACATTTTGTGAGTTCAAAAATCTTTTTATTTCTTATTTCAATGTCTGGTCGGCTTCCATATTTATATTTTTATTATTCTTACAATTCAAGCGTAGGTAAAGCTATTTTTATTGTTTCTTTCTTCTCAATAGAAATTTTATCTGCGCTTTTATTTTTTATTACTTAAACTTATTCTTGCTAGTCCTTTTTGAGTATAGCAAGGAAATTTGTACCTGTATTGATGGGTAGTACCTTCAAAAATTAGGTACTGTGAGATTTACTTTTTGATGACTGTGGTTGTTAGTATCTGAACTCTTCTGCATTGTGCGTGACATTTGACTTTGAATTAAGTTAATCTTTTAATTGCCATTCCACCTTTGGCTTAATTAAGTGGGCGTAGGACTGTTGGAATTCTTCACTTTTTCTTGTAAAACTCTGCAATATGAGATGTCTGTTGGCAATGTTCTT
This sequence comes from Dipteronia sinensis, assembly GCA_033220585.1. Classification (NCBI taxonomy): domain Eukaryota; kingdom Viridiplantae; phylum Streptophyta; class Magnoliopsida; order Sapindales; family Sapindaceae; genus Dipteronia; species Dipteronia sinensis. Next base: position 2,676,900 of record CM065639.1, on the reverse strand, counting down.
CAATTTTCCTGTGTCTTGGATGACAGGGAGCACAAGCACTATTGGATGGTGTTCTTAGTTATTTACCTTGTTCAATTGAAGTTAGTAACTATGAACTTGACCAGACATGCAAAGAATGAAGAGAAGGTATTTGTTTGATTGAAAACGTTGTTGTTTTCTTTTGTTGTGTATAATCTTTTTTTTTTCCCTTGAAACAAGTAATTGGGGCATCAGGTTTCTTATCTCTTGTAGGTTATGTTGGCTAGAAATCCTAATGAACCTCTTGTGGCCTTGGCTTTTAAGTTGGAAGAAGGATGCTTTGGTCATTTGACATACCTAAGGTAGGCCAAAGAACTGGTGCATTTTTATTTTAATACCTAGTTGTTTCTAAATGAAAAAAAGTCTTATGCTAACAGTACTTCATTCTTGATGGATGAAGAATATATGAGGGTGTGATCTGGAAGGTTGAAAATTTATGATGAATGTGAACACAGGAAAGAAAATTTAGGTGGATGAGTTCAAGGCCTGTAATTTTAAAACATAAACAGTTTTATATTCAATTTTAAATTTTATATCTTTGTATTCTACATGCTGGAGGTCTTTGTTTCTAGCTATCAAATCATTATTGTTTGATTTTTTCCCAGTTTAATTTGATGTGCATTGCTCGAATCAAACTATCATATTGAACTATATTACTAAATCAAAATTTCGTGTAACATTGTTTATAATCCATCCGAGAGAAACACTTAATGGAAAAATGTGATAGCAGTATCTAAATATTACATGATATAGTCATATTTGTTTCAGCATGCCATTCGAGGTGACTGAGCTTTATGAATGTCAGTATAAGGTAGCATCAGAAACATTTTTATCGTATTTGGTTGTTTGCTTGTCGGGTGGTTACATTTTGGGTCTAATTTTGGTCAGAGCATGTCTTGTTTTTATGTTTAGGCCGCCTGTCTTTATATGAATATCCTCCTTTAACTATTCTATAGATGGCTAAAGAATTTTTTCACAACTGTATTTCATAATCTTCAATGTGGAGATAGTCTGACTAACTTCAATGTTCTTTTAAATCAACTCTTTAAATCTCTGGTATTGTGCTGGTCCAGATTCCTCGTTTGGTCCGGATGCATTCCTATAAATGGAGGTTAGTTCTTACTTAGCATTTATCTTTGTAGTAATGAAACTATTTTTTGAATCGTATAAGCTCTTGGATGTTTTGATTTCTTTCTTAAGTCGATAGATTTATCCAGTTGAATTAATTTTACTTTTTTCTCGGTTTATTTACTGTTTATGTACAGGACTTTCAGGAGGCACATGCTGGGAAAGAGTTGCAGTCTTTGTTGCCGATTGTGCATCAGGTCCCACAGCTCTATTTTGCATAGACAAGCACAAGCCCTAACATCTGTTGAGGCATTCTAGGAAAGGTCGGAATATTTTTTTTTTATTCCAGCATAAGTCCCTTTAGTTGAAATATTAAAACTCGTAGGTTATATTATGTTGCACATTGTTGTTAGTTGGAATTAGACCTTATAAGTGATGAATTCTTTTCTTTGTTGCACTTTTGACATTTTGTCTTTTGTTTTGCTTTGAAAATTTTTCTCATTATATGTTTCTACTTTTGTATCATCAGGAGATACTTTTACTGATGGGTCTGTCAAATATACCATGACTTCTATGTATAGTCTGTCAAATTTTCTCTTCCTCATTATATGTTCATGACCATTAATGTTATTAGTTTGTTCAGCCGGTTTCAAAAGATTCTGAAGGACAATTAATTTGCTCAGTTGATATCATTCATACAAAAAGCTACCGGTTTCATGCCAGTATGATGTTGCATGTTGATAATTTCTTCTTTCTCTTCTTTCCTTTCCTTTTCAACTTGATTGGGTATTTGAGTTATTACTTGTGTGTGTTTGTGATTCTTGGTAGCTAGGTAAAGTAAGAATGGTCTTGAGAAGGTCAAAGGTTTCTTAAGTTAGAAATGTTTTTTGTTTTTATTTTCCCTTGTGGTTCTTCATAGGAGACACTTTTAATGATTAAACCCATCTACAGGTTCTTATATTGTCCTCAAAGAGTGCTTTCTAAGTCCAAGACGATTATTGTTGACTGGCTCACCTATTGAGAATAATCATTTTGAACTTCGGTCTTTAATGCATTTTTTTCAGTGTTTGGGACACTGGAGCAGTTCCTTCATACTTTCAAGGAAGCTGAAGATCTTTCATTAGGTTTGTAGAATTAGGCTTGATTGCCTTGATTTTATTAATCTGTATACTAAAATATATATACAAGCAGTCAAGGACTACAGCTGTACAAAACTATACAAGGAATCACATCCCACTAATCTAGGAAATCACATCCCACTAATCTAGGAAACAAAATAGTTAAAGACAATAAAGATACAATAAAGGAGAATAAAAGTAGAAACTATAATCTCTAGAAATCAGCATAATAAGTAACATCCACCCACCCCCCCCCCCCCCCCCCCCCCCCCCCCCCCCCCCCCCCCCCCACAAGCCGGGTTGTAGATGTTGATCAATCCTAGCTTGACACTTAACTCTTCAAATCTGTTCCGAGGTAGTGCCTTAGTTAAAATGTCTGTTGCTTGCTGGTCAGTTGGAATGTAGGACAATTTTAGAATTTCAGCTTCCAACTTCTCTTTAATAAAATGTCTGTCTATCTCGATGTGTTTGGTTCGATCATGATGAATCGGATTCTTAGCAATGCTTATTGTAGCTTGATTATCACAGAACATGTTTATAGGCTTCTCCATAGGCACCCTAAGTTCGGTCAGAACTCTTTTGATCCAAAGCCCCTCATATATTCCATGTGCCATAGCTTGAAATTCTGCTTCAGCACTGCTCCTAGCCACAACTGATTGTTTTTTGCTTCGTCATGTGGTTAAATTCCCCAAACAACCATACAATACCTAGATGTAGACCTCCTATTTGTGATAGATCCTGCCCAGTCAGCATCTGAGTATAGAGTTACTTCCCTATTTGTTGTTTTTGCAAAAAACAATCCTTTTCCAAGTGTGAATTTCAGGTATCGTAGGATTCTTTGTACAGCTGTCCTGTGTTCCTCAGTAGAATTGTTCATGAATTGACTTACTGCACTTACTGGAAAAGTGATATCCGACCTAGTGTGTGAGAGATAAATGAGCTTTCCCACCAGAGGTTGGTATCTTCCTTTGTCTACCGGTGCATTCCCAGTGTCAGCTCCAAGTTTCATGGTTGTTTCCATAGGAGTTTCAACCGGCTTACAGTCGAGCATTCCTGCTTCATGCTGTAGGTCCAACACATATTTTTGCTGTGAAATCATAACACCCTTCTTTGACCAAGCCACCTCCATACCGAGAAAGTACCTGAAATGTCCCAGGTCCTTGATTTCAAATTCCTCAATTAACCAGCCCTTTATTCTTGGTATTTCATCAAGAAAATCTCCTGTTAAGATGATATCGTCTTCAAAGACGATCAAAATTGCTCGCTGCCCTTTCTGAGAGTATTTGATGAACATGGTGTGATCCGATTGACTTGGAAATACCCATGTTTCTTCAACACGCAAGTGAATCTCTCAAACCAGGCCTTAGGGGACTGTTTGAGGCCATATAGTAATTTCTTGAGTCTGCATACTTTATTAACCGTATCAGCTGTCTCTAGTCCAGGTGGTACGTCTATATAAACCTCTTCTGTCAAATCCCCATTAAGGAAAGCGTTCTTCACGTCCAACTGATGCAAGGCCAGTCGAGATTGGCAGTAAGAGATAGTAAGACCTGAATAGTGTTCAATTTTGCAACAGGTACGAAAGTCTCCTGATAGTCAATTCCGAATGACTGTGTGAACCCTTTTGCCACCAACCTTGCCTTGAGTCTTTCAACACTTCCATCAGCTCGTGTTTTGACCGTAAATACCCACTTGCATCCCACTTGCATCCCACAGGATTCTTTCCTTTTGGCAAATTCGTTAGTTCCCAGGTCCTATTCTTCTCCAAGGCTTGAACTTCAATCATAACTGCCTTCTTCCATTCAGGGTTTTTTAGAGCCTCTTGAGTATTATTTGGAATTGGAATATCAGCAAGTCTGGTAGCAAGTCTGGTAACAAATGCTCGGAACTGAGGTGAGAGTCTTTCATATGAAACATAATTGCTTAAGGGATACAACGGACGATCCCTGCATTCTCGGTATCCTTTTCTCATGGCAATAGGCTGATCCTGAACTCCTCTTGATACTGTTTCATACGAGTCAGTTTCTGGGACTATAGAATTAGGTTTAGACTCCTGGATAGAGCTAAAATCTGTCTAATTTCTTGTTTCTCGCATATTTCCTGTTCTGTGATAGACAATATAGTCTTTTTGCACGTGAGGTGGATTAGCATGCTGACTACTCTATTTGACTTTCTAGAGGCTGCTGACCAGTAGGCTGACTGGACCGATTTTTAGTGTCTAAGGGCTGATTTGAATTATCCTCACAACTGGCCTTATTCCTAGAAGATTTGGGGCTGATTTCTAGCATCTGGTTTATTGGAAAATTGGTAACAAGATGCGGTAGCAGATTCCTAGGGAGACTAGGACTGATTGGGGTCTGATTTCTATGAGAGGATTGAAGATCTTTTGGCTGATTTTTAGGAGATTGACCAGATTGATTTGGATTGAGAGATTGACTAGGATTGAGATTCCTATTATCATGGAGAGGACCAATCTGACTAGGACAAGTAATAATTTGATCAGGATTTGTATTCCCATACAGATATTCACTGTCTTGATTTTGTGTCCCCCTTGAATATCGGTTTTGGAAAAAAAACGGCTGCCTTCAAGCGGTATGAAATTGAGTTTCTTTTACATTATTGTTTGTATATTTCTTTTCTGTCTATTATATTTATCGTACACCTTAAATGGAATTATTGATTAAAAAAAATAATATCATCAGTGGAATAAATCATATCTGTAGCATGGTTATTGAAAGGCTATGTAAATCCATAAACTTTCATAAGCATTTAAATTGTACTCCGAATTGATGGAGAAAGTGGTCCACCAACAGTTGTCTTGCTTGGAAGATCTTAAAAATGCTCTGGAGGTCAGTGCATTGTCTGTGTCCAAGAGGATACCAAAACAATTGCAGCCTGACAAAGCTCCAAAAGTTTCTTACTCTTGTCTGTTGTAATTCCTATATCCTCCTTTTCTTGATTTATTCTTTTCTTAATATTGACTATTAATATCAGTGTCAGAATATGGTTTCTCCTTAGAACTTATTTCAGCTGATTTTGCAATCCTCCTTTTCTTGATTTATTCTTTTCTTAATATTGACTATTAATATCATTGTCAGAATATGGTTTCTCCTTGGAACTTATTTCAGCTGATTTTGCATATTTTACTGGTTAGAAGTGTAGAAGGGAGGCAAAATAGAGATCTAAGGTTGATGGCTTGTAAAGGCAAGACTTTTAGATGCCCAAACATCGTGGTAATGAGTTATTGTTTTTCATTTTTTTTTGTTCCTCATAAGGTGCATAATAGAGCATGGATTGAAGCTTTCTTCTAAATAGTTTTCATATGAAACCAAGTTCATTCCTGATACATGTACATATTTCTCACAATTTTTAACATTCTAATATTCTAATCAAGCATTTTCTTTTATACATCTATAACTATTAACCGGCATATTATTTTTAATTTTTGCAGTACCACAAAGCCTGAATTGTGTATAACATTAGTAATATACAGCATATATTGGTGATGAATTGTGTAGGCTGTGAAAAGTGTCTGCTCTGGGGCTTAAGGTTCTTGGTCTTGGTACTGCATTTATGTAGAGTAACTGCTTGAATCAGAAGACTCAAGTGAACTAAATAAGATGTGAACCTAAAAGTGCTGCATTCAAATCCCATCCCCTTATGCATGTTTCTCGCGATCAAAACCCTTTTCAAAAAAAAAAATTAAGAATCAATGTTTGCTTTTATGTACTTTCTTCTTGTATATTGGATTGCTTGTTGTCCATTACTTCCAATAAACACACAAAAGCACATATGAATTTGTTAACCAGATTAGTTAAGATTAATTCTTTGAATCAAGTTGTTGTGTACATTACATTTTGGAATTAACATGTATTGATAATGTAAGGGGTCGATTTTGGCTGAGCATCAACGCCCCTGTAAGTTCAAGGTCATGGCATAGGGACTCATAATGTCATCTAGAGTCATAATTTATTCAAGCTCTCTAAATTTGTCGAATTTTATATACGGGGGTACTTTCAAAATAAAATTATTGCACCTTGTTATAATTGAGCAGTTCTCAATGCAACCAAGAGTAATGTTCTATGGTTTCTTTTCATAATTTTACTTGTGCATGAACTTGTCAAAAGCTTGTTCACATCATAAGAGATTTAGCCACTATCAAAACAGGATAGCTCCACTGGTCAGCCTACAAAAGAAGGTGTTTACTTCAGTGTTCAGAAAAGAACTTCTAACACGTCTTGTATTGTCTCCTGGAATTAGTGCGAGCTATTGTGGGCCTTTTGGGATTTTTGAATAATTCGAGCTGATTAGATTCGTTTCTCTTGTAGGCAAGGTTTAAAATAAGACGCCACTGTGCTGTTGTGCTAGTTCCCATGGGATTAAAAGAAGCTTTTCAGGGTCTTGTCAATCTTGTGCAGTTAAAAGCTTATCATTTTCATGGTTCCAGTAGCTCTGTTCCTAAAGCCTGTCTTAATTTTGTGCTAGTGTGCATTGTCGTTATTATGCACCCTCTTATGCTTTTTATTTTTTGCTTATTGCAGTGTAAAAGTAAACACTGGGGAAATACCAGTTGACATGGAAGCCTTAGTTGCAGAAAAAGAGGCGTGAACTTGCTCATGCATTTCTAAGTGACGACCTAATATCACCTAGTGATCTTAAGGTGTGTTGAGAACATGACTCTTTCTGGAAAGTAATAATAGCGCCAGCTAAAAACCAAAATCTAAATCTAAGGACATAAAATTTCTTCTCACATGTTCTAATAACAGTAATAACAACAAAGAAACCATGATCAACAATAAACGCAGATGCACTCAACAATTCTTGTCTCCCATTGTTCGTTTTTCGTTTTATGGTAAGGTTTTTTTATTTTTCTTCTTGAATTGATTTTCGTTTTCTTGATGTTGAATCAATCTTGTTCATTTTCTGAGTTTAAATATTGAACTTCGAAGTTTCGAGGGTCTTACTTTTTCTTTCTTGATTGTGTAATCTTGTTCATTTTCTGAGTTGAAATTACGCTCAGTTTAAGACAATTTTGTTTGCTTGACTTTCTTGATGTCTTTACTTAGAATCTGTCTAGTTTAATTCTTTTTAAGACAATTACCATTCAGTTGTCTTAATTTGTTGATAGAGCAATGCCAAGTTTTAATATTTATTATCAAGTTGTGTTTTTTACATGTTTTCCTTTAATAGATTATGCAATGTGATTGTAATATTTGTTCTATTTTTAGTTTTATTATTTATTTTTCTTTTGGGTCTCTTGTCTCAACTGTTCGAACACTACTTCTCAATGAAATGTCAGTTCTATGTTTGCGGGCATGTTAATCATATCCTTGTAGTTGAATTCTTATAGTAAGCTAGCTGCTCCAGGAAGTATGCTCTTATTTTTCATGTTAATTGTATGCATCAGTTCGCATTATATTTGTTTTTAATTCCTTTCCATGTCTTAATTTTTGCTTTTACTGCTCCTACTAGTTGTTTTATTAAAACATCTTTTCAATGTTGTTTTGGGACATGATATTCCGATTGTCCATCGAGTGATTGAGGTAAGAATAACAGAGACTTTGAGTAGTTAAAGTCTTTCCTATGCCTAACAAATGAAAGGGAGGCAAATCTTGGGAATTATTGACTATCTACTATAATGGGTATCTCCTTCTCACATTAAGTTAATTTAAATCACTTCTTTTTATCCCCTGTTTTCTTTCATTTCATCCAATAAGCAATATATCAAGTGATTGAGGTAAGAAAAACGGAGACTTTGAGTAGTTAAAAGTTTTTCCTATTCCTAACAAATGAAAGAGAGGTAATTATTGACTATCTACTATAATGGGTCTGACAGTAAGATAATTTGAATCACATCTTGAAACCTGTACGTTCAAGAACAGCGAATGTTTTCTCATTTATCTTAAGTTGTTCACAATTGTATTAATTTGTTGAAAAAATGAATGTGAAAGCCTTTACTTTGAATATGTCTAGTTTTCAATTTCTTTGTGTTAGGTTTTTATTATGCTTGAAAATTAATCTTTTGTTAGCTAATTAGCTAAATTATTGAGTAGAATCAAGAATTAATCTTTTGTTAGGGTCTTTTCTTGAACTTAATTTCGTTCTATAGAGGAAGGGAATCATTGAATAAGCATAAATCAAACTTGGTACATAGTCACATGTAGAAATAGCAGAAATGGAATTGCATGGATTCAGCTCATTATCTTCAAAAATGGTAATGCCATCATCATCATCATCTCACCATGATAGGTTCTTGTCATCTTCCTCATTTTTCAGCACTAGAGTTGGCGCTGGGCAGTCCAACATCAGAATATCAGGTGTTCAGTTGGGTAAGTCTTAACAATTCCAGAAGAAATGTGCAACATTTATACGACATGTGACCACTTCGATCCTAGCAGATGTTGCTAAAAATTTTATAGTAGCTGCAACCCCTGCATTAACTTCTTTGAATTGGAAAATTTAGTTTTATAATCCCCTCATGATAATTTTCTTCATGTGTTCCACTATTTAGTAATTTTCCGTGAATTTTGTCCATTTATGAACTTGTGTATGCAGACTTTTCGGGCACCAATGTTTACAAAACCAGAAGCATACCCCAAGACTGTGACCTCCATCATATTAGGTGGTGGAGCAGGGACACGACTTTTTCCCCTTACCGGAAGAAGAGCTAAGCCAGCTGGAAGCTAATTCTTTGTCTTAAATAGAATTAAATCTAAATCTGAATGGTTTTTTTAACACTTTCATGTTGTTTTGGATTGTTGACTAGACATGATCTTTTTATTGCCAATTGGGGGATGTTATAGACTGATTGATGTCCCAATGAGTAATTGCATCAACAGTGGAATAAACAAAATTTACATCCTCACAGTTTAATTCTCAATCTCTCAACCGTCACATTGCTAGAACCTATAATTTGGGAATAAGTACATAGTTTTTGTTAGGCAATGATATACACACACGCACACCATTGATTAGCTGCCTGTGCTTCTATTAATTTTTCTTCTCTTATCATGATAGGTATTAGCAGCCACTCAAACGCCTGGTGATTTGGGGAAGAAGTGGTTACCGTAAGGAAAGTTTATTAAATGAACAAACCTCAAATGAATTAGTAACTATTTGAAATATTAAAACTCGTAGGTTATTATGTTGTACATTGTAGGTTATTATGCTTAATTCTGTTTACCACTCTATAGGTTCAGATTTCAAAGCCTAATCTAAAAGGGCTGGTACAGTTTCAACTTAACAAGCAAATTTCTTGTTCTTAATTTTTGAGTGGTTGATGTAAACCCCTTTAAGTGCCTAGTAACATCTATAAATCAGATTTGGGTAGTTTTGATAAGGATTTTTGTGCGTTGCAGGTAAATGGTGTCAATTTAGCTGAAATTGAAGGTGGGGAGGTTTAAATAACCAATTTGCATTCTTTTAGTGGTCCTGAGTTTGTTTTGCATCTTCAATTTTTTCTCTAAACAAGGGAGTGCCACAACCACAGTTTCTTTCTTTTGTTTTGGTTATTAGTTTGTTAGTGGTATGCTTTTTTTTTTTTTTTTAAATGCCATATTCGATCATTTTCTTATTTTCTATAAGTTAAAATTTTCAGGTTCAGGGACTTCTCAAGAAGCAACTGCACTCCTTAAAGTATGTTTATTTTCCCATTAAGGAGGTATGAAGCTTATGCAGAATATATTTTATGAGTGTAGTAAAATTCTGAAATTGTATAATGCAGGGGAGAGAGAGTAAATGATTATGGAGAAGTTAAAACCAAAAGGATGTGGAGTTACTGAAAACTATTATGAAAGGAGAAGTTAAAACTAAAAGGATGTGGAGTTACTGAAAACTATTATGAAAGTTCCAGTCGTGTCTCTATTCGTAGGCTTGGACATCTACTTCCAGATTCTGGCTGGGCAAGTTAAATAAATAATATAAAAAAAAAAAAACTTTACTAACCTATAAATGCAAACTGCAGTTGGTTTAGCCACATCACTCTTGTAAAAATATTTTACCTTATATAAACACACACATCAACATCTTTTTAAAAGAATTTTGTTGAGTGATGCTTCATGTCCTAGGTTTTGATTCTTAAATTTGATAGAGAGGTCTGATCTTTTCTCTATTGTGTAAGTTTCTTAAGAATATAATTCACTAGTACATTACAACAGAACTGTATTATGAGTATTTCAACTTATAAAGCTTTTTTGTTTGCTTTGAATTTATTAGTATATATAGGTAATACTCTGATTGCATATTTAACTGCCTCTAGTACTTATACTTGTATCTGACAGCACATGGTAACTCCTGCCACTAATGTTTGATGTTTCTGCTGCATCCTAGGCATTGCTTCCTTTTATGCATTTCAGGCAGAAAAAAGGAGATAAAGCATCTTTGTTGAAGAGATGTTCCATGATAGTTAAATGCTTTATTGGTAGGGGGTGATTGGATTAATTATTAAACATTACATATTTACTTTTCAGTCTCCAGCTCTAATCATTTGCTTTACTTTTTGGTTGCAGAAACTGATGCTAGTTTTGATCCAATGCATTCTAAGGTAAGTAGTGCTATGAGATTTACTTGTGTATGCACGGGTACATGTCCACTATATTATGCTGAACCTTCCTTTTCTACACTTATGTTGGATTGTTTGTTGTTTAAGGCCTGATTGGCAAACTTCTATAAAACATTGCAATTAGCTTAGTTTTAAATGCTTCATTCTTATTTTCTCTTTTAAATTGCAGTGCTAACGAACTTATTTTTAAGTGATTTGTTTTTTTACAAGATTTTCACCAGAGAGGTTAGAATGCCTTTTTTATATCAAAATTTCTTTTTGCTTTTCATTGATTCAAAAGTGAGTTTCATCCTATTGATGCTTCATAAGTTTTTCTAATTTCGATTGTTTGCCTTTTCAATTAATTGACCTTTACATCCGCAGTTTCATTGAGTTTTGGTCTCTCTATGTCATGTGTTGTCTTAAAAATATCATATATGTATGTTTTACTTCATTATTTATATGTTCATAAGTTTTTCTAATTTCGATTGTTTGCCTTTTCAATTAATTGACCTTTACATCCGCAGTTTCATTGAGTTTTGGTCTCTCTATGTCATGTGTTGTCTTAAAAATATCATATATGTATGTTTTACTTCATTATTTATATGTCTATCGGGTGTTTCAAATGTATCTCCTTTTGTGTTTGATTTCGGCTTACTGTTTTTCGAAGGTCTTGCAACTGCTGTTGTTGTGGTTGTTCTGTTCTTATCTTCCTTGACAGTTTTTGTGTTTGCTGGCTGGAGTGGTGGTGGTTTGTCAAAACTGTGTTTAAGGAGTCAGACATCTACAATAGGCCCATTAACGGAAATAGAGTACTATTTGGTGTAGCATGTTTTGGGGGCTTAAACCATGATACGTTTTGATCTAGTTTAAAATGGTCTTAGATGACATGTCTTAGTTACTGAATAAACTCTTATATGTTCATAATTTGTGGTTGGTAATGCTCCATAATATACAACTCTTATATGTTCATAATTTGTGGTTGGTAATGCTCCATAATATACAGAATTTCCTTGATAACTTAGGTTTAAATCCAATAATACAAACAACTTTCAATGTATGTGTTTTTCCTGTGTCATGGACATGCTTAGAAGATTGAGGGTAAATGATGATTGGTAACACTATTCTCTGTAGAGTTTATGAGAACTTGAGCATGTGTAAAAAGTTTAGTGATTTTTAAAAATTCTAAAATGCCAACACTTAATTCGCGTGCCAAAAATTATTCACATCTTTTTTTTTTAATTATTAATTTAGAAGACGAATTAGCCTCCAGAATATCGATGTTTATGTAAAAGAGGAATTCATGTTAAACTTATTAAGATTGATTTTTTTTTTCAGATTGATTTATTTCTATTAAAATATCTTATATTGTGCATTACTATTATCTTCCTATGAGTAGAACTTCAGCAATTGTGAATTGGACCTCATCACTTCTATTATGCCATTTTCAAAAAAGTTGAATAATATCAGGTACTGAATGCTGTACAGCCTGTACTGCTGGTTCTCTACCGGAAGATGTAGTTTTTGAAATTGTTGATTCTAAGGGTGGCATTGATAACACTTTATGACTAGAATTTCATCGATTATAGCATTCTATACCGGAAGATGTAGTTTTCAACATTGATTATAGCATTCTATATACCAATCATTGAACTCTTGTATACACAAGAGAGATATGTAATATATATTTAGAAGAGGAAGAAAATAAGTTTATACCTTTATTTGTGATCTTATAAAATCAAATGGTTATTATGTGGTGGCTGCTTCTGTTTGCTTAGGAGCCTAATTAGTAAATTGGTTGTTCGGGTGTTTGTGGAATGCCTAGGTACTTTCTTTTATGGAACTGTAGATTTAATTTCATTTGAGGTTTGTTTGAATTATTATGTTACTAATTTTTGTTATTGTGAAGAAATGAATGAACAAGTTAAGTGGAAAACTCAAAAAGGTTGTGTTGATGACTTGTTTTTCATCTTCCATTGAACCTCATATTCTGAACCATCCCTGCTCCTTGACCACAAAAGAGGAAATCATAAAAAGGATTGACAGCAAGGATCAATCAAAAGAGGAAATCATAAAAAAGTGTTCTGAAGTTTTGGTGTACTTGGGTTTGTGTTGGGTGGCAAGGGTGGTGGGTGTGGGTCTGTGCAAGTGTGAGAAGGTTTGGTCTGAATATCTGTTTTGGGTGTGGGTGTGTGTTTGGGTCTGCGTTTTCTTTTCATTTCTTTTTTTCATTTTCTGGGCTGCTGTGGATGTCTTTGGCGGCTTCTGTGGATTCAAGTTCCAAAAACAAGAAAGAAGATTCATGATCAGGTGCATATGAGTTTTCTTTTTCTCTGTTTCTTTTTTGTTAAATGTCGGTCTTTTTTCTCAAGAAACTTTTGTTTGTTCTTGTTTACTTGGGGGAGGATCAAATCTGATAATCCATAATCAAATCTGATGATGACATAGTTGTTAAAGATGAAGATAGATACGCACCGCAAGATATCATCAATAACAGGGTATCAAATTGAGCTGAGCGAAGGTTATCTTACACTTGCTCATGATATTGAGGTCATGAAACCAAAATCTCCTAAAAATATTTATAAGGTTTGAAAAAGAATGCGACTCTTGTATCTGATTTTATTATTTGTACTTCATTTGAGTTGATTTTCTTGACTAATTCTCATGCTTGGATTTTGTTTGGCACACTTGCTTGATGGCAGGGCTAGTGCTGGTGCAAGTGTTGATTCAGCCAGGAAAAACTTGGCTGCTGCATTTGCAAATGCAGGCTTTGGTCAAGTAATGCGTTTGACACTTATTTGTGCATAACAGGGTATCAAATTGAGCTGAGCGAAGGTTATCTTACACTTGCTCATGATATTGAGGTCATGAAACCAAAATCTCCTAAAAATATTTATAAGGTTTGAAAAAGAATGCGACTCTTGTATCTGATTTTATTATTTGTACTTCATTTGAGTTGATTTTCTTGACTAATTCTCATGCTTGGATTTTGTTTGGCACACTTGCTTGATGGCAGGGCTAGTGCTGGTGCAAGTGTTGATTCAGCCAGGAAAAACTTGGCTGCTGCATTTGCAAATGCAGGCTTTGGTCAAGTAATGCGTTTGACACTTATTTGTGCATAACAGGGTATCAAAAGTCAGGTATGCAGCCTTTTGGTACCCTGTTTATCTTTTAAGATTATATACTTATATGAAAGATTTCTCATTGGAATTTTTTGTCAATAGGGCATGATTCTGGGCTTGCCCAAATTGTGACAGTCATATGACTGCTAGTGCACTGCTAGGTGTGGGTATTGTCAATTGCAATATTAACTATGACTGTAATCCTGTGAGTAAAAACTTCCTTTTCTCTTTATTGTTTTAATTTGGGCGATTATGTCAACAAAGAAGACCAATCTATCAGAATTGGTGCTGCAATAATGGGCCTGGAAAATTCAAATGCTGGTTCTCAGAATATGATCTGGTAAGAAAACTTTTTGGACTTTCTCTTAACACATTGGGCTTTAAACCCCTTTTTTTTTTATAAATTGGGCCTTAATCTTGTATTTTTAGTAAATTGGGCTTTTAAAAATATTTGAGCCGTAGACCCGTTTTTCTTTTAAAACACTTTTAAAATTTGGGCCTGGGCCAACATTGGTTGAAGCTAACGCACCTATAATTTTTAAAGAATTTGGGCCGACGCATTAGCTTGAAGCTAACGCATCTAACTCATCAGACTCAGTTATATCGGCGGCAATAGCTTTTTAAATATCTAATCATCTACAGACACCACACCATACCAAACCGCCAAAATTCACAATTCACAATTCAGACCAAAAGGCAAAAGCCAAGAAAGACTGCTCTCATTTTCGATTGCCCAACTTGCAACACCAACAGCAACAACTCCAACTCCAACTCCAACTCCAACTCCAAGCTAATAAGCTTTTCTCTGCTTTCGTCGTTGTGTTTTCAACTTCTCTTTTTTAAGTTCAAGATTCGTCCTACTGTGTTTCTTTCTTTGTGAAGAAAACCAAAGAAACCATTCTTTTGATTTAATAATAATTTCACTTTCTTGATTCTGGGTTGTTGTTGTTTACTTGTTTTATCCGGCGAAAACGAAAGAAAAACACTTTTTTCTTTCTTTCGAGAATTTCACTTTCTTTGTCAAGAAAACGAAAGAAACCATAACCATTCTTTTGATTTAATAATTATTTCGTTTTCTTTGTCAAGAGAACGAAAGAAACCATTTTTTTTCGAGAATTTCACTTTCTTGATTTTGGGTGGTTGTTGTTTTATCAGTTTTTCTTGATTCTGAGAATTTCACTCGTGAATCCAAATTCATATTCCGTCCCCCGGATTTCAACCGCAACCACAATTTTTTTTTCTTCACTGGAGAATTTCACTTTCTTGATTCTGGGTTGTTGTTGTTTTATCAGTTTTTTATTTTTTTGGGTCAAGAAACATGTCACCAGTGAAAACGAAAGAAACCACTTTTTTTTTTTCTTTTTTTTCGAGAATTTCACTTTCTTGGTTCTGGGTTGTTGTCGTTTCATCAGTTTTCTTGATTCTGAGAATTTCACTCGAGAATCCAAATCCATATTCCGTCCCCAAGATTTCAACCACAATCACCAACAACAATAATCTGGTAGTCAGTGAAAGTGGTGGTTCAATTATTGGTGGATATATATGATCAGTCTACCATTCAAAGGCATATTGTGTTAAACTATTTACCTGAATATCGATTTTAATTTTCTTTGTGAATTTGTTGACTAACACAAAAGGGAATGGATTTTGCAGTATTAGTGAATTTAGGAAACGTCTCCTACTCTTTTTGCTTTTCTCGGTCATTTTTGCTTCAGCTGGTGTTGAGTTTTATAAAGAGTTTATTGTATGCTTTCTTTAGTAACCGTAGATGATTTTATCATTTTGTTTTATATTAATTTTTAGAAGTAGGGAAGTAATTTGGCAGTTGTTCTTCCATGCAGGTTCATCCCACGTCTGATAGGAATTCGGCAGATCCTATTCCTTTAGACTCTCCACGTAAAGAAGCTACCCACGGTTTAAGGCAGAGGTGTGGCTTTTCGAACATCTTGTTTCCTATAATCTAGCTAATTTCTTGCCTCCACATAGTTCTTTACCTTGCCCCTTGATGTTTGTAATAAATAATGTTGATATCATTTGCTGGCTTTCAATTACCAGCATACATCCACCACCTGTCTTCGGTTCATCACCTAACCTTGAAGCCTTGGCAATTGAAGCAAACAAATCTCAAGATCTAGGTGGTGAAAATCTGTACATGCCAATGCACAATTTCCCAGGTATATACTTTTAGCTGAATACGTCCTGATTTTTTATTTTTTTTTGTCAAAGAAGATTGTTGTTTGCCTATTTCTTCATCTGGTTATTAGGTCATTAATCTGCTATGAAGACACTGTTATCCTCTTGATCTCAACTATCTTTTGCTTTTGCTATGTTCACTAAGGATCATGGTTTAGTTTGTTTGCTCTTTGTTTAAAATTTGAATGTTCAAAATAGTTTAATATATCACTATCTCACTCATTCTATATCTTAAACTGAACTGTCAAGGATTTATAGATCAACTCAAATACTTTAATATGAGATATGTGGGTGGGTGACATTCTACTGTTGGGTATATACAAGTTGATGGTTTTTGGGGTTAAATCATTTGCTGGCTCAATTCCCTGGAAGTCTATATTGGTATTTAGTTGGCATGTTTTGATTCCCTAAAATTCTATATTGGTTATCGGCGCATTATGATCAAGCACATGTGATGGCTGTGATAGAATAAGTAAAAACTGTTATACATGAACAAAGCTGGTTTGGGTTTTTGAGAAGTGGCTTAGTGATAGAGGAGGCAAATAAGGGATATGGATAGTCGGCATAGGTTTAATCTCTATGAATAGTATTTAATCACTGCTAATCTGCAATTCTCTAGCTCTCTTGTCTGTTAATAATAGGCTTTATAGTTCCATGTAAACAAATAATTGATTATTGAATTGTTATGGCTTATCACATTTCATTTCAAGTAGTTACCGGTGGCTTGCTAGTTGACTGTCTTGATGTATGTCCACTTCTATTGAAGATTTTCATTTTGGTTTAAGTTTGCTTTCTCTAAGTGAGAAATTATTCTAAAAATTTGTGGAATCCCATTAGTGTTAGAGATAAATATGAATTGACAACATTAATGTCGATGTTCAATTCAACGGATTTTTTACGTTACTTGATTATTTTGGGGGCAACAATATAAACTTGTTAACTGAGAATTTTGCTTGTGATGGTGAACAGGAGAAGTACTGGGAAGATCGCCCTGGGCAAGCAGTACTGCTGATGAAGCCAAAATTCTATTATGGACCGTGGAAGGTGCATAAAGGGGATACTCCGCCACAGCAGATTCTGTGAAAACTGAAAACCATAACAAGTTCTTGGAGACCCTGTGTTGAAGTTTCTTCCATATTACTTGCTGTGTTCATTGTATAAAGATCATAGGTTTACGGCAGCTAGCCAACAAATAATACTTCTACCCAACATATAATCGAAGTAAACCTTAAGGTGAGATGATGCTCACTGTTGTTTGCCATTTGAGTGGAGAGTTATTGTAGAGAAATCTATTCCTTCTTTATGTGACATGGGTATTAGTTCTGAAATTTTGTTTATGAAAATTTTGAAGTATATATGGAATCCTTCTTGATAACCAATGATGTTCTGTTGGCTTAATGTCCTGGCAACAGAACTATGAGGTCTTTGCTTAGTTGCTTTATCAACTACAACATGTTTCTTTTTGAGTTTTCTGTTTTGTTTATGTGTTGCTAGGAAAGTTAAATGTTGGTATTTTTCTAAAGAAACATTTGTTTTTTCTTGTTTACTTTGGGGAGGATCAAATCTGATAATCCATGAAATTATTAGCCGTGATCGAAGCAATAATTCTTCTTCTATTTGAAGATCGACTTCTTCATCATTTGAGGTAAAACTTTTTTTGACACTTTCTTCCATTTTGATATGTTTATGAATTGATAATTGTTTTACTAACAGTTATGTAATTGATTTGCTTTTTAAGGACCACTTGTTCTTTACCCAATTTCAATTGCAAATTTTGTATTAAATATCCTTGTTACCTTTTTCATCATCAGAAATCAGTAATAATTATAGGAAAATCATAGCTTTTGTCGGTGGCCTTGATTTATGCAATGGGCGATATGTCTGTATTTAGGACATTATAAACAGCATAACAATCCTACTTACACCGTTAGACGGTAACTCTAAACCTATATAGTATAAAAGTCTATGACATAGAAGAAGCAGTTTCTACGACACTAACCCACATCAAAGCAGACCTTTATCAACTAGTTCTAGGTATATCCACTTATTTATTTATTTTTTTATATATGTTTTATTTTATCTTCTTTTAGTACTTGCTTATTGCAAATGGTTCTTCTGTTTTATGTTGAAAGGAATCAGCAAAGAGATTTTTGGAGTTCCATCTACAAAAAAGACTGAGATCGAGCGTTTAGTGCAGCTGCTAGAATCTCAGAATCCAACTCCAGATCCCACTTTGAATCTAGACAAGGTAAGTTTGATTTTTGAAGTGAGTTTGGGAAAAGGTCTTGGAAATTTTAGTTATGTTTCTATAATTGTTAGGTGGGTGGATGCTGGAAGCTTGTTTACGGCACAGTTAGAATCTTGGGTTCCAAGAGAAGTAGAGAACAAAGCTGGGATTGAGAGATTTCATCACTTTGTGGGATTTTTTTTCCAGAACATTGATGTTGTTAAGGTATGTCAATTCTCACATGACTCGGGATTGTTTTAACTTTGTGGTAAAGTTGATAAGCTTTTACCTTTCAACACAATATAAATTAACAAAGAATTTTAAAATGGAAAAATAAAAAACTATTTTTAAAATTTTAAAAGCACATAAAGGAGTCTCTCTTAAAGTCGGGGGCAATGGAAAATGAAAATTAAGTGTATTTGGTGAAAAGTTATATATATTCATGCATTAGACAATGCTTTAGAAAAGCTTTTCCAACTAGAACTTTTAACTGTAGATTTTTTTGATTGTTTAATTTTGAAATAGTTTTTATAATGTTAATTTATCAAAAATAAAGACTTATAAAAATTAGAGTTGAATATGTTTATTTGGGTTTTTATATGGAAAGAAAGGCATGTTTAATAAAATATCATGATATTGCTTTTGACATGTTAAATTTTTGAAAAACAGGTGTTTTTGGAAATTTTTGTTATTAAAGAAAAAAAGGTTTGCTATCCAATTTATTTCAATATTGCACGTAAGGGCTTTTGTTTTTGAAAATGACACAAACTTGCCCTGGACTGCTTGACTGACAAGGGAGGGTAAAATGGTCTTTCTTATAAAGAGTTGTCAGTTTATAAATATATGTTTACTTAGCGCTCTTGTATAATTTTTTTTCTTAATAATTATAAAAAAAATTAATATAATAACAAAATATTGAGGCCAAAGTTATGACAATTAATTACTTGACAGTTATGACCGTTAGGGGTAAGACAGTAATTTAATAGTCTCGTACTAATTCAAAATTCAAATATCTAATCTACACAGACCAAACCAAATTCACAATTCAGAATTCAGACCAAACCATGAAAACACAGCTCTCTGCTTTGCAATACCAACAGCAGCAACTTCTCCTCCAACTCCAACTCCAAGCTAATAAGCTTTCTCTGCTTTCGTCGTTTTAATGCTATCAACAGGTATAATTCAAGTTCTTTTTTTTTTTTTTTTTTTTTTTTTACGTTCAAGATTGGTCCTGCTGTGTTTCTTTCTTTGTCAAGAAAACCAAAGAAACCATTCTTTTGATTTAATAATAATTTCGTTTTCTTTCTCAAGAAAACCAAAGAAACCACTTCTTTTTTCTTCGAGAATTTCACATGCTTTGATTCTGGGTTTTATACAAAGATTTCAACCGCAACCACAAACACAATCACCAAACAATAATCTGGTAGTGAATTATTTTCCAGAATATCGATTTGAATTTGCTTTGTGAATTTGTTGACTAACACAAAAGGGAATGTATTTTGCAGTATTGGTGAATTTAGGAAACGTCTCCTATTCTTTTTGCTTTTCTCGGTCAGTTTTGCTTTAGCTGGTGTTGAGTATGATAAAGAGTTTATTGTATGCTCTCTTGAGTCAGTAAATAAGTTTAGTTACAACTAAGTTTCAAGATGGGTTTTAAGCGTTTTTTTTTTTATCATTTTGTTTTGTATTAATTTTTAGGAGGGAAGTAATTTGGTAGCTGTTCTTCCATGCAGGTTCATCACACATCTGATAGGAATTCGGCTGATTCTATTCCTTCAGACTCTCCACGTAAAGAAGCTTCCCAGGGTTTAAGGTAGAGGTGTGGCTTTTCAAACATCGTGTTTCCTATAATCTAGCTAATTTCTTGCCTCCACATAGTTCTTTACCTTGCCCCTTGATGTTTGTAATAAATATTGCTGATTTCACTTGCGGGCTTTCAATTACCAGCCTACATCCACCACATGCCTTTGGTTCATCACCTAATCTTGAAGCAAACAAATCTCAAGATCTAGATGATAGTGAAAATTCTGTACGTGCCAATGTACAATTTTCCAGGTACATAACTTTTAGCTAAATATGTCCTGAAAATTTTTCGCCAAAGAAGATTGTGGTTTGCCTATTTCTTCATCTGGTTATTAGGTCATTAATCTGCTATGAAGACACTGTTATCCCCTTGATCTCAACTATCTTTTGCTTTTGTTGTGTATGGTTTAGTTTATTTGCTCTTTGTTTAAAATTTGAATGTTCAAAATAGTTGCAAATTTGTTAAATGAATGGCAATTGATTTGTTATCTTTTTAGATAATAAAATTAATTACAAACTTTTAAGACAGTAAAAACCGTTTATTTTGTACATATTGTTTTGTGAGTGATGTATGACTCATATGAGACTGTTCATAAATGATAATTGATATTAGGTTTCGATTGTGTATGAAATATTATGCATGAAAATGCATGCCTATTGTTGGTTTAACAATTTTTCTGAATGCATATATCTCCATTAATCAACAATTGATTGTTTCTTGTATATAAGAAGAGCAATAAAATTATATTTTCAAATATTTGGATGCTAAAATTCTCTCTATTTGTATATGATAGGATTTCTTTTAAAAGTAAACTAAGTTAATTGTCATGTGTGGGCTTTAACTGTTAATTGCAATATTGTTTTGGCACATAAAATGATAATTGCAAATCCATATAAGAATCTGAATGAACTTAGTTTCTTTTAAAAGTAAACTAAGTTAATTGTCATGTGTTGGCTTTAACTGTTAATTGCAATATTGTTTTGGCACATAAAATGATAATTGCAAATCCATATAAGAATCTGAATGAACTTTCCTGCAAATTGAAATGTGGGCATATGGTGCTTAAGTTTACATTTAGAGTGAGCACATATGGTTGTGTACATGCAGGTGCATGAACTCATATGGTTGTCGTCGTTTGTGAGACTAGGGTGTTAATCTTTTTCAATCGTATATTCAATAGTCCTACTGTCTGACATACAAAAATTATAAATATTGGCTTGTTCATGAATTGCACAAAAAATATTTTGTATAATCATGATTAGACTGAACATGTGTTACTGCTTCTCCCTTGGTCATTTTCCTCATATTTCTAATCCTGTTTTGTTCAATAGAGAGTCATATTGGCAGTTCCTATAAAGCTTATGACTTTTCATAAATTGTTCTCATACCTTAATCCTGTTTTGTTCAATAGAGAGTCATATTGGCAGTTCCTATAAAGCTTATGACTTTTCATAAATTGTTCTCATACCTTAATATATTTGCCACAACATCTATCTTCCTCGGTTTTTGAAGGTAACACAATTGCTTTGTTTTACCTTATATAGGTCATCTTCAGTGACTTTTTTGTTGACTTTGCTTTTTTTTTTTGTGTTTTTAATTACCTGTTTTTTCTATTAACAGTTTTTCCAGTCACCACATTCCTCGCTAAGAAAGCCTTCCTTGGGTTTTGTATATCAATACATTATGCTGATACCTGCTGTGAGTATACTCAAATGTATTGTTTTCTTATTTCCCTCTGGATGTTGTTGTTTTAGTTTGAGTTAATAGCAAATATTATGTCATAGTTTATTGCAGCCTTTATATGCATCCATGGATCAATACCTTCAAGGTTTGTTTGTTCTTGCTAATGACCCTGCCACAGAAGTGCAGAAATTGGTAATGCGTTCTCTTCGAACAAGAATTTTGTATATTGTAGGCATATAATTGTATCCCCAAAACATGCTAAAAATAGTCTCTTTACCTTTAATAATGTGGGTTTTTTTTTTGTTTTAAATTGTTTTTGACGGTAAATCTTGTACATATATGATGTTGCTTATCACGCAGGGTTCTTTGCATTAATACATTTGATTATAAGATGTTTAGCTGAAATGAACTGGATATATGCTGAATCATATTCTGACATTATGGTGCTTAAGGTATTGTTGTAAATGAACAATATTCTCTATTAACAAAGTGGTGCTTTCAGTTATAACTGTAATTTCTTCTGCTTAATTGCTTGCCACCTTTGATGGTTTAT
Organism: Dipteronia sinensis; assembly: GCA_033220585.1. NCBI lineage: Eukaryota > Viridiplantae > Streptophyta > Magnoliopsida > Sapindales > Sapindaceae > Dipteronia > Dipteronia sinensis. The sequence continues at coordinate 2,654,575 of CM065639.1, read as the reverse complement.
GATTTTATGATCCAGTTATTGCTTGTTTGATGCAAAATTGTTCATAAGCTTGGCAGTGGTCTCATCTCGATGTTGTCTACTACCCCTGTGCTTAACAGGTTTGTGCAGTATTTGTTCAGCTAATTGAAGTACGTCAATCTTTCTTGGAGGTCGGTATCTTCCTCATTAGTCAATCACACACATATCTTTCATGATTATTTATGTTCTCCTAAGTATTAATTTTGGTTTCATGTTCCATTCCTTTTATTTCAATTTCATATCTGGTTGAAGGGTTTGAACATTTCATTTATATTAGTTTTGTTATGTTTCTTCGGTCACATATTTTAATCGTTCTTCATGTGCATTGTATTTCTCTACCATCCTCTCTCGTTTCTGCTGTTGATGATGATTTTTGCACTATTTCAGCCACATCTGAACAATATAATTGAGTACATGTTGCTAGTCAACAAGGACACTGATGATGAAGTGGCTCTGGAAGCATGTGAAATTTGGTAATCCTTGCCTTTTTGAACTATAAATCTGAATGCCTTGACTCAAATTTTAGAAGTCATTATTTAGGTATTTGTGAGTTATTAAACATCAATGCACAATAAAATAAAATTTATCCTTTTACCACCGTAGATGTATGTAGATTTCTAGGTTATGTATCATAGAATTGTTGGTGAAAATTTGAAGAATAGTATATCAATGTTCAATGTCATTTACTAGAAGTCTCTCTAATAAGTTGGTGTAAATACATTAGGTGCTTGTTCCGGTACTTCTTGAATTTTTGTGAAAAGTTTTGATATTAATTTGTCTTTTGCAAAATATCGATGACATGTGATTTTATTTTCTGAGCTATACTTTGTCTAGTGAAACTCTTCACTACCAGAAGTGGTTAATGAAGTTGATAATTCAGTAGTGAGGCAAGATACCTTTGATAAATTAAGCCACTTTCAGATTCAGCACTCTTTTTCTTGCTGCTAGATTTTTGCTTTTGCACACTAAGATAAACTACAATACTGGAATAATTGTTAGCACTTATTTAGATGTTGAATGTTGTGGCTCTCACACTCTTGTCATTCATGAGTGAAACACATGATTTTCTGATTTGTATTTTAAGTATTGAATAAGAGGTAGAAATTTATAATTTTGGAGTTTATATTGTCTGTTAACTCCTTATTTGTTTATTCTTGACCTTTCAACATTTCCTTTTCATTGATGGTTACTTGATAGGTCTGCATATTGTGATGCTCAGTTACCTCCTGGGAACTTAAAAGAATTCTTGCCTCTTCTGATTCCGGTATTGACAAGGCCTTGTGTTATTGTTTTTTTCTTCCTATTTTTTTCCAAAGCCATTTGCAATTTCTTTTCACATATCTGAAGCAACTTTTGTAGGTTCTTCTGCAAACATGGCTTATGCTGACGATGATGAGTCTCTTAATGATGTGGAGGTTAACTTTTATGAGTCAATTTGTGTTTTAGGATGACTCTGAATATTGTTGTACATAATTTACATGGCCTCAATCTGTTGTTGCAGGATGATGAGTCTCTTCCAGATTGGGGTCAGGTTCATATTTTATTTCCCTTTTCTTTTTGCTAACTCCCTGCTTTTAGTTTGTCATTTTGGACTTATATTAGCTTGTTTGTTTAATTTATTGAGAGCATATGTATACATCCTAATGTTTGTACCACGGGATATAAAATCTCATTTTCATTTATCACGGTTTCATGGTTCAGAAAACTTGGAAGAAGACGTAAGTTATTGAATCGTCTCACTTCTGTTTGCATTTTTAAATTGCTTGGTCTGTTGGTCAATCAATCTTATGTGAATGTAACTAATTTTGTAATTGTAATCTTGTCAGACAAAAAAAGTGATCAATCTTGTAGTGGTTAGTCACACTTTTAAAGATGAAGACATTTGGTTTTCGAAATGACCAATTTGGAATGCAGGATGATGACACAGTTAATATATGGAATTTAAGGGAGTTCATCTGTTTATTTTATTGGGAATTTTTTAGTTTAAGAAAATGCTCCCCTATTCCCTCTCTTGCATTAGTGTTTTAACTAAAATTCAGAGTTGGCATGGCACTTTTTTGGTTCTGTGAGAAAAGCTGTTAGAACTGAAAAGTTTTTTGGGTACTGTTGTAAACTATTGATGATTCGCGTGGGTTGTCCATACTCTAAAAGTTTATATATATGATGCATGAATCACATTGAATGTACAGAACTTACATTTATTGGCCTCACAAAAAAAGCAGCAGACTTGGAATTATAGGTTGTTACATGGGCACATTGATCATATTGATCATACTATAAGACATCTATTTTCATTATATTCAGGTGTGTATGCATCAAATAACAAGATTCATTTTTATTATGTTGCAAATTTATTTTTCTATGAAAGTCTTAACATGTCTAAATCTTGTGTACAACCTTATACTAAAGTTGACTGTAAGAAATTTTATAGAGGAATGCTATGCTTCAAGTCTTGCATATATGAAAATAAGGTTATTAATGTGTGGTCCACTGGTCGTCCTTATTAGGGTAACCTGAATATATTGTTTATAATTTAGGAGAATTTAATATGAATGCTATGTTTGTATCAAGTTATTGTTTTACCTTTTTCTGTTTTCTTCTTTGGGTGTTTTCTAGGTTTTTGTCTGATTTTCTTTCCCACACATGCACTCATTTGCAGCTTTTTTTTTTCTTAAAAATAATTGTCAATCTAATTGTAGGGATCTTCAACACAAAAGACAAGAAAGACACATCAAGAACTGTCAAAGATCGTATATATATATAGAGAGAGAGAGAGAGGGCGGGGAGAGAGAGAGAGAGAAGAGACTCTCATGTTATCATCATCAACATTTCCAAAAGTGGGTTATGGGTTCTCTCTTGTTTTCTTTTTTCTCTGACAAGGTTCGTTATTGATATTCTTTAAAACTTTACTCTTGTTTCCATTTCTGTGTTTCAACTAGTCAAAAAGCATCACTTATTATTAAATAAATAAATAAAACAATATTGATTTCTCTGGATCCTGTTATTGCTACTGTTCAAGGTATGTGTTTGTGACTACTATATTGTCAAATTTTTGATCCGATCTGATAAATTGTTTTAGTTCCTTCTCTTTTCAACCCAGTTTTTTTTTTTTTTTTTGGTGGTTCTTCATGTATCTTGTCAAAATTCTCTCTTTCTCTTAATTTTTGCACTTCAAAGAAGCTTATGTTTCTCTGTGTGTGTATGTATACATGTAAGGTCGACTCATGACTGGTTTTTTTACTTCCAACTGTTGAATAATTCTTATGTGTTTGTTAACTAGTTTGTAAATTGGCTAGATAATTGATGATTTAGAGATTTGATATGCTTGATTTGTGATGTTTTATATCATTAACTTGATCTGATGGATCTGAGATTGGTCCTAGTCTCTAAACATAGTTTCAACATAAACTCCTCAGGTTTCTATTCTTGTTTTGACATTGAAATAGTTTTCCTAAAAATGGAAAATATTTTTAATTAATGGGTTGTACATTTTCATCAAATTTGAACATTAATGGAAGACTATTGCTTTCAATTTCAAGCAAAAACTTCGTCAACTGATAATTTGTTTATGAAAATAGTCTTTCATTTTCGAAATTCCGGATTCATGCCTAATTGATTGGCTCGCAGGCAGTGTCAAGGCTCGCAGCCGACATTTTCTTCCAGATATGTTGATGATGTAGTCAGTCAAGTTATATCAGCCGAAGCAACTTGGGAGAACTTTCGAAAATGGTCAAAACTTTCTTCTAGTGATGCATTTGAAGCAAATTCAAAAGTAGAAGTAAATGATCAGAGCTCACACTTAGTGGAAGCTATGCCAGAAGTTGATGTTGCTTCTCATAGGCCAGTAGGAGAACAGCCGAAGCAAATTCGAACAAGCTTTAAAGATGGTTACGATCGTGTAAGGTCTAACGATATATTTGAAACCGCCGGTTATTTCGGTTCAATTTCTAAGCTTAGCGGTACAATTGATTACATGTCGAAATCACAAACAATCACAAGCTCTCATGCTTATTATGATGGCAGAGTCTCTTCTTTTGATGGTATCGATGACCAAGTCCCCGAAAAACATGTAAAATCATACAAGAATCCTAACAAGTTTGTGAGCTATGTTGCCTCTTCTTTTGATGTTATCGATGGCCAAGTACCCGAAAAACACGTAAAATCATATAAGAATCCTAACAAGTGAGCTTTGTTGCCTCTGAGGAAATTAGGCACATAAGGGACAAGTTCTTGGTGGATGGAAATCTTGAAACGGGAAATCCTGAAACGTGACATCAAACGAGGAATCTCTCTTATGCTATGAATAATCACAGGCAATGGGATTGAGATAAGTTTCTATGAGAATCCACAAGACATGGCCATGCTGCAGTTAGAAACGGAACAAGATTCAAAGAGATTATCTAGGGTTACGAAAGTGATAGTGTTGCTTCCAGTCAACTGCAGGATGAGGTCCATAACCATTCAGGTGAACAAGAAAAGATCAAACTGCTGAAAATGGGCTATGAACTACAAGATCAACTTAACAGGACAGGTTTTCGGGGTTCCTCTGAAGTTACCAGAAAAGAATAGTACACTCCTGCATAGTATAGTCCTGAGATATCTGAGGAAGAAATTTCTTGCGAATTAAACTACCATAGGTATCCCAAAAGATACATTTCGGGAAGGAATTGGTCCCGTCAATATAAATACTCGCACATACCTTTTCAGGAGAGGTAACAAACAATAGACAGTGTATCGACAATTCCTGCTTGCGTTGTTGTGCTCCAGACTGGTAATTCTCTGCACAGTTGCCTCCGCCCATCCATCCTCATAGCCGAGGACTTTGATCGTTCCACCCCAGTCACAGTTATAGTTCTCATAGGTCTTGTCCCTCGAGTCCTAAGCAGTTTACAGACTCTGAGTTTCCGATATGCTACTGGGAAATGAAGTCTGATGATCAGTGGCTTGAAGAGTATCATGTGAAAAGACATGATGAGAACTATAACAAGAAAATATCAAACTGCTGAAAATGATCTATGAACTACAAGATCAACTTAACAGGACAGGTTTTCAGGGTTCTTCTGAAGAAGTTACCCGAAAGGAAAAGAACACTCCTGCATACTATAGTCCTGAGATATCCAAGGAAGAAATTTCTTGCTAATTAAACTACCATAGGTGTCCTGAAAGATACATTCTGGGAAGAAACTGGTCCCGTCAATATTGATATTCGCACGTACCTTTTCAGGAGAGGTAACAAACAATAGATAGTATATTGACAATTGCATTGTTGTCGTCCAGACTAGCAATTCTCCGCACAGTTGCCTCCGCCTATCCATTCTCATAGCCGAGGTCTTTGCTTGTTCCACCCTAGTCACAGTTGTTATAGTTCTCATGGGTCTTGTCCCTCGAGTCCTAAGCGGTTTACAGACTCTGAGTTCCTGATATGTTACCAGGAAACGAAGTCTAATGATCAGAGGCATGAAGAGTATCATGTGAAAAGACATGTGAAGGAGCAAACTCACTTGGTTAAGCGACATCTCCTACCCACAGTGGGTGGTGCTCCTTTCATAATTTGTTATCGTTGCTTGAAACCGCTGCAGCTACCTGCAGATTTCTCCTCTTGTAAAGGAGGTTCCATCAGCTAAAATGTGGTTCCATCAACAAAAATCGAATACCTGGGTTGGCACCTCAGAAAGTCAATGTGTCTTGTGTGAGCACATCATTAAAAATCAAGGACATGTCAGCAGAAGTGACAGCGTGGCTAGATACATCAGCAAAAAGCAAGGACGTTGACTGGCACGTCAGAAGGTAGATGCTGGCTGGGGAATTCACTGACGACATGACCGGTCACTTCATCATTATAATGATGGCGGGGCAGATATAACAATTCCTCCTCTAGAGACTGATGAATCGAGCATGGAGTGAATCGACTCTGTTGCAACAAATTGACACAGAAAAAAGAAAAGAAAAAGCTACCTCTGCCATCGGAGTATCTGTATCGGCGGCGCGAAGGATAGTATACTGGGAGGTAGCATTTCTCCATACTCCTTGTTTGATTCCTACTACTCGCTTTGTATATTGGTTTAATTCATGTTTTCCAGTCTCTTCTTTTTATCTCCCTAATGAAAGACTTTGTGTGCATTTGATTTATTATTTTTCTGTGAGCATCATGATCTTTCTCTTGTAGTAATTTTTAGTTTCTCAATAGTTAATTTTTAGTTTCTTGTGAATTAAACTACCATAGGTTTCCAACTATATGTTTCATTTTAAAATATGTCAATAGAAAGTAAATAATAGAGAATATTCACAGAAATGGACCACAATGTCAAGCAAATGCTGAAACTAATAAAAGATGGTGAATTTTTGTCAACGAAGGCTGAAATGCATAGGCCAAATTTGGTTCCTCATGTTAAAGAATTTTATCACTTGTATTGATCACTTGCTGATTGCTATGATCATTTGACAGAAGAATTACAAAAGGATATTCCATCTGGCTCTGACCAAGGCTCTCCACTGCTTACTCCTGATCAAAAGCTAGGCATGCACAAGTCTAGTCATCAGGCTGCATCTCCCAGCTCTGGCCGTGGTAGCTCTGATTTTTCTATGAAGGCACTGGACTATCTTCCTCATCATCATCGGATTCCGAATCTGTTTCTTTCAATTCCTCCAACTATTCAGGCATACCAATAACCATTGGCGGCGAGGGGTTCACCGAGTTTCCAAGCTTGATCAAAAAGAACCAGGAGGCTGAGGATGACAATGCCGATAGTTTGTTGGAGGGAAGAGAAGATGGAAGTTATGAAGAGTTACTTGAAGGAATTATTGAGTATGAGGAAAAGTTAAGGGTTTCAAACCTTACTCCAGCTTTCAGAAGAAGAGGCTGCCAGGTTGAAGAGTGAACTTCACACTCAGATTGAATCAGCACAGAGAGATATGAAAATGAGGGAAGCTAATTTTGAATCAGAGAGAAGACAAGTATTTCAATTGCAGAACCAAATAACTGAATTGGAAACTCATGTTTCATAATCCGACTTTGAGATTGAAAGGTTGTTGAAAAAGCTTGAATTAACTAGAGAAAGGCTTAAGGGATCTGATGAAGAGATTGAACGATTAAAGAATGAACTTGTGAATGAAATTTCTGTGGGAACTCATCTAGTGCAAGGCAAACTTAAATTGGCACAGGAAGATGTAGCAATGTTGAACGCCGAGCTTGACTCAGAGAGAAGGAAGGTTTTAGAGTCACAAGCGAGGATTGCAAAGTATGAAAGAGATCTGTCTGTGCTGACGAGATCCAGGAATTGAAAGTTGCATTGAGCGATGCACAGGAGAACTTCTCTAAGCACAGCTGCAGTCCAAAATCTCTAGCTTGATAGAGAAACAGGCCCTGGGAGATGAAAGGCTCAAAGAGCAGGAATTACTATGCAAATCTTTGGGGGAAAAAATATGGAAGAGTGAAGTCGAGAATATGTAGGCCTTAGATTTCTATGATCGCCGAGAAAGGGATATGCAAGATGAGATAACTCGATTGATGGAAAGAGTTACTTAAATTGAAACATGACATGCTTATGGCAGAGAAAGATGAGGTTACTGCAAATGTAAACACACTCATGGCAGAGGCAAATTCCCGAGATGATCGTATTAGACAAATGGAAGATTAGATGAGAAGGTTATATATGGAACATACTGAGCTCATTTCTGGTTCTGAAACTTCCCCGAAGCTAGTAGATGAATTAAGAGTGAGAGTAACGAAGCTGGACAAAGAGGTTGGATAGGCAGAGAATCGTCATCTCAGACGGGGCAGAAGAGAAGAGAGAGGACATCCTGCAACTTTGCTTCTCACCGGAGCATTAAAGGTGCGGATATAAAGAACTTCGCGAAGCTTTCCTTGGGATCAAGTGGCATACAGTCATCATGGCTGCCTAACCTGTCTTCTCATCTAGTATCCATCTAGTAAGTTTCAAAGCTCATATCTCTTTCCCTTTCAAGTGTTGTATGTTGTTAAAAATTCAAATATGTCAATTGTTTTTTTGTGTTTGTTTCATGTTTTGAGAAGATTCAGTAGTAGTCAGCATTTTGTGATCAAGTTATATGAAATGTTTAATTGTACTGTGTTGAGAATGAGTTAGATAATATTTGTAGTTTTAGATTTGGACAAATTTGGTCTTAATTTTAGTTATTTTAAATTTATGCAAGGTTATATTTAGCTTAAGCTCAAAAACTAGTTGTGCATGTGCATTGCTTTACTTTTATATTACTTCTGATTAGACATGCTATATGGACAGATTACGGGTGTCAAATGGATCGGTTGGGTCGGGATTTGATATGAGAATTTAGATATGAGTATGATTACTATTTAAGTCCTAACCAATCTAGAATACAAAAAAATTGATACTTTTTCAGACATGACCGGCCCGATGGACACCTCTAGGCTTTTATAGTATAGGTCAGGTTTTTAAACAAAAATGAGTCTGGACTTAATCTGAGTGATTGCTTTGACTAGACTAGATCATTAAAAGCCTACCAACTTCTCCCAAAGAATCCACTGCTTATAACTTATAAGCATAAAAAATGATATACACAAATGCAATTTAGATTGACTATCATTCTCTTATTGCATAAGTTTACCAATACAAGGACTTGTAACTTAATTATTCATTTATTATGTATCATTTAGATCCTTCAGACTCTTCTGGAATCCACAGCAGAAGTTATGATGGCAGTTGATAAACAGTCATCTTCTCTTGTTTTCTCTAATCGTATTGGTTGAGCAGCTTGATTATCCTCACATACAGTGAGAATGAATGCATCAAGGTTAATACAGAAACCTTACTATTTTCATCCTAAAGGACAATTTGAAGCACTGATTTCAAAAGCTGTTTATATTCGCAATGAGCTGTTTGATTATCTAACTGAAAGGATTGCAAGCCGTCCGAAAATGGTCAAAGAGTTCGCAGAGGCTGTTTTTGGTGTTGAAACTGAACAATTTGTTAAGAAAATGATTCCTGTTGTTCTTCCAAAGCTTGTAGTGTCTCATCAGGACAATGATCATGTAGTTGACATTTTATACGAGTTGGCCCTGATATGCGGCCTCTGATAGTAAAATGGCTACCGAAAGTGCTTGCTTTTGCCCTTCATCAATCAGATGAGCGAGATTTACTCTCAGCTTTGAACTTTTACTCTGCACATACTGGTTCGGACAATCAAGAAATCTTTGCAGCTGTATTACCTGCACTTCTAGATGAACTTGTATGTTTTCTTGATGGTGGCAATTCAGATGAGATAAGCAAAGGGTATAAATTTATTCTTGTGTCAACATATAATCTTGGTAGATCAAATTCTTTTCTTAGTGTCTCTAATTATTTTCCTTATCATTTGGAAGTTAAAGCCTTGTAGTTTTTTCTTTTTGCTGTCAGGTTCTAGGGTCAGAATTTACTTGTATCTTGTTATGTGTGTGTGTGTTCATATCATTAGGGATCTTATCAATGAATTTTGCAGATCTTATGTATTTCCTTGAGCTATTAGTGCACAAGTTTCTTTTGGTTTTTTTGATTGACAGGGCTTTCACTATTGAGTCAAGTTGTGAATATGTTTAACCTAGTACTTATGTTTGTAAATAGTGCAAAGTTTTTATTCTGACTGATATTGTGGTATGGCTTCTATTCACAGGTTAGTTCGAGTACCGCGGATAATAAAGAAAATTGTTGTAGTTCTTACCGGTTCTGAAGATCTTTTTGAGGAATCATTTTGTTGGTCTTCTCAATGGTGTTGATAGAAAAATGCTCCACTCAAGAGGATTTTTCACAGCAGAAACAAGCTTTGAAAAGAATCAAGATGCTGATCAAAATGATGGGTTGGCACCTTAGTACTTATGTGCCAAAAGTGATGGTTCTTCTCGTGTAAGCAATTGGTAAAGAATCACTTCAGAGGAGGGTCTATCCGTCTTGCATTTTTTCATTGAGCCACCGGCAAGAGTATCTCCATCCAGCACTAAACATATAATTTATCTAGTTTTTACTGCTCTTATTCCATTCTTGGAGAGAGATAAGAAGATTCCACCTATGCTTTTGAATTTAGTGGTGAAAATATTAGAAGTGCTTGTGTTAAAGAATAGGGCTATTCTGAAGCAGCATATTCATGAGTTCCCTAAGTTGCCCACTATTCCTGCTCTAACAGAAGTGAATAAAGCCATACAGGAATCTCGTGGGTCAATGACTTTGAAGGATCAATTGCGAGATGCTGTTGATGGTTCGAATCATGAGAGCTTGAATGTGAGGTACATGGTAGTGTGTGAGTTGAGCAAGTTGCTAAACTTAGAAGTGGGGATGTTACTGCTCTGATCAATGGTGAAGCTGGTTCAGACACGCATGTTTTGAGCTCTTTAATCTCATCTATACTCAGAGGATGTGCAGAAGAATCAAGGACTTCAGTGGGTCAGCGGCTGAAGTTGGTCTGCAGTGATTGCCTTGGTGCACTGGGTGCAGTCAAGGTCTTTTCATGCCAGCGCTTTAAAATTGAATGTTTGGATGATGACCTTATTTTTGAGTTGAATAAGTTGATTCACAAACATCTGCCTAGGGCTTTTAGATCTGCCCCTGATACCATTATTCAGGATTCAGCTGCATTGGCATTACAGGAGCTGCTAAAGATTGCAGGTTGCGAGACATCATTAGATGAGAATGTTGCTGTTTCTTTGTCGAAACCGTAGGCGCTGGAGGAGAAAGAGCCTTTGAAAGTTGCCACTTCGGGGACTAAGAGTACTGTTAATACTAGGGAGATTAATATGAGTGGTCAGAGATTATGGGACCGATTCTCTAATTTTGTTAAAGAGATAATAGCCCCTTGCTTAACCTCCAGATTTCAGCTTCCAAATGTGTCTGACTTTGCATCTGCTGGCCCAATTTACCTGCCTTCTATGTCATTCCGAAGGTGAATATTTGTTTGGATTAAAAAACTGACTGCACATGCAACTGGATCTCGTGCAAATATTTTTAATTCATGCTGAGGAATAGAGCGTCATGATATGCAAACAGCAGTATATCTGCTTCCATATCTAGTTCTCAATGCTGTATGTCATGTCGAGGAGGCACGTGGTAGCATTGCACTAGATATCCTATCTGTTCTTAATGCTGCGGCAGAAGAGAATAGTGGGCCTGCAGTTCATGGAGTCAGTGGCTGGAAAAGTGAAGTTTGCTTTCAAACAATTTTCACTCTTCTGGATAATCTTGGGCAATGGGTGGATGATGTTGAACAAGAGTTAGCTCTTTTCCAAGCTTTGCAATCATCAGCTTCTAGACAGCAGGCATCTAAATCAAAGAATTCAAGTCCAACTTCTTTGTCAGATCAGAATCAGCTCCTTATTCAATGTAAATATGTTTCGGAGCTTTTAACTGTGATTCCCAAGGTGACCCTTGTAAGGGCTTCATTCAAGGAATCTCATGTGCGTGGAAAGTCCTTCAATCCAGCAGCCGAGAGAAGTGGCATCTTTGAGGATGGGGATGTTTCATTTCTAATGGAAATTTACGGCTGTCACGATGAGCCTGATGGTCTATTTGGGTTGGCATGCTTACGTAAATTATTAAATTCACAAGATGTACTCATAATAAACAAAAAAGCAGGTAACTGGGCTGAAGTTTTAACTTCTTGTGAGTTTTGAACAGGCCTTGCAAATGGAGCCCAAATCTGTTCAGAGGCATTCGGATGTGCTTAACTGTTTATTAAACATGTGCCATCTTCAGGCCATGGTCACTCATGTGGATGGTTTGATTTCTAGGATACCGCAGTACAAAAAAACATGGGGCATGCAAGGTCTGCAGGCAGCATGGAGGATTGGACGGTGGCACTTGATGGAAGAGTACCTTAGCAGTTCTGAGCATAATGCTTCCTTTGACATGTATTTCGCTAAGATTCTTCTGGCAATGATGAAGAAGGATCATTCCTCAGTTGGTTTGCAAATCGGACTATCAAAACAAGCTCTGGTTGCTTCTCTGGCTGCTGCAGGCATGGATTCCTACATGCGGGCTTATCCATTCATCGTAAAACTTAACTTGCTACAGAAGCTAGAGGACTTCGATGCTCTTCTTGATAATGACTATGGAAAAGTGGGTAAATCGACTAAGATTCACTCAACCATCACTCTGTGCAAGAGAGCCACTTTTGGCTCTCCGGAGACTGGTACTTGGTGCTCAAGTTGGGAATTGCTGGATTCAGTATGCAAAGCTCTGTCAAATGGCTGGTCATTACGAGACTGCAAACCAAGCAATTCTAGAAGCTCAGGCTTCCAGTGCTCCTAATGTTTACGTGGAAAAGGCTAAGCTTCTTTGGAGTAGTAAGAGATCTGATGGTGCCAATGCAGAACTGCAACAATGTCTCCTGAATATTTCTGTCGATGTTGTAGGGTCTGCCACAATATCATCAATTTTTAGCCTTTCACTTGTTCCATTGAAATTACAGCCTATACTTTGTGATACTCAAGCATTGAACGAGAAATGAGATATTGGAGGACTCTCCTCCTTTATTCCAGGGTAAGGGAACTGCAGCCCACATGGGAGAAAGGATGTTTCTACATGTCTAAGTATTGCGATGAAGTACTTGTTGATGCCAGGAAACATCAAGAAGACAATTCAGAACTAGGTTCCAGGGTAATGCCATCAACTTCTGTTATTGTTGCGTCTTCAAATTCCAACACTGAGAAGCGTTGGTGTAATCTACCTGATGTGCTGTTATTCTATGCAAAGGGGCTTCATAGGGGCCATAAGAACCTCTTTCAAGCTCTTCCAAGGTTGCTAACTTTGTGGTTTGACTTTGGGAGCATTTATCAAAGAAGAGGCCATTTCTCAAATAAAGATTTGAAAAATATCAATGGAAAGGTATATAAATACTTCAAGATTAGTGTTGAACTTTTCATAGTAGTAAATTTTCCTTAAGTCATTGAAGGCTTGAAGCCATGTTTCTTTTAATACTCAATACAACAATACATTAATACCGCTGTCTCTTTCTTCTTGTACTTGGCTGGTAATGAGTATTATCCGAGGCTGTTTGAAGGATTTTCCTATATATCAGTGGTTAACAGTGTTGCCTCAGTTGGTTTCTAGAATTTGCCACCAAAATGAAGAAATTGTAAGGTTAGTTAAACACATCTTAACCTCTGTTCTCTGTCAATACCCACAGCAAGGCCTATGGATTATGGCAGCAGTTTCAAAATCCACAGTTCCTTCGAGGCAGGAGGCAGCTGCAGAAATAATACAAGCTGCACGAAAGTGGTTTAGCCAAGGAAATAGTGGCAACAATCTGTTTGGTCAGTTTGCTAGCTTGATTGATCATTTGATCAAATTATGCTTCCATCCAGGCCAGCCAAAATCAAGGACGATTAATATCTCAACAGAATTTAGTGCTTTGAAAAGGATGATGCCGCTAGGAATAAATGAATAATTATGCCAACTCAACAATCACCGACTGTTATTCTACCAATGTCTGATGCAAATCTCCTTGAATCACTTTCATCCATATCTTTTCTGCCTCATATCTTCCCTCAATATCAGGAATAGCTGATGAGGCTGAGATCCTTTCATCTCTTCAGCGACCTAAAAGTATGTTCCTCAAGGTTACTGCTTCCATCCAGGCCAAAAATCAAGGACGATTAATATCTCAACAGAATTTAGTGCTTTGAAAAGGATGATGCCGCTAGGAATAATTATGCCAACTCAACAATCACTGCTTGTTAGTCTACCAATGTATGATGCAAATCTCCCCAAATCACTTTCATCCAATATCTTTTCTGCCTCAGATCTTCCTACGTTATCAGGAATAGCTGATGAGGCTGAGATCCTTTCATCTCTTCAGCGACCTAAGAAAGTATGTTCCTCAAGGTTACTGGTTCTAAATTTTTATAATAAATAATTGCTTGAATGTGCTTTCTTGGAGTATTTTTCTGAATTCATTTACTATTTACTGTCATCCCCTTTTCATGTTCTTTGTAGACTTTCCTGTTAGTCTACCTGGATGGTATGAAATCAACATCTTCATAATTTAAATGCCTGTTTTTATTTCCAGATTGTTGATGGCATTGAACGTCCATTCCTATGCAAACCCAAGGATGATCTCCGAAAAGATGCCCGTATGATGGAGTTCACTGCAACGATAAATTGTTTGTTATCCAAGTATCCTGAAAGCCGTTGAAGGAAGCTCTATATTCGCACCTTTGCAGTAATCCCTCTAACAGAGGAGGATTGTGGTATGGTGGAGTGGGTTCCCCATACTCGTGGGACTCCAGTATATACTTCAAGACATTTATATATAATGTGGAAAATGATCAATGCCAATGTTCCCCCCGGTTTTCCATAAATGGTTATTGACCACTTTTTCTGTGCCTGCTGCTTGGTTTAGGGCTCGGATTGCCTTTGCTCATACTACTGCAGTTTGGTCCATGGTTGAGCACATTGTGGGGTTGGGCGATCGACATGGGGAAAAAACTCTTTGATTCTACCGCAGGGGACTGCGTTCATGTTGATTTCAGTTCATTGTTGTCAAAAGCGCGCCTAGGCGAGAGGTGAGGCAAGTCGAAGCCTGGGCGCCTTGAGAGTGGTCAGGCGCAGCTCCTTCAATCAGGCGAGCGCCTTTTGCTCTTAAGCGCCGAAGCGCCAGGCGCTATTAGGCGACGCCTAGGCGCGCCTGATGTAATTTTTTTTTTTACTGTCTTTTTGTCCAATTAAGTAGTCAGACTCGTTTTTTAAAACAAAACAAACAAAAAAAAAACCCTAGAAATTAAAGAAGAGGTCACAGAACAAGAAATTGGAACTCCAATCTCCTCCAATCTCCTCCAATCCTCTCCAATCTACTCTTGAATCTCCTGATTCTCTCCTCCTCTCCATTCGAAGTGAAGACCAAGTTGAAGACCTGAAGACTTGAAGAGCAGCTTAACAGATACGTTATATTCATTTTTTTTTTCTGTTTTTATTTTTTTTAATTCAATTTTTTTCCAATATCTCACCATTCTCTTCTTCTCTATACTTCTAATCTCCAAATATAAGCCGTTATGCTGTCGAATTTTTTATTTTTAGTCTCCGGTTAATATATTATCTATTTCTATTAGTTGTTTAGTTGAAAATTTGAATGATTAATATTTTGTTTGATGAGTTGATGTTGGCTGTTGATGACGGATGACCTGAATAGTTGATGACTTGATGTTTATGAATTATGAAATATTTTTGATGTTGGCTTTCTTTATTGTTCACTGTTAATGTTTTTTTTTTTAAAATTGAGCTGCTAATTTATTTGTGACTTTGTGTGTGTACAAATTACAATAACACTGTTAGTATTTGTTTTTTAAAAATTGAATTGCTAATTTGCTAATTTGTTTGTTAACTATTACTAGCTTATTGCACTTATTAGTTATTAGCCAATGAATTTTGATTGTACTTTTTGTGATTCTACTATTCTAGGTTTCAAATTCTGAATGTCGACATCAGATGCTAGCCAATCATCGAACCTAAGGAAGGATCCCGCATGGCGCTATTTCATTTGCCCTAACCCTAACGACACAAATACCACAAAATGCATATTTTATGGTAAACAGTCAAAAGGAGGTATTTTTCGTGGCAAACAACATTTAGCTGCATGTTCTAAGAATGTCACACTTTGTGGCATAGTTCCAGCACAAGTCAAAGAGGAGATCCTAAATTATATGCAGAAGAAAAAGAATGAGAGAGAACAAAAAAATTTGGCACCTGAAGATGATTTTGATTATGGCGAAGGAGATGATGATTTGGCGATACTTTCTAGTAATCCTACTCAAAAACGGCCAACTGGAAGTGGAAGTGGAAGCACTAATGAAAGCAACAGCCTATTTAAAAAGTCAAAACATAAAGGTCCACTTGAATTGTACTACAACAAGACCCCTTCAAGTTCAAGGCAAATGAAGTTGGGTGAAAGTGATGCGGTAAAAGAGGAATTAAGGGGCCGTGTTTGTAAAACTTTTGCTAGATGGATGTATGGTGCGGGTATCCCATTCAATGCTGTGAAGTACCCTAGCTTCAATGCATTTTGTGAGGCGATTGGACAATATGGTCAGGGTGTTAAACCGCCAACTTATCATGAAGTCAGGGTTCCCCTTCTGAAGAATGAGGTGAATTTTACCCGAGAAACTTTGAAGGTGCATGTAGATGAATGGAAGACTTATGGATGTTCCATTCTGTCGGATGGTTGGAAAGATAGAAGAGAAAGGACATTGATTAATTTCCTAGTCAATAGTCCGAGAGGAAGTGTGTTTGTTGAGTCCGTTGATGCTTCAGGATATGCTAAGACTGGTGAGAAAATGTTTGAGCTACTGAGTCAATTCGTGGAAAAGATTGGTGTAGACAATATGGTTCAAGTTGTCACCGACAGCGCTTCAAATAATGTTTTGGCAGGTATTATATATTTTTTTACTTATTAGTTAAGAGTTAAGACTTAGACTTATGGATTGAGATTCGAGAAATATTTACTAACATATATGTACAATAATTTTCACGTAAGTGCGCACTGACAGAATTATATAAGGACATTGAATGTGAGCCACTCATTTTACATATTTTGACTTGGCATGTATGCACTTGTTAAAACTCTTTTATAAATGAGTGGCTCACATTCAATGTCCTTATATAATTCTATCAGTGCGCACTGACAGGAAAATGACTGCATATATGTATATATATATATTTTATATAGGGAAATTTCTGGAGGCAAAATATCCCAACTTGTTTTGAACCCCATGCGCTGCACACTGTTTGGATTTGATATTGGAAGATATTTTCAAGTTGAGAAGGATGAAGCAAACATTTGAGAAGGCTATTATGATTAACAGTTACATCTACAGCCGCACTGGTGTGGTAAACATGTGGAGGAAGTATACAAACCAGAAGGAATTGTTAAGGCCTACAAAAACAAGATTTGCAACTGCTTTTATAACATTGTCCAGGATTCATAGCCAAAAGGCCAACCTCAGAAGGATGTTTACTTCTGATGATTGGGCAAAAAACAAATGGGTTAAAGAAGCTGGGGCTAAAAGAGTTGTGGAAGTTTTGCTCATGCCTTCATTTTGGAACAATGTGGTGTTTGCCCTTAAGATAGCTGGTCCTCTTGTGGGTGTGCTTCGGTTGGTGGATGGTGAAAGGAAGCCTCTCATGGGTTATATTTATGAGGCTATGGCATAGTTGTCAGAGGCGTTAGGCGACTCAAGGCGAAATGGGCCTCTATCGCCTGAGGCGCTAGGCGCCAAGCGAGGCGCACGCCCGACTGAAGCGAAGCGCACCTATTTTAAGAAAACCTATATAGCTAAGTTATCCATAATTTTTTTAAGTGACTACTTTCAAAACTACCCACAACACACAATAATTAAATAAAAAGCAATAACCATCATAATTCATAGTTCAAAATAGACTTAAAGTTGCAAAAACAATTCAAATCATCGCAATTCTAAAAAAACAAGATCATGCATTGAAATCGAATTCTAAATCATCTCCTTCATTCCCCTCTTGAAGTTCTTCTTGTTGAAGTTGCTCTCCCTCATCTTGCCCTTCAATCTCTTCATCACTTTCCTCATCATCTAATAATTGGTTCCTTGGTCGAATTTGAGGTACCCTTGACGAAGAAGCTTCTCTCGCTCTAAATCGATAACTAGACTCCCTAACTCCAGCTGCTGTAGCAACATCACTCCATGTCAAATTATCTTCTTCTGTAAAAACAAGCTCATCATCTCCATCATTCTCATCATCTAACCTCTCAGTCAACCATTCATTGCTATCATCAATTTCATTCAAATAGATGGGATCAATGGTGTCACGAGCATCATATCGACGTTTCAATGCTCTATTGTATTTTACGAACACCAAGTCATTTAAACAACTTTGAGCAAGTCTATTTCTTCTTTTGGTATGAAGCTGCAATAATTATGCATACAAAATAAGAATATTTATATTATAATGTAAAATGTAATTAAAAATACTTTTAAAAGTAAAAACATAGACTTACATTTTCAAATACACTCCAATTACGTTCACACCCAGATGAACTGCAAGTGAGCCTAAAAATCTTTATAGCAAATTTTTGCAAAGCAGGTGTAGAAGTGCCATATGAATCCCACCACTCAGCTGTTAATTAAAAATGAAAAATCATTAATAAATATTTGTTATATAACATTTTAGAAATAGAATACATGTTTTAAGTAAAAAATATATATACCTGGTGATTTTTTTCCTCGCATTCTAACGCCCATTGGACTACCAAATAGTCTTTTAGCTTTCTTATACTTGGAGAGCTTAAGATCAATCGCACATCAAGTCTCTACATTTGGGACCAACCTTTCTATGTATGTATATAATCCATTTGCCACTTCATCATCTACAGTTCTAGTATTGTAGTAGAATTCTGGGTTCAAGAACCACCCGGCTCCATGTAGAGGGCGATGAAGTTGAATATTCCATCTAGCATCAATCAACTTGAAAATATCTTCATATTTGCTTTCATTGCCCCCAAAAGATCTAGCAATGGCTTCTTTGGCCCTATCCATAGCCTCATAAATATAACCCATAGAAGGCTTCCTTTCACCATCCACCAACCGAAGCACACCCACAAGAGGACCAGCTATCTTAAGGGCAAACACCACATTATTCCAAAATGAAGGCATTAGCAAAACTTCCACAACTCTTTTAGCCCCAGCTTCTTTAACCCATTTGCTTTTTGCCCAATCATCAGAAGTAAACATCCTTCTGAGGTTGGCCTTTTGGCTATGAATCCTGGACAATGTTATAAAAGCAATTGCAAATCTTGTTTTTACAGGTGTCAACAATTCCTTCTGGTTTGTATACTTCCTCAACATGTTTACCACACCAGTGCGGCTGTAGATGTAACTGTTAATCATAATGGCCTTCTTAAATGTTTGCTTCATCCTTCTCAACTTGAAAATATCTTCCAATATCAAATCCAAACAGTGTGCAGCGCATGGGGTCCAAAACAAGTTGGGATATTTTGCCTCCATAAATTTTCCTATATAAAATATATATATATACATATATGTTAGTAAATATTTCTCAAATCTCAATCCATAAGTCTACGTCTTAACTCTTAACTAATAAGTAAAAAAATATATAATACCTGCCAAAACATTATTTGAAGCGCTGTCGGTGACAACTTGAACCATATTGTCTACACCAATCTTTTCCACGAATTGACTCAGTAGCTCAAACATTTTCTCACCAGTCTTAGCATATTCCGAAGCATCAACGGACTCAACAAACACACTTCCTCTCGGACTATTGACTAGGAAATTAATCAATGTCCTTTCTCTTCTATCTTTCCAACCATCCGACAGAATGGAACATCCATAAGTCTTCCATTCATCTACATGCACCTTCAAAGTTTCTCGGGTAAAATTCACCTCATTCTTCAGAAGGGGAACCCTGACTTCATGATAAGTTGGCGGTTTAACACCCGGACCATATTGTCCAATCGCCTCACAAAATGCATTGAAGCTAGGGTACTTCACAGCATTGAATGGGATACCCGCATCATACATCCATCTAGCAAAAGTTTTACAAACACGGCCCCTTAATTCCTCTTTTACAGCATCACTTTCACCCAACTTCGTTTGCCTTGAACTTGAAGGGGTCTTGTTGTAGTACAATTCAAGTGGATCTTTATGTTTTGGCTTTTTAAATAGGCTGTTGCTTTCATTAGTGCTTCCACTTCCACTTCCAGTTGGCCGTTTTTGAGTAGGATTACTAGAAAGCATCGCTAAATCATCATCTCCTTCGCCATAATCAAAATCATCTTCAGGTGCCAAATTTTTTTGTTCTCTCTCATTCTTTTTCTTCTGCATATAATTTAGGATCTCCTCTTTGACTTGTGCTGGAACTATGCCACAAGGTGTGACATTCTTAGAACATGCAGCTAAATGTTGCTTGCTCCGAAAAATACCTCCTTTTGACTGTTTACCACAAAATGCATATTTTGGTATTTTGTGGTATTTGTGTCGTTAGGGTTAGGGCAAATGAAATAGCGCCATGCGGGATCCTTCCTTAGGTTCGATGATTGGCTAGCATCTGATGTCGACATTCAGAATTTGAAACCTAGAATAGTAGAATCACAAAAAGTACAATCAAAATTCATTGGCTAATAACTAATAAGTGCAATAAGCTAGTAATAGTTAACAAACAAATTAGCAAATTAGCAATTCAATTTTTAAAAAACAAATACTAACAGTGTTATTGTAATTTGTACACACACAAAGTCACAAATAAATTAGCAGCTCAATTTAAAAAAAAAAACAGTAATAGTGAACAATCAAGAAAGCCAACATCAAAAATATTTCATAATTCATAAACATCAAGTCATCAACTATTCAGGTCATCCGTCATCAACAGCCAACATCAACTCATCAAACAAAATATTAATCATATAGACATTACATTCATTCAAATTTTCAACAAAACAACTAATAGAAATAGATAATATATTAACCGGAGACTAAAAATAAAAAATTCAGCACCATAACGGCTTATATTTGGAGATTAGAAGTATAGAGAAGAAGAGAATGGTGAGATATTGGAAAAAAATTGAATTAAAAAAAATAAAAACAGAAAAAAAAATGAAAATAACGTACCTGTTAAGCTGCTCTTCAAGTCTTCAGGTCTTCAACTTGGTCTTCACTTCGAATGGAGAGGAGGAGAGGAGAATCAGGAGATTCAATAGTAGATTGGAGAGGATTGGAGGAGATTGGAGTTCCAATTTCTTGTTCTGCGACCTCTTCTTTAGTTTCTAGGTTTTTTTTTGTTTGTTTTGTTTTAAAAACCGAGTCTGACTACTTAATTGGACAAAAAGACAGTAAAAAAAAATTACATCAGGCGCGCCTAGGCGTCGCCTAATAGCGCCTGGCGCTTCGGCGCTTAAGCGCAAAAGGCGCTCGCCTGATTGAAGGAGCTGCGCCTGACCACTCTCAAGGCGCCTAGGCGCGCTTTTGACAACAATGGGCTATGGATAGGGCCAAAGAAGCCATTGCTAGATCTTTTGGGGGCAATGAAAGCAAATATGAAGATATTTTCAAGTTGATTGATGCTAGATGGAATATTCAACTTCATCGCCCTCTACATGGAGCCGGGTGGTTCTTGAACCCATAATTCTACTATAATACTAGAACTGTAGATGATGAAGTGGCAAATGGATTATATACATGCATAGAAAGGTTGGTCCCAAATGTAGAGACTCGATGTGCGATTGATCTTGAGCTCTCCAAGTATAAGAAAGCTGAAAGACTATTTGGTAGTCCAATGGGCGTTAGAATGCGAGGAAAAAAATCACAAGGTATATATATTTTTTTACTTAAAACATGTATTCTATTTCTAAAATGTTATATAACAAATATTTATTAATGATTTTTCATTTTTAATTAACAGTTGAGTGGTGGGATTCATATGGCACTTCTACACCTGCTTTGCAAAAATTTGCTATAAAGATTCTTAGCCTCACTTGCAGTTCATCTGGGTGTGAACGTAATTGGAGTGTATTTGAAAATGTAAGTCTATGTTTTTACTTTTAAAAGTATTTTTAATTACATTTTACATTATAATATAAATATTCTTATTTTGTATGCATAATTATTGCAGCTTCATACCAAAAGAAGAAATAGACTTGCTCAAAGTCGTTTAAATGACTTGGTGTTCGTAAAATACAATAGAGCATTGAAACGTCGATATGATGCTCGTGACACCATTGATCCCATCTATTTGAATGAAATTGATGATAGCAATGAATGGTTGACTGGGAGGTTAGATGATGAGAATGATGGAGATGATGAGCTTGTTTTTACAGAAGAAGATAATTTGACATGGAGTGATGTTGCTACAGCAGCTGGAGTTGGGGAGTCTAGTTATCGATTTAGAGCGAGAGAAGCTTCTTCGTCAAGGGCACCTCAAATTCGACCAAGGAACCAATTGTTAGATGAGGAGGAAAGTGATGAAGAGATTGAAGGGCAAGATGAGGGAGAGCAACTTCAACAAGAAGAACTTCAAGAGGGGATTGGAGGAGATGATTTAGAATTCGATTTCGATGCATGATCTTGTTTTTTTTAGAATTGTGATGATTTGAATTGTTTTTGCAACTTTAAGTCTATTTTGAACTATGAATTATGATGGTCATTGCTTTTTATTTAATTATTGTGTGTTGTGGGTAGTTTTGAAAATAGTCACTTAAAAAAATTATGGAAAACTTAGCTATATAGGTTTTCTTAAAATAGGTGCGCCTCGCTTCAGTCGGGCGTGCGCCTCGCTTGGCGCCTAGCGCCTCAGGCGATAGAGGCCTATTTCGCCTTGAGTCGCCTAACGCCTCTGACAACTATGTTTCAGTTGCTTATTCGATAAAGGTTTGCTGCTGGAGAAGCCTGGTGCCTTTCAGGCTTACACAGGTAAGAAATGCTTAGAATTGCATATGCTTTGTTTTGTGACATTGTTCATTGATATTGACATTGTTGAGAATTGCATAGTTGAGTAATGGTTTAAGAATATAGCATGCTATATCCTGTAAAATATTTGAACGTTGTATTTGCGTTTCCTGAATTCTTCAAATAAAAATTAACTTCGTTATAGAGTAAAGTAATAATATTGTAACAATAAAATTGAATTCAATTCACTAACAAACTTTCTTTTTGTGTGCTTTATTTCATCCGTTAATCCATTTGAATACTTATTACCTTATTCATACTTACTGTTTTTGAAATACTTGTTTATAATCTCATGGAGACTTATTTGTTGGAACATACAGAACATGATCGATGGCTTGGGCATCACTGGATATGAAGGCATCTTCTTGAGGGTTTGCGAAATCACGCTTTCAGTTCTGAGGACTCACAGGGAAACGTTGATTAGCATTCTTGAAACTTTCATTCACGATCCTCTTGTTGAGTGGACAAAAACTCACACTCACAGTCCAGCAGTGTAGAAGTTCAGAACCCACATGCACAGGTTTTTTCTGTGTCATTGTCGTCACACTTTCTTAAGGAGGAAGGTTTCTTGGCTCGTTTCTTGTTGCTCTCAATTTGTTATCGTAAAAGTTTTTTATTTATATTTTTCTTCTTGAATTGAATTTTGAGTTGAATATTGATTTCTTGATTATATTTTGCAGGGGACGTTGATATGGGTTTGGTTTTGATCTTACTTTTTTCTTTCCCTATTGATAGTTTAGATGATTCTTTTCTTTGTTAATTTTGTTTGTGGGTTTTTTTGGTATTTATTTAGTGTTGAGTGATTTTTCTTACAGGAAGAAAAGGTCTCGAAAGCAGCTAGCCACTCTACATTGGTATCTCCTCGATATTCTGGGATTTTGATATATAAAAGTGTTTGAATTTATAATTAAATTATGTTGGTTTCTTTTCTTTTTTTTATATGTGGACAAGGTTGTTACCGTGGAGTCCTGCCCCACTACACCTTTGCCAAATAAAAAGTAGTTTGTGTTCTTCCTTAACGACAAGCTTCAAAAGTTTATAGTTGCAGGAAGACCAATGATCTTACATGATTAGTTAATTTTTTTTCCATATATCTAACTGAAATATTCATTTCTAGTCATAGCATCTACAACACATCCAATGAACCAAAAGGAACCAAAAGCATCTAGATAAAAAATGGAACTGAAACCTGGTTTGTCAGCTTTCGTCACTGGTGGAGCTTCTGGGATTGGTAAATATTCATCTGCAGCCTCTCTCACTCTCTCTCTCTTTTGATTGGATAGTGGTGATCGAGTTGTTTTGTGATGTAGAATTTGATTGTTTATGTTTTGGTTAATATTTGATCATTTTTTTAAATCTAGGTTTGTGTTTTAAGATTTTAGAATCATTAATGATTGAATTTGTCTGTTGTTGATCATATAGTTGTTGTTCTTGTGAATGCAAATTAATGGGTTGTTTCATAGACTTAATTTACAATTTGGGCTGTTCAAGATGATATGTTGAAGAAAAACTCAGTAGCTAATAAATTTATTGAAATTTAGATTTTTGCGAGATACAGTATTTGTGAATCTTATGTACGATTGTCCAGTGTGTCATATAGTTTTTCGTATGCAGGTAGAGCTCTAAGCTTAGCTCTTGGACAGAAGGGAGTTTTAGTAACGGTAGTTGATTTTTCCGAAGAAAAGGGAAAGGAAGTTGCATCCCTTGTTGAGAAAGAGAATGCCAGGTTCCATTCAAATGGAAGGGATTTCCATTAGATGTGATGTGACCAAGACAAGTAAGTTTATTAATATTTCTTTGTGAAGTAGGCATTTGAATAGTTATCGATTTAGATAACTGTATGATTCTATATGTGCTCCGAACAGGAGATATAGCTGCTGCTTTTGACAAGCATGTAGCGACATATGGAGGACTAGATATCTGTATCAACAGTGCTGGCATAAGTAATCCTATTCCATTTCATAAGGATGATGCTGATATCTCTGCACTGATTTTGAATTGATTTTATTTCCTCTTTGTATTTGGGATGTTGTGTGCACTTGAACATGTATCATATTCATGTATGTGTGTGTGTGTGAGGCAGGGGATATATGCTTGGATGGGACAGGAGAAATAAACATGTCTTGTTCATAAAACACACAATGATTTGAAATAAACATGTCTTGTTCTTAAAACATATAATTGGTGTTGTGGTTGAGTCAATTAATTACTTTGCTTGTTGCTAGATCAAAAATGTAATTAGATTTTCTTTTTCTTATAGCAAAATTGGATTCAAAGAATTCTTCTTATGGGCAGCAGTGGAAGTTGAATTTGCAATCTGTGTTTTCCTAAGTTTTGTCAAAGAATAAATGGTTAAATTCGTTAGTCTGTCACCTCAATTTGTGTTCATGGACTTTAATTAAGTGTGTTATATACAATTTAAAGAGTATTTTTAGATAATTAAAAGCAAAGCAATTCTATATTTGTTTTATAGTGATTGATCGTGATGAACAGAATTAATTTTTTGAATCAAAAAATCATTTGAGGTAATTTCCTAGAAAGTTCTACATGGGATACGATTAAAAACTCAAGTCATACATTTTTTATTAAATGAAAACCTTTTTCATTAAAATAGTTTGACAAAATAAATATATCAAGATATTATATGGTAAACTAAATTAAATATTAGAAACTAAGAATTAAATTATTTAAAACTAAAAATACTGAATTAAACTTAAGATATTTAAATATGATTTCCTCCAGCCCTTGACACGTCCCTCTTATTCAGTTACAATCCTGACGGTTCTCAACCACCACCCCACACTACTCCGACCCCGGCAAAAGGTCCACCATCCCCCCAACTCCTAACGAGAATCATCCACCTTCAGAATCCATCAAGAATCTACAGTGTCCGAAAATTCAAGTTCTTACACTTCCATTTTTGGATACTAGAGCACAAAGGTGTCTCCACGAGTATATGAACTCGAACATGTGCCTGTCTAAGGTTGAGGACGCTTATCATAATAACAATGTAGATTACATTCACTATTGATTCCATCAATTGCATGGACTTACTCAGGATTGCCCTTCCAGCATTTTCAACTCTATAAGTATTGAGTATTATAAAATATAAGTGAAAATGGTGAGATATGTCACATTTTCCAACCGGTGTGATACCCACGTCACTACTTTAATAAGTTATGTTTAAAAGATACATATTATGGTAAATTACCAAAATTGTCCTTAAATAATCATTTTTTATTGGCTTTGTACTTCCATCTTCACACTTGGAACACTGAACTCAGTAGCTCCTCTCTTTCTCTCTCTAAAATAAACTTGTCTGAAAATAAACTTCTCGACATTCTTCAGCATAACAAGTAATATATTTCTTAAATGCTTCTTTTTTAATCCTGCATTTCTGGGTCTTGTAACACTTTAACCATTCTTTTTGTAAACATGAAGCTGGTTTTGTTAATTTCGAGTCTGTGAAGTTTGAATCTCCGAGACTTTTAATATAGTCTCTGAACCTTTTAATATAGTCTCCGAGCCTTTTACCAAAGGCTCCGAGACTTTTGCCAAAGGCTCCGAGCCTTTTCCTAAAGGATCTGAGCCTTTTTCATAGCCTTTATGTTAGTCATAAATTTCCGAGACTTTTACATAAATCTTCGAGAATTTTAATTGGTTAAGTGTTCGAGCATTTTGGTGAAGTGTCCGAGACTTTTAGAATAGTCTCCGAGTCTTTTTATAGAGCGTCCGAGACTTTTTATATACGCTCCGAGCCTTTATATGGAGCGTCCGAGACTTTTTAAATTATCTCCGAACCTTTTAAATATCTGACCCAAGCCTTTTGTATAAACCTTTTCCTGAGCCTATTGTTAGCATCTTATTCTGACATCTGTGAAAATATTAAAATAATTTTTATTAATAATAGTTTGTGATGTCCATTAAATATATGAGAAAATCTTCAATGGAATAGTCTCATTACCACTTGATGAGACCCGTCCAATGAGATTGTGCCAAATTATAGTTTATTATCATTATAATATTATTTTAAAAATTTATTAATAATAATAATATTATTATATTATTACTATTGTTGTTATCATCATAATTATCATTATATTATTATTTTTAAAATTTAAAAATATTATTATTATTATTATATATTATTATTTTTAAAGTTTATTATTATTATTATATATTATTATTTTTAAAATTTATTATTATTATTATTATTATTGTTATTATTTTTTTATCATTATTATTATATTATTAATATTATAATTATTATTTTTAAAAAAATTTATTATTATTATTATTATTATTATTATATTTATTTGGGTTTGAAAATTTATCTGGACCAGAAATAATTGTAGCCCACACTTATGTAGGCTGAAAAATATCTGGGCTCATTTCCATTTGAACTCAAAACCTTATTTGGGTCAATATTTCATTTAAACCTAATTTGGGTCAGTACCCTCCTTTTGAAACCCAAACTCTCTTGAGTTTATTAATGAATTATCAGAAATTCAGAATATAAATATTTTACTCATTTCGTGTTATCTAATAACCCTAATTTATAAATGCTTTCTTTTTTTAATTTTTTTAATTTTTAATTTTTGGGTTTTGGTGTGACTTAAATATCAAGTTAGACACCGACCATTAATTTGTGTGGACCCATATCATTATTTTTTTCGTTCACTTAGGGTGCGTTTGGTACGAGGACATGACTGAACTGGACGAGACGGGACAGGACTGGACTGGACAGAACAATTGTTCCACATTATGTTTGGAACATCTGGGACAGAACTGTTAGCTGTACTGTTATGCGTTTGGTATGACTGGAACAGAACATGACAAAAGGTTCAAATGACCAGAATGCCCTTATTGTCCTGTCTAATATTTGTTACCACATAATAGTGACAAATGGGACTGGACAAGTCAGTATTTATCTGATTTTATTAAATAAATATATTTATATATAATATTTAACCAAAATAATAATATTGTGATTGAAAAATATTTTTAATTAATAATTTTAGAGGATTATTTTTGACAATTTCCTTTTTTTTTTAAATTCATCTACTTATCATTAATTAATTTCATTTTCTCACTTATACTAATTCCATATTTTATATTATAAAAAAAAACTGCATATTTTATGATGAAGTTTCTAACAAATTAAAGTTCAACATGAAATAAGCTCTCTAGCAAATTCTTCAACTGCAGTGCAATGCAAATTCTAACAAAAATTTCCACATGCAAATTCTCTAGCAAAGGCCCAGTTTTGCATTGCACTGCAGTTCAGTGAATCAGTGAATCATGCAATGTGAATTAGTGAATCAGTGAAGATGAATCAGTGAATCGGTGAAGCTGAATCAGTGAAGCAGTCATGCAAGCAAAGTGAATCAGTGAATCAACCATACAAGCAACTCAATCCAATAATATGGCTCATCCTAATCAGTGAATCGGTGAAGATGAATCAGTGAATTGGTGAGGCTGAATCAGTGAATTGCCATGCAAGCAAAGTGAATCAGTTAATCAACTATACAAGTAACTCAATCCAATAATATGGCTCATCCTAATCAGTGAATCGGTGAAAATGAATCAGTGAATCGGTGAAGCAGCAATGCAAGCAAAGTGAATCAGTGAATCAACCATACAAGCAACACAATCCAATAATATGGCTCATCCTTACACGCTGTATGATAAACTTCGTTACATGAAAAAAAAATTGTATTCGTTAAAAAAAAATGAAAATACATTGCATGTGCGCCTGTTTGGTTTAATTTTCAAATAGTGTTAAATATCTGGCAATACTAGCATGAGTCATATTATTCCGAAATTGTATGACAAATATGTGGCAATAGTAGTATGAGCCATACTATTTAGAAATTGTATGTCAAATATCTGGCAATAGTAGCATGAGCCATACTATTTCTAAATTGTATGTCAAATATCTGGTAATAGTAGCATGAGCCATATTATTCCAAAATTGTATGTCAAAACAAACGAACTTGGTTGTTGAAGATAACAGCAGCTCCAAAGCTTCTAGGTGGGTTGATTCCAGTTCCAGTAATGAACCATGAACATAGCGGACCAAATTGGAAGTGGAGCCAAACCCCAAACCTCGCCGCTGCAGCGAAACCCACAACCTCGCCATCGCCGCGAAACCCAGCAAACCTAGCCGCTGCGAACCCACAAACCACGCCACCACCGCGAAACCCACAAACCTCACCGCCGCTGCGAAACCCAACAAACCCAATCGCAGAAAACACAGGCCACCACAAAACCCAACGTCGATGTGGTTCGATTCTTTCTCTTTTTCCTGACTCGATTTGATTTTTATATAGTGGTCCTGGGTTTGATCTCCAGAGATGAACAAACGAACGAAGGAGAGAGATAGGAGAGATTGTGATTCAGATGGTGTATTTAGTATATATATATATATATATATATATATGTTTGTAATTTTTAGAAATATTAATGGTAAATAGGTCATTCTGAGAGTTGTCCCATGCATGGGACAACTTGTCTCACGGTTTTGGGTGGAACAGTTTTTAGTGTTTTTTGTCCCACCCAGTCTCGTCCAGTCCCACGATTATAACGCGCCAAATATGGAACAATAACAATTTACCTCACGTTGTCTTATCTTGTACCATGTACCAAACGCAACCTTATATATCAAAAATCATATCACTTCAAATCCTATCCTCTTCTTCTTGATTACTTCAAATTTCAACTCTATCTCTTCATCTCTCTCTCTCTCTCGTCACATTTGATATTTTCCATTTATTTATTTTTTTCTTTGAAACTCGCCAGATCTTCATCTTCTTCTTTCTCGCCCAAATCCCTTCCCTTTCATTAAACACCCACTTCTAATTCACTGATCTATCTCTACTTTCTTACCAACACCCAAATCCATAGCGAAATTTCTCTAAAATCGTAACCTAACAAAGTCTTAACCAAACAAATCTCCAAACTCTCCCTCTTACACCAATTCCTTATTCTCTTCTTTAGATTTCATCTATGGTTTGGATTTTTAGATTTCTCTTTTACAGATTTCTATATCAATTTTTTTCTCTTGTTCAATTTTTGGTTATAAGTTTTTTTTTCGATTTGAGGTTTTTGATTTCCAAAATCATGTATGTTGTATTTCTTATTTTGAGGTTATTTTGTGGTGGTTGCATGTGGATTTTTGAATAAAACAAACTCCCTCTTCTCTTTTTCAGATTTCTATCTGATTTTTCTTCTCTGTTTTAGAATTAGAATTTTGATTTCAAGATTTTTTTTAATCATATATGGATTTCATGTTTAATTTTTTCTTCGTTTGTTCTTTTCAATTTAGATCCATGTAGTAGCATCTATTTATTAGTTAGATTTGAAGATTTTGTTTTGTTTAGTCTTCAATCTGATAATGACCTATTGTTCAGATTTCTATTTTATTTTCTTTTCAAGTTTAGATTTTTGCTTTAAAGATATTTTTATCCATTTAATTATTTCTTATCAACCGAATTGACTTATATTTTGAGATAATTTGGGTTGTTTTGTCACAAATTGGTTATTTTGGAACTGCTTTTTTATATGATTGTTTTTAGGTTCCATATTGATGTGTTTCTGTATCTTCTATCTCAGTAGAAGATTTTAATTACAATTTAATTTGGGTCACTGCTGTTGAATTTGAAGTTTGAGTGGGATTGTTGCTTAGTTGTAGGATTGTGTGACATTAGATTTCTACATCATATAAGATTTTAGATTTATTCAGATATGTTATTTTCTCCCGTTCTGGTTTATTTTTGTTTTCCAGGATTTCTCCATTTTCATCATCCTATTGTGCTTTTAAATTCAACAAACCCATTAAATAAAAAATCAATCATATTCAACCATCATCATCACAATTACAATATTGATACAGCAATATAAATGACCTTTAGAGCAATAAAATCAAAATCAAAATCAAATTCGACAAACCTAGGTGTGATGATGATTTTTTTCCTCCTTTTTTGTTCTTTTTTTTTTTTACCGTCCCACTCTTCTTTTATCTCAATCCCCTTTCTTTTCTTTTTTCCTTATTTTCCACCTCTTCCCCTCCACAACCTAGCATAACCTAGCCTAGCCTATCGTAGGTTTGACACCTTCAATCCCAAGAGAGACACACTAAAAAGGAAAAAAAATGAGCATAGCCTAGCATAGGTTTACCACCTTCAATCTCAAATAATGCAGTAAAAAAATATAATGCAGTAAGGATAAAAGGAAAAATATAATGCAGTAAAAAAAAGATATAAAGGGAAATTGGGCAATTGGGCAATTGATCACTCTATGAATTGCCCTTTAGAAAAAATAAGACGCTTTTATATAATATATACACTCAGAGGAGCCTGCATGTAATTAAATCAGTAAAAGTTTGCTTCTTGGATCAGCTTGCACTACTTAATTTCCACTGTTGAAGGTCAATATGTAAGTGACGGTTTATTATTACTATTATTATTTTTATTATTATTATTATTATTATAGTCATTAATTTGAGCTGTGTTTTTTTTTTTTTGCATGTTATTAATTATCCATATAACTTCAGTAGCTCAATTATGTGTATGTGTTTCTTGTTTTACAATGGATACGTACACATGCACAAAGCCATTTAGTGATTATTAACAACAATAGATGTTTGCCTGTTTTATGGGTTGCGAAGTCTGAATCAATAATGACAGTTTTATTGAAGACTTTATTATTTAAACAAGCCCTTTGTATTCTTAGGGTTTATGTGCCAGAAAAAAAAAACATAAGTGATATTAAGGAAAAATAGAGAGTTCTTGTTTCACTATTATAAATCAACGATTTAATAATGGAAGTTGAGTGCTGGTACGTCCTGTAGATCTGGATGTAGGCTTACATCGAATCATGTAAAATGTAGTATATCGTTATTAACAATTATTATTTTTT
This sequence comes from Dipteronia sinensis, assembly GCA_033220585.1. Taxonomy (NCBI): domain Eukaryota; kingdom Viridiplantae; phylum Streptophyta; class Magnoliopsida; order Sapindales; family Sapindaceae; genus Dipteronia; species Dipteronia sinensis. The sequence continues at coordinate 2,623,194 of CM065639.1, read as the reverse complement.
TAGGTCTCATTTTGTGAACTTAGAGGAAGGTTCAGCGGGGCAACTTCCGAATGGACACCGAAATGGAAAAAACACAGAGGTCTCAGGACATATAGAAAGAGGTACTCCAAATAATTCTGGTGTTGAAGTTCAAGGCAGCAGCAGCAGCAGTAGAGAATCAATTACGAGACCTTTTTATGACAATATTATTAATGCGGGCAAAACCTTGCTTCATGGGAAGAAAATTCTCAGTAAAGTTTGGCCTTTGATGAATATATTTCCTTTTATATGGTGCGCCAATAAAATCTCAATAGATCCTTTTTACCTCTATGGTTCTGTGATCAATTATAAAAAAAAGTACGTTGAATGTGACAACACGTTTTCGATAGTGGATAGATATCTCGATCCCATCAGCATTTTCATTATTTTTGGCTCTTTAGTTTCTCTGGTAAGAGTGGGTTTGCTTAAAAAAAGGTTACAGAGGTTTCCTTCTCCTCCTGATTGACTTGGGTGGTTCATATTTTGCAAATGTGGTGAGTAAGATTATTTATTTATTTATTGTTTTATATAAATATAAAAGGCTTGTTACAGTTCCGTGTTAGTTTCTTTTTTGTAGGCTCTTAGTTATGAGAAAATCTTATACGCACCTGTCCAATGGGTGCATGCCATATGGTAAAGAAAACCAATCAAATGAATTCTCCATACCACATAGCAAGCACCCATTGGTTAGAGTGCATTGCAACTGGTGCATGTAAGATTTTCTCCTTATTTAGGGGCAGTTTGGATGCATTTTGATATTGGTAGTTAATTGGGTATATGTTGTAGAGTCCGTGGCTGATGAGGCTGACGATTGCTATATGGCCTGCTCGTGGAAGAATATTCTTTAATTATGCTCTTTTGGTGTAAAATTTGGTATGGAACATTGGAGTGGAAAAAACTTTGGTATAAATATATTCTCCTAAGATTCTCTTTTAACACTAAATTGATGTAAAATTTGATGCAATATGTTGGAGATGTTCTTATTTCCCTTCTGAAAATTTTATGGACACTAGGTATAATGTCATTTTATATCATTTCTGATACGATAATAATTCCTCTTTTTAATAGGTTTATTATATAAACCTTTTCTCTTTTAATTTTGGATACTCTGTTCGAGGTGTATATCTCTCTGCAGAAACTTCTGATCAACAATCCAACCAATCGGATGTAGAACCATGTGTGAAGAACGTTCTGACCAAATTTCAAGCTAATCAGACCAGAAATCAAAGAGATATCACTCGTTGATAAAACCTGCGCAATACTTGAATTTCCTCCCCTGTTTTTCTGTCCAGTCCTGTTCGGAACTGCAGAACTCACTACAAGGAATTCCGATTGACAATCCCACCATACAGATTTAAGAACTGCAAGAGTAGAACGTGCTAACTAAATTTCAACCCAAACTGATCTCAGACGAATAAGATATCCATGTTTGATCAAGATTGCGCAGTGGTGTTCTTCACACAATTTCTGCACACACATCTCTTTTTCTTCTCTCTTTTCTAGCATGTATGAAATAGATAAATTATTTCCAATTTCATTATACATGATATTAGGATCTTAAATCCTTTTATGATATTCACAGCATCCTGTTAGATGTGTATAAAATGAATAAAATATTATTTCCAATTTCATTATACGTTAGGATCTTAAATCTTTTTATTAATGATACTCACAGCATCCTTCTCTGAATATTGCTCTTCATGAGCATCAATCATGTATATAATACTGGATTTAGAACTCCAAGTTCTCATCTGGTGCCGTTTGACATGTATATAACACTGGATTCAGATCTCCAGGTTCTCTCACGAGTATAACCCAGCTTGATATGTTGTATAAAAATAAACAATTTCGAGGCTGAACTCATCTGATATGTTCATAAAAGTAAACAATTTCAGGGACATGATTTTACCTAATATGTACATAAAAATAACAATTTATCTGGAGACACAGCATAAGCCAGTCTGGAGACACAGCATAAGCCAGTCTGGAGACACATCATAAGCCAGTCCCGAGACACAGCATAAGTCAGTCTCATATATTGTATAAAAATAAATGCTGAATAATTAAACAATTTATCTGGAGACACAGTGTAAGCCAGTCTGGAGACACAGCATAAGTCAGTCATGAGACACGGCATAAGTCAGTCTCATATATTGCATAAAAATAAATGCTAAATATATAAACAATTTATCTAAAGACACAACATAAACCAGTCTTGTACGTTAGGATCTTAAATTTTTTTTATGATACTCACAACATCCTATTGGATGTGTATGAAATGGATAAATATTATTTTCAATTTCATTATACGTTAGGATCTTAAATCTCTTTTACGATATTCACAGCATCCTATTGGATGTGTATGAAATTGATAAATATTATTCCAATTTCATTATACGTTAAGATCTTAAATCTTTTTTATGATATTGACAGCATCCTGTTGGATGTGTATGGAATGTATAAAATATTATTCCAATTTCATTATACGTTAGGATCTCAAATCATTTTTATGATACTTACAACATCCGATTGGATGTGTATATCCTTCTCTGAATATTGCTCTTCATGAGCATCAAACATGTATATAACACTGGATCCAGAACTCCAGGTTCTCATCGGTTGTCAAAACCGAGCCATATGGCATGTATATAACACTGGAACCAGATCTCCAGGTTCAAATCTGTTTAGTCGGTCTAGCAGATCTCATATATTACGTATAATTAAATAATACGATTATTTAAAAAGCATAATAAATAAATCCATAACTATAATAGGTTCTGTCGACACAACTACAATCAGTCTTATATATTGCATATAATAAATAAATATGAATATTTAAATAGCATAAATAAATCCAGAAGTATAATAGGTTTTGTCGACACAGCCGTAACCAGTCTATATGGACACGGCCGCAACCATTCTTATATATTACGAATAATTAAATAAGAATATTTAAATAGCATAAATAAATTCAGAACTATATATATAGGTTCCGTTAACGGCGTAAGTCATCTCGTTATACGGAACTGTATATAGATCCAGAATATTGAGATGTAAGTAAATCACCCATCAGGAGATTCTTTTTACTTATATGCAATCATGTTGACAACGTGTTATAAAATAAATGAATAAGAGTTGAAGAACAATCGAAGAACAAATAATAAATGAGAGAGATCATAGGAAGAAATAAAATAAAGAAGAGATATGAGAGACGAGAGAGAGATTGATTTGTATTGGATTTCTGGAGAGAGACATTGCAAAATGAATAGATGACTTTATTTACAGGCTTTGAGTATACTTTATATACATTGAATAAGGAGAGGCAGGAGAGGCGCGCGGTGAAATGCAAGGCTTTCCACGTTGGGTGAAGATAACGATAAGAGTAAGCAAATATTTTCCACTTACAAGGTGTAATGAATTTAAGATCGGTTGGTGGAAATCCAACTTTTACAACAACAATGTAATTATCGGAATCACTTGTCTGATCTCGTTGAATTTTGATTTTTACAAACTTTTAACTTTGTCTTCAATCATGTCGGCTTCAAAAAGAAAATAAATAAATGAGTGTTTTAGGTAATTGATCTCATTACAAATCAAGATTGTTTAATTCAATATAATAAACAATGTATGGGTAAAGGTAACGAAAATTATATCCCAACGTAAAAAATATATTCGAATTTTATAAAAGTAATAATTGGGAGGTTGCTTTCGTGGGTCCATGATTGATCCCATAACTATTAATAAGAATAAAATTTTGCATACACCCGACATAGTGCACTTTATTCAAATATTATCAAATCAATAATATTTTTACTTTTGAACATTATATGTGAATAAAATCAATTATTGTCACATGCATGATGCATCATTGCATTCCTTTATATGCTTGAGGAATTCACCTTTTATAATGCTATATATATACACATTCAGAGGAGCCAGCATGCAATTAAATCAGTAAAAGTCTGCTTCTTGGATCTACTTGGACTACTTAATTTCCACTGTTGAAGGTCAATATGCAAGTGGCGGTTTTTTTTTTGTTATTATTATTATTATAGTCATTAATTTGAGCTTTTTTTTTCATGTTATTAATTATCCATATAACTTCAGTAGCTCAATTATGTATTTGTGTTTCTTCTTTTTACAATGGATACACATGCACATAGCCGTTTAGTGACAGTTTTATCGAAGGCTTTATTATTTAAACCGAACCCTTTGTATTCTTAGGGTTTATGAGCCCAAAAAAAAACACAAGTGATATTAACAAAAAATAGAGAGTTTTTGTTTCACTATTATAAATCGACTATTTGATAATGAAAGTTGAGTGCTGATACGTTCTGTAAATATATAGATATAGGCTTACATCGAACCATGAAAAATGTAGTATATATTTATTAACAATTATTATTTTATAAGGTTTCATTTTGTGAACTTAGAGGAAGGTACAGCAGGACAACTTCCAAAGGGACACCGAAATGGAAAAAACACAGAGGTCTCAGGACATATACAAAGAGGTACTCCAAATAATTCTGCTGTTGAAGTTCAAGGGAGCAGCAGCAGTAGAGAATCTATTACGAGACCTTTTTATGACAATATTATTAATGCGGGCAAAGCCTTGCTTGATGGGAAGAAAATTCTCAGTAAAGTTCGGGCTTCGATGAAAATATTTCTTTTTATATGGTGCGCCAATAAAATCTCAATAGAACCTTTCTACCTCTATATTTATGTGATCAATTATGACAAAAAGTGCGTTGAATTGGACAACACGTTTTCGACGGTGTATGGACATATCGCTCCGATCAGCATTATAATTATTTTTGGATCTTTAGTTTCTCTGGTGAGAGTGGATTTGCTTAAAAAAAGGTTACATAGGACAATATGTTTCCTTCTCCTCCTACTTGACTTGTGTTCATATTTTGCAAATGTGGTGAGTAAGATTATTTATTTATTTATTGTTTTATATATATATAAAAGGCTTGTTACTATTCCTTGTTAGTTCTTTTTTGTAGGCTCTAACCGAAGAGAAAAGCTTATATGCACCCGACCAATGGGTGCAGGCCATGTGGTAAAAAAAATCAATCAAATGAGTTTTTCCTACCACATAGCATGCACCCATTGGTTAGAGTGCGTGGTTAGAGTGCGTTGCAACCGGTGCATAAAAGATTTTCTCCTTAATTTAGGGGCAGTTTGGATGCATTTTGATATTGGTAGTTAATTGGGTATATGTTGTAGAGTCCGTGGCTGATGAGGCTGACGATATTGCCTGCTTATGAACTACGCACAGGCCCAAATTTCTATGCAGCTGACTTGTTTCTTTTACGATACTTCTTACCGGTTATTCTATTTTACATAATGTTTACAAGAGCTACAAGGACTTGGGCTACTCTTGCTAAAGCTACTAAAGCTACATGGGCGAAAGCTGCTTTCAATCTTCTTCTTTACATTCATGGGGGTCATGTAATTTAAATTCTTATTTATGTTTTGATTAATTATTAACATAATTTAAAAATAAAAAAAAATAAGTGTAACCAATTATTTTTACTTTTAGGTATTTGGAGGCTTATGGTACTCTTCTGCCATAGCCAAAGAGATTGACTGCTGGAAGAAAGCCTGCAAACATTATGCTTCAGAGTGTCCCCATGATCATGATTTTTTTTGCAATCGTAATTCGCGAGACTATAAATTTATAAATGAATTTTGCCTAACAAAAACTCGAAATAGAACTGCTTATGATTTTGGAATATATCATGATGCTCTTGAGTCTGGTATAGTCCAGATGAGGAATTTTCCGAGGAAGGTTTTACATTGTTTCCCATGGGGACTCCAAAACCTCAGGTTTGTAATTCGAACTTGACATTGAATGAGCGTCATTTACTGTCAAATATCCATACTGGACGGAGTGAATTTGTTTTTTTTAATTTTTACGAATTTAAAAATACAGTGGTTTTGGTCAAAACATCCAAGCAAGTACGGACGCATGGGAAAATATCTTTGTGATTTCCATTACCATTTACGGCATGGTGTTGTTTATCTTTTTCATTGGAAATATGCAGGTTTGTTATATTATCCACTGTTATTATGTTTATTTTGTAATTTCTCAAACTATTTATTATTCTTATTAATTAAGATGGAAATCTTTGTTATCGTACGTGGAATCTTGTGAATACAGATATATCTGCAATTACAAACTAATAGAACAGAGATGATAAGACAGAAGAAACAAGAGATAGAGCAGAGCAAGTCCTTTAAGAAGCTACCGAAGGACCTCCAAAAGCAGATCAAGAAATGCCGGCTGAAAAAATGGAAAGAAACCGAAGGTGGTGTTGAGTTTGGAAATTTGTTCAGCAATCTTCCTGATAATCTCAGAAGGAACATACAGCGCCAACTTTGCTTAGAATTACTCGAGAAGGTAAGTTCTTTAATTTGTTTCTCTATTACTTACCTTGATTAATTTGTGAAGTTAATTAGAGCATTTCCAAGAGATCTCTTAATCAAGCCCCTTAAGCTTAATTAAGGGAGGAGCTGCAATTTGTACAACTCCAAGAGATCCCTTAATAACTCCCATAATTAGTCTCAGGGTCTGAGGTGGGACGGTTTTTTCTGATTTTTGTCTCACATTGTCCCGTTTTGTCCCATACCAAAATCGTACCAAACATGGGACAAGAAGAAACTGTCTCACGTTGTCATGTTCAGTCCTACATTCCAAACGCACCCTATAAGTGATTTGAGGGTGGTGGCCCATTTTCATTTTGGTTCTGTCAAAGTGGTCCAAAATCAAAATCATGCTGTGTAGGGTAGATATTTTGTTTTTGGTTTTTTTTTTTCTGAAGTATCATGCAAGTTAGATTAGAGAGTTAGGAACTCGGACATTTTCAAATCAGTGTGGGCTTTTCATAAATTAGTGTGTTTTCACAAATTTTTCGTAGACATGTTGTAATAAATTGATATCCTTTTACAATTTTCATTATAATGATATATTGATAAATGTCATAACAGGGTTTTTATGACAATTTTCCAAGTCTACAAATGTCATTTTTCTTAAGTGAACAACGGCTTAAATAGACGAATATGTGGTTTAACATGATAATACCTATCACCCCAATTCCAATTTTATATGAGGATAATCATGCACTTCAAATCAATGAAGATATCATGTACACCACAAATAAAAATCATGAAAAATGAATAATATTAAAATATTAGATCAGCATATATTAACAAGATGATGCAATCATCAATCATGTGATAAATATCCCATAATATAATATATATTAACAAACAGAAATTGACGATCTTTCTGAGTACCACAAGACAAAACAGTCGCAATAATATATTGGGTAAATATCATTTTCGTCCCTATAATTTACGATATTATCCATTTTGATCATCATCGTTCCAGTATTGACCATGCAGGTCTAAACGTTTTCAATTAATCCCTATTTTAGTTCCTACAGTTCAATTCCGTTAGAGTTTTTAAAAATTCTGTTAATGGTGTGAGGGTAAAATGGTAAAAATGCCTTGCGTGTTTCTAGAAGATTTTTTAACAAAGGTCAAAATGGTAATTTGATATATTAATAATTGGAAAATTAAAAAAAAAACAAATTAAAAATATCTTTTTAAAAATTAAAACTAAACTCTCCTTCAAATCATCATTATCGACCATATCACCAACAACATCTTCATCATCACCAACATCATACCACCACAACACCACAAGCCACAACCACACCATCATCCATCTCCAATCACCCAAACCCAAACCCAACTACCAAAACCATCATTTTCTATTTTACTTCTTATTTTTCCTTTTCAGTGTGCAATGCACAAATCACTTCCAGATTCTCTTTCTCTCTCTCCGATTCCGGCTTTCCATTCCGGCGATCGAAGATGTGTTAGGGTTAGGGTTCGATCGGTTCTTCCTCTCTTTCTCTCTCCCTAATTTTCTTATTTCTCTTCCTCTCTTACGCCACTCTCTTCTTCTCTTTCTCTCACCCCGATTCTCTTATTCTCTTTCTCTTTCTCCGCCGCTCTCTTCTTGGGTGTTTGATTGATGTGTTTGGTGGATGGATTTCTGGGTTTGTTGATGGCTTGATTGGTGGGTTTCTAGGTTGGTTGATGGCTTGATTGAAGGGTTTCTGGGTTTCTGGGTTTGGGTGTGTTGGGAGGGACGTTCGGTGGTGGGTTTGGGTGAGGGTTTGGGCGTTCGGTGGTTTGGATTAGGGTTTTGGATTTCGATTTAGGTTTGGGTTTAGTTTGGTGGTTGGTTGATGTGGTTGATTCGGTTTAGGGTTATGATTGTGATTGATTGTTTTCTATTTAGGTTTGTGTTTGGTGTGGGTTATTGTGTGGTGGTGGTGGTGGTGGAGGGATTTTGGGGTAGTGGTTGTGTTTAAATTTTGTATGTAAAATCTGGAAAAATTTCCAGATTTCCACCTCTTTCAGATTTCCACTAGAGGTAGACATTTAGAAACATTTCCAAATATGTTGGTTGATTTTGTTTTTTTTTTTGTTTTAATCTGGAAAATTTTCTAGATCTGTTGGTTGATATTATTTTTTTGGTTTTTTACACAGATGTATCTGGTGTTGATCCAAATTGGATCTCCATCAGATTGGGTGTGTGTGTTAGTGGTGGTGATGAACTGGTGTGTATTGGAGCTGGTGATGAACCGATGTGTGGTGGTAGTGGTGGTGGTGGTGAACATCATAAGGTTAGGTGAGGGCAAAATTGTCCTTGTAAGTCACTCAGACATTTTAAGAGGCATAACGGTCATTTTGCCTTCTAAACATGTCAGATGCCCTGTTTGTAACGGAAAACGTAACAGAAGGACTAAACGGGCCAATACTGGAACGACGGGTACCAAAATGGATAATATGGTAAACCATAGGGATGAAAATGATATTTACCCTAATATTTTTCCTTACAAGTTCATGGTCTGAAATGAATTGAGGGTGGTAGGTAGAGGTGGCCACGGTTCGGTTTCGGGTCGGTTTTGGTTTCGAAACCGCCGATTTCGGTTCCGTGGCCACCCAAACCGTAACCGTAACCGAGAAAACCTGTTTGGTTTTTGGTTTCGAACCGTCGGTTTCGGTTTCGATTTATTTCGGTTTCAGTTTGGGTTTTATTTTTATTTTTCAAACAAAACCTAATTACAATAATTACTAAACCTAATTAAAATAATGGGAAAAATAATGTTCCAGAATTTTTTTTTTGACAAATGAATAAAATTTATGGGACATTTTATTTAGTAATAAAATTGAAACATTTGTAATAAAATGAAATTAATATAAAATATTCAATACAATTATATAAATATATAATATACAATTGAAGCATTTAGGTATTTAATAATGTTGAAAATAAAAGAAATTGACATTGATAAATTGATACAAAATTACAATTGCAGATAAATTAAAAATATTTTAAATGGATATTGAATTCAAATATACAATGTAACAAAGCTGAATTTAAAAATAAAAAAAAAATTGGTCTTGCACTTAATTTGATCTCAATTAAGTTGCATATGTATCCTACGTATCCTCAATTAAGTTACCTTTAATTAGATGTTTGGTGTTGAAGGTTGGAAGTTGGAATGGAATCTAATCGCTGCCTTCCGTTCCCGTGGTTTGGTCATCTTTGAAAAAATCATTCACTATCTCCGCCTCGATTTCTTGTTGTCTGTATTTTGCCTTTATCCGATCATCAACACACGTCTGAGCTTCAAGTGTCTACGGACACATAACCGACCGTCTTGGTTCCAAAATATTTCCACCTGCACTAAATTCTTGTTCCACAGCAACGGTAGAAACCGGTGTTCCCAGAATTTGTTTGGCAATAATAGCCAAAATTGGGAAAATATGTTCATGATCCTTCCACCAAACCTGGATACTAAATTCACTATGTTCGAAAAATTCATGAGATGGTAAATACCGGTCAAGCTCAGAAATCAAGCCGGATGAGGATGAAGAAGATGTTCTTAAATTTTTGGCTATTTGGGAAAACAATCGATCCCCTAAACCCTTTAATTTAAAAGTTGAGGAAGTACCGGTCTATCAGATGTCGGTTGATGTTGTGAAACCGACATGTTCAAAGACGGACCATATATTCTAAGATATTCATCATATAATTCATAAAGCAAAGTCTTAATGGAATTACAATAACTAAGAACATCAACTTCTAAATCTAAACTTTTGTAATAATGAGTTAAATAATCTTGCAAACATTCTAATTTAAAGCGTGGATCAAAACATGATGCAAGCAAATAAATATTTGGAATCTCCTTATAATACTGTAACCATTTTTTTTTCATGGCAGCAACACATTCACTCAATTGAACATCGAGTTCACACTCACTGAATGCACCAGTAATACTATAACCATTTTTTTTCATGGCAGCAACACATTCACTCAATTGAACATCGAGTTCACACTCACTGAATGCACCAGCAATATTAACACTTTGAATAAGAAATAAATGAGTAGTAGGATAGTAAATACTAGATAAAGCATTAGTAGCATCATTAAAAATACGTAAAAATTCAAGAATTTTTATACATGTATCTCAATGCTTCAATTGAGAAGAAATTGAAGGAACGTTATAAGTAATAAAAGAAACTAATAATTCCTTATATGCAACACTTTCATTAAGCAACTTATAAGTAGAATTTCAACGAGTACTAATGTCCCGAGAAAATTTAATGGGACGCATACAATTTTGAGAACAATATTTTAACCATAGTTTTTGGAGTTTGTTTTGCATCCATATATAGTTAATATTATCTCTAATTGGTCTAATATAAACAGAAAGAATTTGTAATCCAGCTTGAACACACAAATTTAAAATATGGCATGCACATCTTTGATGAAATAATTTACCCCCAAAATAGGGATTGCACAAATCCTACAACATAGGAATAGATGCGGTATTGCTTGCAGCATTATCAAAACCGATTGTAAAAGTTTGTTTTGGATATGAAACTCTTCAAAAATAGTTTTAAGGAGTCGAAAAATGTTTTGAGCCGTATACGATTCATCGAAAACACGAAATGCAATAATTCTTTTTTGCATGACCCAATCATTATCCATATAATGACATGTCACACCCATATAATGGTGACTACCAAAATTGTCGGTCCATATGTCGGCACATACGGAAACACGACCTTCAAATTGATAAAAAAAGAACTCAATTTGTTTTTTTATTTTTTGTAAATGGAAAACAGTGTACGTGTGAGAGTGAATCTAGGAACACGTTGCATTGCAAGATTTAATGCAGTTTGACAATAATTAACAAAACCTACTTTCTCACCAAAACTAAAAGGTAAATGTTCAACTGCAACCATTACTGCTAATTCTTCCATGTTTTTTTCAGACGTATAATGAAATAGTTGATTAGTAAGGGTTCCGTACCTGAAGATTTGAGATTGGTTACTAGTCTTCACCAATTCAGAAGGGTGATTTTTCCTAATATGGTTCCAGTACGTGCCATATCCGAATGATTTGTTGGTCCTGTATGTGTTTGGAGCAGTAGTTGCACTTGATTTTCATCATTCCGTCATCTAACTGAATTTTCTTCATATGCAATTTGAAGAGATTGGACTTCATCGGCTTTTCTTTTTCACCTGCAACAAATTCATTTGAAAGGGGTTGGGGGTTTGATAGATTTTCATTACTATCAGGGTCATAGAGATTGGGGTCGGGTTCGTCGAAAATTATTAGAGGGGGATTAGGACTACGAGGGAGATCGGATCCGAATTGAGATTGAAGGAACTCATGGTAAAGTCGGCCGTTATAACTGACATCATCACCTTGGTGTTCCAACAAATCTTGCAATGGACCCTTTCCCTTGTTCAAGTTTCTTAAACCTTCTCCCCCACTTGCCATTGAATAATTAATTATAAATACTAATAGTAAAAAATATATATATATAGATATGTGAGGCACTCAAAATATTGTTGAAATAATAGTGGTAACACTAAAAAAATAGATAATTGTAAATAAATAATAGATGATTGTAAAAAATAGAATTTGTAAATAGATATTAATTTCTACAATAAATGAGAATTAAAGAAAATTGTAAATAGATGATTGTAAAAAATTGAAGAAATAAATAGATATTAATTTCTATGAAAAATGAAAAATAAAGTAAATTGTTGAATGTAGAGAGAATTGAGAATTTGAGATTTTGAGATTGAGAGAGACTGAGAGAAGTTGAGAGTGGTGTGAAGAATATTGAAATGTGGGGGGTATTTATAGGATTATAGTGGAGGGGTGAATTTACAATTTTAAAAAATTATGGGGAAAAAATAATATATCTATATATATGGTCGTTGGCGTTGGAAGATGACCATTGGTCATCTCTCCCAACGCCCAACGGTCACCAGATATTTTTTTGGTTTTTTTTTTCAATTGTGTGGTCCACGTGGCAATCCGGGATTGGTTGATTTTTTTTTATGTCAACGGTCGAAAACTCGGTTTAACCGACGGTTAAACCGTCCTTTTAACCGAAAACCGACCAAAACCGACGGTTAAACCGTCGGTTTTGGTCGGTTTTCGACCTACCTTAACAGTAACCGAACCGGTTTGGAACTGGTTTCCAACCGCCAACCGGTTCCATAACCGGCGGTTACGGTTACGGTTCCGGTTCCGGTTTTTCGAAACCGGTTTCAGTTTCGAAACCGGTTTCGGTTCGGTATCCATGGTTTAACCGAACCGTGGGCACCTCTAGTGGTAGGCCCATTTTCATTTTGGTTCTTTCAAATTAGTGCACATTTCCCAACAAAAAATATCAAAATCATGCAAGGTGGCTTTTTTCAATTGGAAAGATTTACTATTACGAATTTGAAAGGTAGTTTAAAGAGTCATAATAATATTTTTCCTTACAAGTTCATGGTCGGGTGCGTTTGGTATTTGGGACGGGACGGGACGGGACATCGTGAGACAACTTTTTGTTGTCCCACATTTGGCGCTCTATTAGCTTGGGCTAGGACAGGACAACTTGGGACAAAAACCATAAAAAATTGTCGTGTATTTGCATTATTTTATTAATCTATGCTAACCTACACATGACGCCAATTCCGGTTCGGTCAGGTTCCCGGTTCAGAACCGACGGTTCTGATTCCAGGGTCACCAGAACCAGAACCTCCCTGAGGGAGGTTCCGGTTCCGATGGTTCCGGCGGTTCAGTTCCTTTAAAAGAAAATAAAATCATCTTCTAACCATCTCAGTTCTCAGTTCCAAAATCTTCATCATCATCTTGCAAGAATTAAAATAAAAAAGATAACAAAAAAAAGGTAGTTTAAGGGTTTGACTATTAAGTTTAAGGGTAGTTTGGTAAATTGAGATAACAAATGAGATGTTTTAATAAAATAATATATTTTCCCATTAAAAAAAAATTATCCCTCCTGTCATTTCTCTCACTCTCTCACTCGATCCACACCACACCAGACACTACCATATCTCTCTCACACTACCATCTCTCTCATGTCATTTTTTCGATTTTTGTCTCACCTTGTCCTGTTTTGTCTCATACTAAGGTCGTGCCAAACGTGGGACAAGAAGAAACTGTCACACGTTGTCCTGTTCAGTCCTACATACCAAACACACCATATAAGTGATTTGAGGGTGGTGGCCCATTTTCATTTTGGTTCTGTCAAAGTGGTCCAAAATCATGTTATGTGTAGGGTAGATATTTTTTTTTCTGAAGTATCATGTAAGTTAGATTAGAGAGTTAGGAACTTGTACATTTTCAAATTAGTGTGGGCTTTTAACAAATTAGTGAGTTTTCACAAATTTTTTGCAGACATGTTGTAATAAATCGATACCCTTTCACAATTTTCATTATAATGATATATTGATAAACATCATAACAGGGTTTTTATGACAATTTTCCAAATCTACAAATGTCATTTTTCTTAAGTGAACAACGGCTTAAAAAGACGAATATGTGGTTTAACATGATAATACCTACTGTAGATGGTCGATCTACAATTAGTGGGACAAGTCAAAATGAATAGGCCTGAAAATACACAAAGTGTGTCTAATACAACCTAGAGGGGGGGTGAATAGGTTTTAGTTGACTTATTACCAACTTTTCGACTTAATCAATTTGTAATAATCCTACTCCATATTAACAATCAATCAATCCAACATAAATATGCGGAAAACAATAAATACACAAGGATTGATTTACATGAGAAACCCTCCAACTGGGCAAAACTCACGGGCTATCCTTCTAGCCACATACGGTCCTCAAATCCACTATTTGAATGAAAGTTTACAACCTAGGTTGACCTCAAGTCACACCTACTTGGTCACTAACCCTTTCAATCTACCCAACGGGCCTTTAATAGTGATTCTTGACCACAAGCTTGTGCACTAACTCACTTAGTCACAAAGCTTAACAATCAATGAAGAGGTTAAACAACCTATGTGAATATGTAAAAGATATTCAAACATGCAATTAATGCTAGGCAACAATAAATGCTTATCTAAGGATTTAAAGATATCAATAAATGCAAATCCTAGATATCAATATCTAAATGCAAATGCATGAAGATTTAGCTAGAAGGGTAAAATCGTCCTAAATGCTAGCTATTAATGAACAAAGCTCTCAACCAACAACCAACAACTCAATCATGTTATAAATGCCAATAAACATAAAGATATGCAATAAAATCACATAAAAGAGCTAACCCTAGGCAAACAAGAACATAAATAAGTACAAAGAGATTTAGGGCATGTTCAAGTTACCTAGTTAATGAAAACAAGAAGAATCCATGATGAGATGATGCTTGAAGATGTTAGATGCACATGAATTTGTGTTTGGTTGAGTAAAGATGAGTTCTTGGGAGTTTCTCTCTCTAATGGAAGCTTAGCCTATCAAAAATGGCTTCTTGAACTCATCATCACGAGCAAGGAAGAAGATAAGTATATATATAGAAACCCTAGACAAAACTGCGTCGTTTTGGGTTTGAGAAACAAAATCCCGTTAATACCGCTTGCTGGACCGCGTCGCAGGCAAGTGTCCATACCGCGGTACACACAGCAGTGCAATGTCTGGACAACAACGCGGTGCAGGGCGCTGTGCATGCAGGTGCACAGGCCGCGGTATGGGCAACAGAGGCTTACTGGACAACACCGCGACTTGGGTCGCATTGCGTGCAAGTGTATAGGAAGCGGTACACGAAGCATGACTCTGCTGAGATATACCGCTCTGTATGCCGCGGTGCAAGCATGTCTTGCCAAGCGGTCTAGGCCGCGCCAAGAGAAGAAAATCTCTTTTATGGGCAAACTCGACACACTAAGAGATGTGCAAAATGTGCAAGTGTGGAGTGTGAAAAGAGGCATACAATACATCATTAAATTACATGAAGATAGGAACATAATGCATGCAAGTGAGTGTGTGCAACTAGATCTCTTCAAAGAAAGTTAAACTAGTGAGATACCTTTGAAGTACTCTTTGAGAGAGATGATGTCCTTGAAGCTTGACCTAAATTACCCTTACAAAGAATAATCCCCAATGCGGTTTGTCAACGAAATAAGCCAATCAAAATATGAGGAACTTACAAGGCCCACACAGCCTGTTGGGTTGGTTGAATCTGTTGACTCGTCTTCTCCAAGAGTCACATGCAAAATAAAGATAAAAATAGCAAAAAGAATAAAGAAAGAAGGTGGTGGTTATGGAAATTTGAGCCTTAGATGCGTTTGGGCTGAGCGATAACAATATGAATTGGTCAGTTGTTTTAAGATTCTGGTGGCCGGAGTAATCAATTTGACAGCGTTTCAGCTTAGCAAAATAGCGTTTTCAGAAAGAAAAGTCAGCATCCCCTTCATGGAAGCGGTCTCAGCTACTTATAGAGTCCTTGGTCCTGCACTTGGAGTGCTGTTGGGAAATTCCCTGGAATCCAGGCTGAATTCTTAGAGTTCATCTCACTATCTCATCAGTTTAAACAAACTGATAAGAATCAGTTTCAAACCGAGTGACCAAGTCAAACAATGACTCTGATTTGGTTACTCGGGTCGATCCGAGTTAATCCAATTTGGACCGGGCTACACCAAAGTTAGAGATCGTTTGGGCTTAAGACCATTTTTTGCTACCACAATTTGTCCCCCACTCTCTAAGGAGGTATTCTGATTTAAAGAGTGTTATTTCAGTCGAGTCTATTACAGATTCGACAATGTTTCGTACCAAGCAGTCGACGAGATTTTAATAAGAGGTCGAATGCTTCGTTAATTTTGGAGAAGTTAAACGCATTCGTTCGTTGAAACTGCTCGTGGAGGACGGAGGTGGGGTCTCCGATCTGCTGATGCGAGAGTCAGTCAACTGCAGCATGAAGCGACAACGCCATACCTCCTAGGAATGTATGTAAGCACTTTTGTTTTAGGTGATGGAGTTTAAGCAGTCCATTTCCTAGGGCTGAAGTGGTACAACATTTTTAGCGCTATTTTATATTCTTGAGCTCACTTATCAAAAGATCAAATTTCAAAACCATTCTTGCAGTTACCCTGGTTAACTGATCTCCATAACTGTAACGACTCATGGCTTCTCGGGTTAAAACGTGAGTCATATAAACCCATAGAAACATTCATTTCATCTTTTTTTATCGTTTCATATTCTCTTAAATGAGAGTTCCTATTTTTTCCAGATTCCTGCAAGCTCGTTTAAAGGCGATTTTCGATTAAATCATCACATCCAATCTCCAAAGTAAGCAGTAAGTTTCCCTTCTTCGTTGATTTCATTCGTGCAAGACTTGATTTCTACTGTTTTACTACATTTAGGATATATTTAAGTTCCCATAACTCTGTTATGTACTTTTTTATTTTTTATTTTTTATTTTTTATACTTTGA
Source organism: Dipteronia sinensis (assembly GCA_033220585.1). Lineage (NCBI taxonomy): Eukaryota > Viridiplantae > Streptophyta > Magnoliopsida > Sapindales > Sapindaceae > Dipteronia > Dipteronia sinensis. Next base: position 2,606,333 of record CM065639.1, on the reverse strand, counting down.
TAAGAAATTCTTTTTGACAATGGTTTTGATCCATTCTGGGTGTTGTTTTGCGAGATTTGTATGTTTGCATTTTATACTTGTCATTTTCATTTGAGATTTCCAGTAGATCGACACAATTTATTTAGGATTCCGATAGATCCATGAAAACCCTAGGTGTATAGTGTATATAGAAACCCTAGGTTTTGATCTCCAAATCTTAGGTTATGATTTTAGGATTTGGTCTAACTGACTCTTGCGTTATCTGCATTTGTCAGCTTTTTGGAGATATGTTGAATGACTCTACAACCTCAGAACCAGCCTTTACCTGGATGAATAGTGGTTTGGGGACCAAATTGAAAAGGAAGTCGAAGCTGACTCGTTATATGTCGAACGGCAATTAACTATAGCTGAACCCTCAGGAGTAGAAGTAGACGAGTCAAAGATGGTAGAAAAAGGGGCAGTGCTCGTTGTCGCACAAAGAGTCAAATTCCCAGAGTACATAGATGTTGAAGAACCCTCATGTTCTAGTAGGCCACTAGGAATCCTAGCCGGCCATAACCCAGGAAGTGTACTCACTGATGATGACATGGATAATATAAGAACAATATATGGAATTCCAAACAATGTCGTCTTACGCGCTGCCAAAGAACATTAGCGGGCTGACTGGGACATCCATGGTTTTACATGCTTCTTAGTTTATTACGATATAGCTCCTGGTCAGTTGATGCCAAACAGTTGTAGAACTCTTATAAGCCTGACTGTTTTGCATGAGAAGTATAGCTTGAAATTTAGGATAGGTTCGCTCCTGTATAGTTATTATTTGAAACAGCATGTGCACGAGAAAGGTCGATTCTCGTTGATTCTGAGGTCTAATGCGACTCCACTGATAACGGACCTCACAATGAACGACCGGAGATGGAAATATACGTTCTTTTTTGTAAAGGGTCCATTGATTGATGGCCCCTTTGGGAAAGAGAAGTATGTCTACCCACGAATCTGGAACAGATATGGTGAGTGTATATCCTCTAGTGTCGTTTAGATTGTCTATAGTTTTCCCCAAATTTAAAAAGAATTTGTTCTTGTATAGTCGACTGGAAAACACCAAATTCTATGCAACGACGCTGTTGATCGTACGCAAAGAGTTTTAGTTATTCCTGTGGGAGAGAGAAGTTGGAAGGTGCTGATGGCCGAAGGTAACCTGAGGCCTAGTTCCATATGGAGAAAATCTACATGGAATAAACCTCGAACGCCTTATCCTCTTATAAAGGATTTAGTGTCGTTCGTTTTGATTAGGCGAGGTTTTGAGATGCTTTGTGGTATAAAATTTTTAACTCCTATAACTGATGTTGAACGTCATTTCGCAGCCAAATCGCTAACGAATATGAAGTTAAATTTGCCATATCCTAAGGATGCTTTGAGGAAGCAGAAGGAAGCTATGGCCAAGAAGAGAACGGCTGCACTCGTAAAGAAAAAGGCTGTGGATGAGGCTACCTCAAAAGACAAGTCGATCGTACCAGTTGTTGAGCAACCTCTTGAATCCTCCCCTGAAATAGATCATCTAAGGGCATTGAAGAAGAGGAGAACTATTAAGGAGAAGGGGAAAGGAAAGTCGATCAACGATAGGTCGAAGGAGATGTCAACGGATGTCGTCCGAAAGAAATCTGATCTAATCTCGGTGACATTTTTGAAAGAGGTTTCAGTTTTCAAGGAGCCAAGTAGCTTCCTGAAGAAGTCGGACGACCTCCTATTCATTGTTGAGGACGAGCATCTAAGGGGGAAGAAGACAGATGAGATGATTGATGTAAGCCTTGTTTCCTCTTTTCAGGTGTGTATAATTTTTTATTTACTCTTAAAAACATTTTTGTGTAGCATTCATATAGAATTTAATTGTGAAAATTTTCGTGTAGGCTTTCCAAATGCAGCTGGTTTTGAAAAATAGGTATATTGCGAGTCGGAAGAAGTGTCTGGATCTGCAAAAGTTGAACGACACTCTTAAGAGGGAACGCGACACAATTGCAAAAGATAAGCATGTGGTTGAAAAGAAAGCTCAGGTGCTCGTTATTGAGTTGGAGAAATCGAAGGAGGTCGTTGCCGAAATGGATCGAATGCTGGTTGAGGTTACTGCAAGCCTTGCAGAAAAGGATCGAAAAATAGCCGAGTTGAATGAACAGCTTATGAGCATCTCGGTGAAAGTCGCATGTGCCCCTGTAGTCGATCTTTTCAAACAATACTTAGCTGGAAAGCATACTAAATGGAACATTCATGGCGAAATTGCTGACTGGGAAGAGGCTGAACGCCTTGATGCAGATAAATCTCCTGATGGTGGGGATACTGGGATGGCCAATAAAGGCCATGATGGCACTGGCGATGTCGATCTTCCAGTCCAGGATGCTGTTAATTTTGATCCTTCTGTACTATATGCTGTCGACTATGACCCTCATATTCAAGATCCCGCATATGTTTTAAAACCTTAAGAACGTTTGCTTATATAACCTTTTGTAGACTTGAAATCTCAATACTCTGTTATTCTAGTGGACAGGTCGATCTGACCTTTTGTTATTTGCAATCATGAATGAATTCATTTTGTATCAATTTTGTATGCTCGCATAACTTAGCTTGAGTCGACATATATGCTTTAAAGAATCGTATGACCAACTTAATTAGATCGATATCGTTATACAAGTTGACGAATACGAGCGAGTCATTCCAACCGACTCATTTGAGTTGACTTGACTATTTCAAGTGTAATTTATTTTAATTGATTTGATTGCTAATGGGATAGTCGCTAATTTGCATATTTTCAGTCAACACGACAGTTGTAATGATTGATAATGAAATAAGTCAGCAAAATCGTTGTATTGATGAATAATCGCCTAGGAGCCTCAATATAATATATCGCATATATGCGTTTTTAATTTGGGTCGACACGATCGTTACGAATTGAGATGATTATAAGCGTTAATGAAATTGAGTCGACATGACCATTATAAGTAAGACGCGTACATGCGTTAATAGAATTTGGTAGACACGAACATTACAAAGTGATACGCGTACATGCGTTAGTAAAATTGGGTCACTGTAGATGACCATTACAAGGTAAGATGCGTACTTGCGTTAATAAAATTTGGTCGACACGACCATTACAAAGTGATAGGCGTACATGCGTTAATAAAATTGGGTATTTGTCCCTATTGATAGTCTCCCAACTTCCCATGTGTTGTCGACATTAACAATGGGGAGTTGAATCTTACGTTTTTGGATTTGAATTGCGTCCTTGAGTGCAGGAAGTTGAACCGCGTTCCCTTGAGTGAAGGGTGTCAAATTTCGTGCCCTTGAATGCAGGGTGTCGAATCGTGTTCCCTTGAATGCATGATTTTTGTTCAAAGTACCTGTGTGAATTACTACATAACTTGTCGGAATCGACAGCTTCGCATGTTAAGTAGTGATCTTTTTGAAAAAATTGTTGTTTTGGGAGCTCAGTTTTGCACTTAGTTGCAACTAAGGCATCATCATAGCTCTTGTAGATCGACTTGTTAGTATCGAAATCAATAAATCCAATAAATGAAGATAATATAGAAATAGTAGAAGATTGAGATTAGAAATTGTACTGTTTTAGGTGTAGAGCGTTCCAGCTGTTGTGTACTCCTCGACCATCAAGGCCTCTTATTTTGTAGGCACCTCAACCTTTCACATATGTTATTTGATATGGCCCTTCCCATGTCGGACCCAGCTTTCCTACTTCTTGATCTCGTGTGTTTTGAAACACCCTCCTTAACACCCAGTCGCCAATCCTAAATGTTCTAATTTTTACATATTTATTATAATGTCGAGCGACTTGCTATTGATAAGCTTGAATTCATAGGGAAGCTTGCTCACGACTTTCGTTGAGGTGATCCAATTCGAATTGGAGTTCGAGATTATTTTGTTCTTCACAAGGATTTTCACTTCGAGCGATCTCCAATCGAGTTTCAATTGGAATGTCAGCTTTCGATCCATAAACAAGTGAGAATGGGGTTTCTCCTGTCGAACGTCGTGGAGTTGTCCTGTTCGACCATAATATCTCAGGGAGTTTGTCAACCCATTGGCTCTTTTCTGTTTCGAGTCTTTTCTTCAATGTATTTATTATAGTTTTATTTGTCGACTCTGCTTGACCATTTGCTTGGGGGTAGCGTGGAGTTGAGAAGCTCAATTTGATTCCATATTTGTAGCAGAAGTTCTTGAAATCGATCGATATAAATTGTGACCCACTGTCGGTCACAGTTTCTTTTGGTATTCCAAACCTGCAAATTATTTGTTTCCAAACGAAATTGCATACCTCTATGTCTCTGACATGTTGGAAGGCTCCCGCCTCAACCCACTTCGTGAAGTAGTCTGTTAAGACTAGTATGTAGACGACTCCTCCTGGTACATCTGGGAGTTTTCCAACAATATTCATTCCTCATTTCATAAATGGCCAAGGGACCGAAATTGAGTTAAGCATACCTGGTGGCAAATGAGACACTTGAGCGAATCTTTGACATTTGTCGTAGTGCTTCACATGTTTCTGGGAGTCAGACCGCACTGTTGGCCAGTAATAACCAGTTGTGATTGCTATGTTCGACAAGCTCCTTGCACCCGAATGATTTCTGTATTCTTCATAGTGAAGGCTTTTAGGGACGTTATACGCTTCACGTGGCGAAACGCATCTCAGGTATGGACCTGTAAAAGATTTGTTATAGAGTTTATCATGTAAAATGCAGAATTTAGCCGATCTGGCTTTGATTTTCCTTGCTTAGGATCTGTCGTCTGGCAGCATATCAGACTGTTGATAATATATTATAGGGTCCATCCAACTTGAACCATTGTCGATAGGCGCCACATTTTCCTCTTCGTGTATTGCTGGTACAAGTATATGCACAATGTGTATAGATTTGGGGCCGTTATTTGTAGTAGTAGATCCTAGGTTGGTGAGGGCGTCAGCTAGGGCATTTTCTGTTCTGGGTACCTGCAATATAGAAAAGTTGTCGAACGTAGATTCCAATTGCTTGGCTTTAGGCAAGTATGCTGTCATTCTTTTGTTCTTTGCGTCACATTTTCCGTTCATTTGTCGTACTACTAGCTGCGAGTCGCTTTATACTAGTATGTTTTTAATTCCAAGGTTCTTGGAAAGGTTTAGTCCAACAATCAGTGCTTCGTATTCTGCTTCATTATTCGTCGCACGAAAGCTACAATGAACTGACTGTTTAAGGTTTTCCCCTTGTGGGGATTTGAGCACAATTCCAAGTCCACAACCTTAACGTTGCCAGACCCGTCGACCGAAAGGGTCCATATTCCCTGCATATTTTCGTTAGAAGTAAAATCTGCTATAAAGTCAGCAAATCCTTGGGATTTCATTGCTGTTCGAGGCTGGAAAGAGATGTCGTGTTCACTGAGTTTGACTGCCCACTTTGTCAATCGACCTGAAAGTTTGGGTTTATGCAATATATTTTTCAGTGGGTAAGAAGTACGTACCAAAATTGGGTGACACTGGAAGTAAGGTCGTAGCTTTCGTGCAGCTATGACAAGTGCCAGAGCCAACTTCTCAAGCTTGATATATCTGGTTTCTGCAACGAGCAGGGACTTGCTTACGTAGTACACTGGGTGTTGTGAATTTTCTTCCTCTCTTACCAACACAGCACTGACTGCAATGTTGGATACTGCTAGGTACACGTATAGGGTCTCATTCTCTTCCGGCTTTGACAGTAGTGGAGGTGAAATTAGATATTTTTTAAGATCTTGTAGCGCTTCTTGGCATTCTCTGTTCCATTTGATTGCCTTATTTTTCTTAAGGACGTCGAAGAATGGCTGGCATCGTTTGGATGATTTGGAAATGAATCTATTGAGAGCTGCGACTCGAACTGTGAGTTTTTATACATCCTTGATGCATTTGGGTGACTTGATTGCTTTGATCGACCGAATTTGGTCTGGGTTGGCTTCGATCCCTCTCCGAGTTACCAGGTAACCTAGAAATTTGCCAGAGGAAACGCCAAAAGAACATTTTGTAGGATTGAGTTTCATACCGTATTTGTCGAGTACGTCGAATGATTGCTTAAGATGTTCAATGTGTTGTCGAGCGACAAGTGATTTAACTAACATGTATTCAATATATACTTTCATGGTCGATCAGAGCATATCTGCGAACATTTTATTACCAGCCATTGGTATGTCGCACCTGTATTTTTCAAACCAAATGGTATAACTTTATAACAAAAAATATCTTTTTCGGTGATGAATGCAATCTTTTCTTGGTTGTCTGGATGCATCAGAATTTGGTTGTAACCGGAGTAAGCGTCCATGAAACTGACTAGTTCGTGTCCTGTAGTTACGTCGACCAACATATCAATATAAGGAAGTGGAAAAGAGTCTTTGGGGCATGCCTTGTTGAGGTTTGTGAAATCGATGCAAACGCGCCATTTTCTGTTTTTCTTCCTGACGACCACGACGTTTGCCAACCAGTCAGGGTACTTCACTTCTTTGACTGATCCTATGTCGATCAGCTTTTGGACTTCTTCATTTATGATTTTGTTTCGTTCTTGTGCGAATTTGCTTCTTTTCTACTTTATTGGTTGGTAATTGGGGTCAACGTGCAAATGATGCACAATTATATCAGGGTCGATTCCGACCATATCCAAGTGGGAACATGCGAAGCTTTTTCGACGCTCTTTAAGGAAGTTAATCAACTGTTCTCGCAATTCTTCTGGTAGTCTCGATCCGATTTGTACTTTATATTCTAGTTCTTCTAGGTCTATCGACATTTCATCAAGATCTTCAATTTTTAGCTTACTAGCTGTCGACTCGACCTTCGTTTCCTGAAGTTGCTATAATTGTTCCTTCCTCTTTTTCATGGCACTTTGGTAGCATTCCCTTGCCGCTCGCTGTTCGCCTTTGATTTCACGAACTCCCCACTTGGTAGGGAATTTAATCATCTGATGGTAGGTCGAAGGGATTGCTTTCATCTCATAGATCCAAGGTCTCCCCAAGATGGCATTGTAGGGAGATTGGCAGTCGATTACTAAGAAGTTGATGTATAAGTTCACTCTTTCTGCATAGACTGGTAGTACAATTTTTTCCAAGCGTGGATTTCTATTCTCCACTGAATCCTGTCAAAACCGTCGTTCGACGACAAATCTTGGATTCTTCGACCTACATTTCTTTGAGGGTACAGTTAAATAAAATATTACAGGAGCTACCATTGTCGATTAAAATTCTCTTAGTCAGGCAGTTAGCAATATATAATGAAATAACTAGAGCGTCATGATGAGGAGAAAACAAATCTGATTTGTCGGTCGATTTAAATGTGACTGTTTCGTCGATTCCAGATGGGTGGTCCCTGTTTGGTTGAATCTCTGCATTCGATACCCGTCGAGTATGTCTTTTCGCAACTGAATAACTCACGCCGCTGACCTCTGACCCGCCTACTATGTAGTTGATGACTCGTTCTTGCTGAAGCGGAGCTGGTGGTCCATCCTCTAGTCTGGTCGACTGTTTTTCTTCTTGTAGGGCGACAGTTTGCTTTCCTTTGTCAGTTAGGTACTCCAACAAGTGTCATCTTTTTAACAATTCTGCTACCTCGAGCTTCAGAGCGACAAAGTCTTCTGTGCAATGTTCGTGATCTCTATGGAATTCGTATCGAAAACAGGGGTCTCGATGTTCTGGTGGTGCGTTCATCTTTCTTGGCCACTTGACCGTTCTCCCCATTTCTTTCATTACTGCTACTAGGTCGACCGGTTCGATGATCAAGTTATATTCCTGGATTGGAACTCGTGATCGACCGGTTCTGGGGGAATTTTGATCGTATGACCTTCTATCGTCGTATCCATTGTAGTGTGGGTTGTTGCGTCGGCTCCCTGTTGGATAAGGTTCAACCCTTCTATCATTTGAACGTCGATCGATTCTATCGTTGTATCTGTTGTAGGTGTTTGTTTTTGCGACGTAGTTCGCCTCGTCTTCCTCCCACTTGATTTGGGCCCACGCTTTCTCCAGCACGTCCTTCATCGTCTTGCACTGGTATTTGGTGAGCTCCTTGTAGAGATCTGAGTCAAACCGAAGCACTTTCCTGAAAGCCGAAATAGTTGTCGCTTGGTTGTAATGTGGGATTTGTACTTTTTCGCGGTTGAATCGTCCGATATAGGCTCTCAGGTTTTCTCCGCTTCTCTGCATTATTGTGTATAGGTCATCCGAACGCTTTTCCAGTTTTCTGTTGCTCTCGAATTGCTCCACGAATGTATCTGTAAGTTGCGCAAACGAGGAAATTGAATTATTAGGCAGGTTAGGGTACCATTATAGAGCGGGACCACCGAGGCTGGATCCGAACACTTTGCACATGCAAGCTTTTCTAAGGTCACGTGGGATCGCCGCAGTGAACATCCGATGCTTGTACTGTGCTATATGGTTGTCATGATCTGTTGTGACTTCAAACTACTTCATATTCGGAAAGTTGAATTTTATGGGCATTTCCACAAGCGCAATGGCGTCGACAAACGGCAAATCTATGAAACTATTTTTCGTGTTTTTTATAATAGGGGCTGGCACTCCAGAGATCCTTTGAATTAGAGCCTCCATTTTTGCAAACCTGCGTGAAAGCTCAGGGTCACTAAATAAAGGCAGACCAGAGTTTGATGTTACCACGTTCGGTGTCGACTGCAACGACACTAGGGGTTTTAATATGTTCTCCTAGCACTGGTCGATAACTGGGATTGGCCCTTGTGGTACTTCTTGTTGTATATGCGGATCAGTTTGGTTCTTTTCAGCCTAGACGGTTTGTGTCGCATTGTGGCTCGATCCCCGGTTGGCATTGGTTTCCAAGTGTGTAGGATCCGGTTCATTGGTGGGGGCTATTCTGTCCTGATTTTGTTCAGTTTGGGGCACTGGAATTGGAGATTCAGGAGCTACATTGTTGCGTGCTCCGTCAATGATGGCTCGTAATTCAGCATTTCCAGTTCTAACTGCAACATTCTTCACTACGAGTACTCGTAACCTTTCTGCGTTTGCAGTAATCTAGGTTGTCAGAGCTGCAATCTGCTCTTCGACGGTGATGGTGTTTCCATCTCCTAACATATTTGAGGCTCTCTGTTTGACTCAACAGGTTCGTCTATCAAGCTGCAGTGGGCCCCACGGTGGGTGTAAAACTGTAGATGATCGATCTACAATTAGTGAGACTGGTCAAATGAATATGCCCACACAGCCTGTTGGGTTGGTCGAATCTGTTGACTCGTCTTCTCCAAGAGTCACCTGCAAAATAAAGATAAAAACAACAAAAAGAATAAAGAAAGAAGGTGGTGGTTATGGAGATTTGAGCCTTAGATGCGCTTGGGATGAGCGTTAACAATATGAATTGGTTGGTTGTTTTAAGATTCCGATGGCCGGAGTAATCAATTTAACAGCGTTTCAGCTTAGCAAAATAATGTTTCTAGAAAGAAAAGTCAGCATTCCCTTCATGGAGGAGGTCTCAGCTACTTATAGAGTCTCTGGTCCTGCACGTTTGAGTGCTGTTGGGAAAATCTCTGGAATCCAGGTCGAATTCTCAGAGATCATCTCACGATCTCATCAGTTTAAACAAACTGATAAGAATCAGTTTCAAACAGAGTGACCAAGTCAAACGATGACTCTGATATGGTTACTCGGGTCGATCCGAGTTAATCCAATTTGGACCGGGCTGCCCCAAATTTGGAGATGGGCTTTAATCGTTTAGGCTTAAGACCATTTTTTGTTACCACAGTTTGTCCCTGGTTCTGCACGTTGGAATGCTGAGAGAGGTTCAAGTTCCGGTGGTTTCGACGGTTCAATTCCTTTAAAAGAAAACAAAATCATCTTCTAACCATCTCAGTTCTCAGTTCCAAAATCCGCATCATCATCATCATCTTCAAAAACATTCATCATCATCTTGCAAGAATTTTTTAAAAAAAAAAAAGATAACAAAAAAAAGGTAGTTTAAGGGTTTGACTATTAAGTTTAAGGGTAGTTTGGTAAATTGAGATAACAAATGAGATATTTTAATAAAATAATATATTTTCCCATTTAAAAAATTAAAAAAAAAATTATCCCTCCTGTCATTTCTCTCTCTCTCTCTCTCACTCGATCCACACCACACCAGACACTACCATATCTCTCTCACACCATCATCTCTCTCCGGTCATTTTTCTGATTTTTGTCTCACCTTGTCCCGTTTTGTCCCATACCAAGGTTGTGCCAAACGTGAGACAAGAAGAAACTGTCTCACGTTGTCCTGTTCAGTCCTACATACCAAACACACACTATAGGTGATTTGAGGGTGATGGCCCATTTTCGTTTTGGTTCTGTCAAAGTGGTCCAAAATCATGTTGTGTGTAGGGTAGGTATTTTGTTTTTTGTTTTTTTTTTGTTTTTTTTTTCTGAAGTATCATGTAAGTTAGATTAGATAGTTAGGAACTCGTACATTTTCAAATTAGTGTAGGCTTTTCACAAATAAGTGTGTTTTCACAATTTTTTGCATACATGTTGTAATAAATTGATACCCTTTTACAATTTTATTTTTTTGGTAAGAAGGAGGGCTAAACGCCCAGGACAGAAAACTAGCCGGGGATGACACACCTAGCAACAGCTAAGCCATTAAAGTCATCCTCTAAAGAACCTAAAATCTGTGAGGGGGGATCACCAAAAGTCGTGATACCCAAGTCTAAAGAGTGTCCCAGCTTAGCCAGGCCATCAGCAACTCTATTTCCTTCTCTGTTCACATGCCGAATTTTGCAACAACAGTTGTTATCCATCAAAACTTTACAAGAATGAATGATGCTAAAGAGAGGGTGGTTTGTAGGGGTGAAATTAGTCAACAAACTCACAGCAGTCCGAGAGTCTGATTCAACCTCAACCTTCTTGAATCCTACCTTTCACATGATCTGTAAACCTTCAAAAATGCCCCACAATTCCGCTTCAATAATACTACCATTTCCCCTGTTCAAAGCAAAACCACCAATCCAATTCTTCAAATGATTTCTAATAACTCCTCCAGCAGCAATAGTGCCCAATTCAGGATTCAAGCTCCCATCAACATTGAGCTTCATCCAATCAACCTCAGGGGGGGACCATACTACACGACAGATTTTCATCTCCTTCTTGTTCCCAACATCTCCGTTAGCTATAATCCAATCTTCAACAAAATTGATAATGATCTTACCCGCACACACAAGAGATTTAAATTCGGTGTCAAAGACATTTTTACATCTCCACTTCCAAATAAACCACATAGTCACAGCAAAAAGAACGTAGGCAGGAAATTTCCCCATTATCAGCGTGCTGCACCTCAAATTCTAGGACATCCAGTCACACCACTCCACACTGAAAGACTCTGTTTTTGTGCTTCCCTTGCATATGTCCTCCCAAACTTCCACAGAGGCCGAACACCCTCTGAAAACATGATTAAGATTCTCACAACCCACCTGACATCTAGAACAAGTTGTATCCCCGGTAAGGCCTCTAGTGGCTCGATGCTCATTAGTGAGAATCTTACCATGTAGCATAGTCCAAAGAAAGGCTTGTACCTTATGAGGCAACCTGAGGGTTTTTATGACAATTTTCCAAGTCTACAAATGTCATTTTTATTGTGAAATATTATGGAACCTTCTAGCATTATTAAGTGGATTCATCACCACACTAATCAATTGCCTAGTGTCCTCATATGTGGCACAAAATAAAGATAGGCTTTCTATAAGTGACTAGTGGCAATGTGGTGTCACTTGCTAATCAATTCTCAAGCCTTATAAATAGGCTCTCATTTTGTTGTTTTGTAAAAAAAGAGATTGTTTTTATGCATGTAAAAATTGTGAGTGTGTTGCATACAAACAAATACGAGAGCTGATAAGAAATATACAAAAGAGAAAACTAACAAAAAATCACAAGAGTAATTCTCTCTCTCATATTTTGTCTCCACTTATTATTATTATTATTATTTATTATTTCATCTATTGTTCAATTTTTTTTATAACATGTTATCAGCACGATGCTGCTATTTCCAGAACCTGAAATTCTGAGTTAATTACCACTAGAACCTGAAGTTCTTAAATTTATGACCAGAACCTGAAGTTTCTGAATTTATTATTACTAGAACCTGAAGCTTCCAAACTTTTATTTATTAAATACCAGGACCTGCAGTTCTGAATTTACTTTCTCGCATTTTATTTTTACGCAATTTACTTTCTCGCACTTTATTTACTTAACGCAATTTTTAATTTGGTCACACATCCAAAACCTGAAGTTCATGGATTTATTTATCATTACTGGAATCTAAAATTTCTGGATTTATTCCTTTATATATCTAAAGATTTAAGTTCCTCGGATTTTTAACATACCAGAAGTTCTGACTCTGATTGTGATTTTCAAATAACTAGAAGCTGTAATAAATGGCAAAGCTTGCAAGTTTAAAATTTATTGCACTAGAAGTGTCCGGAGAGAATTACATGTCCTGGGTTATTGATGCTAAGCTACTCTTAAAATCAGAGGGATTATACTATACTATTGAAGATGGGGTTGATGCAAGTGAGCAAGATAAATCTACTACTAAGGTGATTATCCGTCGCCATTTGCATGAAGATTTAAAAGCCCAATACCTAACTGTCACAGAACCAGAAGTTCTATGGCAAGAGCTGAAAGACAGATTTGACAACCAACCCGATGTTGCATTACCAAATGCAAGGTACCAGTGGCAACATTTACGTTTTCAAGATTTTAAATCAGTCTCTGATTATAATTCTGTTTTATTCAGAATCACTACACAGCTGAAATTGTGTGGTCAGGATGTAACAGAAAATGATATGCTGAAAAAAACATTTATAACCTTTCATGACTCTAATATGATATTACAACAGCAGTATCGAGAACGGCGATTCTCAAAATATTCAGAGCTAATCTCATGTCTCCTTGTTGCAGAGAAAAATAACGAGCTTTTAATTAAAAATCATGAATAACGCCCGACGGGCTCTACAGCATTCTCAGAAGTGAATGCCAACACTATTGGAGGACATACTCGCGGGCGTGGTCACGGCCGCGGTTTCTACCGTGGTCGTGTTCCTAACCGTGGTCGTGGCCAGGGTCGTGAAAGATCATATGATTATTTTGTTCCGGGTAGGTATAATCAAAACACTCCCCAGAAGCGGAATGTTTATAAAGCTAGACCAGATAAAGGGAAGGATATCCAAAAGGGACCTAAGAAGGATGATAGCGTTTGTTTCAGATGTGGTTGTCATAACCATTGGTCACGTACATGCCGCACACCTAAACATCTGGTTGAGCTTTATTAGGCATCGATCAAAGAAAATAGAAAAGAGAAGAACCCTGAAACAAACTTCTTGGAAGATTCAGATTTTATGGATATCACCCAGTTTAATGTTTCTGATTACCTAAATGATCCGACTGATAAAGTGACCACTTCAATTGGTGATGGAAATGTCCATACCAATTAAGTACTGCTTGTAATTTGTTTCTTTATCATGTGAAATGTTTGTGTAAATATTCCTTATGTATATATTCCTACTTCTTTTACCACTCTATCTAATATGTACTACATTTATTTTTGTTGTTTTATTGTTGTGAATAGATATGTCTTTAAACGATAAGTTGGGTGACATTGAAAAGCAAGATACATGAGATATATGTCTAGCCGATAGTGTGACGACACATACGATTCTACAGAATCAGAAATACTTTCTGAATTTAACCCTGCTGAAAGCAAATGTTAATACAATATCAGGTCCAGCAGATCTGATAGAAGGCTCCGGTAGAGCCATGATATTGTTACCAAATAATACTAAAATATGTATCAATGATGTTTTATATTCAAGTAGATCCAGAAGAAATCTGCTCAGTTTCAAAGATATACGGTGTAATGGATATCACCTAGAAACTATATATGATAAGAATATTTAGTATCTGTGCATTACTTCTCATGATTCAGGTCAGAAACTCATTATGGAAAAGCTGCGTATTTTATCATCTGGATTATATTACACTCTTATAAGAGGTGTAGAAATTTATACAGTTATGAACCAGAAGTTCTCAGATCTAAAAATATTTATGCTTTGGGATGACCGTCTAGGTCACCCGGGATCTACAATGATACGTAAAATCATTGAAAATTCTCATGGACATCCATTAAAGAACCAGAAGATTCTTTTATCCCATGAAAATTTATGTACTGCATGTTCACAAGGGAAATTAGTAATAAAACCATCATATTCTAAGGTTGGGTTTGAATCCCCTACATTCCTACAAAGAATTCAAGGGGACATATGTGGACCTATTCATCCACCAAGTGGACCGTTCCGCTATTTTATGGTCCTAGTTGATGCATTCATCAGATGGTCACACGTTTGCTTATTATCAACACGCAATGTTGCTTTTGCAAGGTTACTCGCACAAATTATCAGGCTTCAGGCACATTTTCCTGATCATCCGATTAAATCAATACGTCTTGATAATGCGGGTGAATTTACTTCCAAGACATTTGATGAATATTGTAGAGCTGTTGGGATTGATGTTGAACATTCAGTTCCATACGTTCATACTCAGAATGGATTAGCAGAGTCACTTATCAAGCGTCTCCAGGTAATTGCAAGAACTTTATTATTACGAACACAATTACCAATTTCTGTTAAGGGACATGCTATTTTACATGCTGCTGCATTAATTCGTCTCCGTCCCACTTCTTATCATCAATATTCTCCAGTGCAACTTGTATTTGGCCATCAACCAGATATTTCTCATCTGCGTACTTTTGGTTGTGCAGTATATGTCCCAATTGCACCTACACATAGAACTAAAATGGGACCCCAACGGAGTTTGGGAATATATGTTGGTCTAGATTCACCATCAATTATTAGGTATCTAGAACCTTTAACTAGTGATCTTTTTACTGCACGATTTGCAGATTGTCATTTCGATGAGAAAAATTTCCCAACATTAGGAAAAGGAAAAACTTCTCCTGAAGAGAAGCGTGAATTTTCTTAGAAAGTCCCTAGTCTAATTCATCTTGACCCATACACATCTCAATGTGAAACTGAAGTACGAAAGATAGTTCACCTTCAAACAATAGCAAATCAGTTACCAGATGCATTTACAGATGCTACTGGGTAACCAAATCATACATCCCAACTGTTAATGTACCGGCACGGGTGCTTGTTCCAGAAGAACGATCTAAACAAATAATAGCAAATGAATCATCTACTGTACGCCAGAAGCGTGGTAGACCACTTGGTTCGAAAGATACTGTTCCTCGGAGGAAGAAAACAAAATATCAGGATCATACTCCTGAAATTATAAATAAATCCACTTTCTCTAAATCAACTCCACAAGAGTTAGATGTACCTGAAAGGATACAAGAAACCCCCGCAGGGGAAGGAATCTCTGAAGAGATACAAGAACATATAAATGAGGAAATTTCTATAAATTATACAGGAGGAATGTGGAATCGTGAGGAAACAATCATCGATGATATATTTTCGTACACAGTGGCTACCGAAATCTTAAATGATGATTATGAGCCTCATAACCTCGATGATTGTAGACAAAGGTCTGATTGGCTTAAATGGAAAGAAGCGATTCAAACAGAATTGACTTCATTAACCAAGCGTAAAGTATTTGGACCAATAGTCCAGACGCCTGAAGACGTCAAACCTGTTGGATACAAATGGGTTTTTGTTCGAAAATGTAATGAGAAAAACGAGGTGGTGCGATATAAGGCACGACTCGTAGCACAGGGTTTCTCACAGAGACCTGGTATTGATTTTGATGAGACGTATTCACCAGTGATGGATACAATTATGTTTCAATTTTTAATAAGTTTGGTTGTCTCAGAAAGACTTGAAATGCGTCTTATGGACGTAGTAACTGCCTACCTATATGGCTCACTCGATACAGATATTTATATGAAAATCCCTGAAGGATTTAGGATGCCAGAAGCATACAGCTCTAGACCTCGAAATTTATATTCGATTAAATTACAAAAGTCATTGTATGGATTAAAGCAATCTGGGCGCATGTGGTACAACCGCCTCAGTGAATATTTGATTAAAGCGGGATATATTAATAATCCTATATGCCCATGTGTCTTCATAAAGAAATTAGAATCTGGGTTTGCTATTATAGCAGTTTACGTTGATGATATGAATTTAATTGGAACTCCTGGAGAGCTCCTGAAAACTGCCGAATATTTAAAAAGGGAATTTGAAATGAAAGACCTGGGAAAGATAAAATATTATCTCGGCCTAGAGATTAAGCATAAATCAGACGGAATACTTATCCATCAATCAGCATATATTGAAAAGATTCTGAAAAGATTTAATATGGACAACGCTCATCCATTAAGTACCCCTATGATTGTTAGAAATCTTGATCCTAAGAAAGATCCATTCCGACCACTTGAGGATGGTGAAAAGATACTTGGTCCTGAAGTACCATATCTTAATGCAATTGGTGCTTTATTATATTTGGCTCAATGTACTAGACCAGATATCGCATTTTCAGTAAATTTGCTTGCTAGATTCAGTTCAGCATCAACTCGAAGACATTGGAATGGGATTAAACATCTTTTTCGTTATCTTCATGGAACAAGAGATTTAGGATTATATTATTCAAAATCCAACAACTTTTCAGGTTTATTTGGTTATGCTGATGCCGGGTATCTATCTGATCCCCACAAAGCTCGTTCACAAACGGGATATATTTTTACCTATAATGGCACATCAATCTCCTGACGCTCCACAAAGCAAACTCTTATGGCTACCTCCTCTAATCATTCAGAGATCCTTGCACTTCATGAAGCAAGTCGAGAATGTATTTGGCTAAGGTCAGTTATTTATCATATTCAAAATATATGTGGATTTTCATCATCTACAGAAATGCCGACACCGATATTTGAAGATAATGCGGATTGTATTGCTCAAGTTAGATGGGGATATATCAAAGGAGATAGAACCAAACATATTTCTCCTAAATTCTTCTATACTCATGAACTTCAACAGAGCCGACAAATTGATGTTAAACAAATATGGTCCACAGATAATCTTGCAGATCTGTTTACGAAAGCATTGCCTACATCAACCTTTGAGAAACTAGTATATGGGATTGGTATGCGTCGACTCTGCAAATTATAGGATTGATATTGAAGTTTTATTCAGGGGGAGCATTCAATCAGGGGGAGCGAAATTTTGAATGGACATACTGTACTCTTTTTCCTTTACCGGATTTTGTCCCACTGGGTTTTACCGGAAAGGTTTTAATGAGGCAGTTTTGAATACGTCCAATACCACTTGATCCAGAAGATCGTTGTATATATTTTGTTCAGGTTTTTATCTCACTGGGTATTTCCTAGCAAATTAAGATACACGTGGTGATAATCCAATGGGGAGTATTGTGAAATATTATGGAACCTTCTAGCATTATTAAGTGGATTCATCACTACACTAATCAATTGTCTAGTGTCCTCATATGTGGCACAAAACAAAGATAGGCTTTCTACAAGTGACTAGTGGCAATGTGGTGTCACTTGCTAATCAATTCTCAAGCCTTATAAATAGGCTCTCATTTTGTTGTTTTGTAAAAAGAGATTGTTTTTATGCATGTACAAACTGTGAGTGTGTTGCATACAAACAAAAAGGAGAGCTGATAAGAAATATATAAAAGAGAAAACTAACAAAAAATCACAAGAGTAATTCTCTCCCTCATATGTTATCTCCACTTATTATTATTATTATTTATTATTTCATCTAATATTCAATTTTATTATAACAATTTTTCTTAAGTGAACAACGGCTCAAAAAGACGAATGTGTGGTTTAACATGATAATACCTATCACCCCAATTCCAATTTTATATGAGGATAATCATGCACTTCAAATCAATGAAGATATCATGTACACCACAAATAAAATCATGAAAATGAATAATATTCAAATATTAGATCAGCATATATTAACAGGATGATGCAATCATCAATCATGTGATAAATATCCCATAATATAATATAATATATATATATACAATCATTTTCCTGTCAGTGCGTACTGATAGAATTATATAAGGATATTGAATGTGAATCAGTCATTTATAAAAGAGTTTTGACAAGTGCATACATACCAAGTCAAAATATGTAAAATGAGTGGTTCACATTCAATGTCCTTATATAATTCTATCGGTGCGCACATATGTGAAAATTATTATATATATATATATATATATATATATTAACAAACAGAAATTGACGATCTTTCTGAGTACCAAAAGACAAAAGAGTCACAATAATACTTTTCCTTACAAGTTCATGATCTGAAATGAATTGAGGGTGATAGGCCCATTTTCATTTTGGTTCTTTCAAATTAGTGCACATTTCCCAACAAAAAATATCAAAATCATGCAAGGTGGCTTTTTTCAATTGGAAAGATTTACTATTACAAATTTGAAAGGTAATTTAAAGAGTCACAATAATAGTTTTCCTTACAAGTTCATGGTCGGGTGCGTTTGATACTTGGAACGGGATGGGATATCCTGAGACAACTTTTTGTTGTCCCACTTTTGGCACGCTATGAGCTTGGGTTGGGATATGACAACGTAGGACAAAAACCATAAAAAAATTATCGTATATTTACATTATTTTATTAATCTATGCTAACCTAGACATGACGCCGATTCCGGTTCGGTCAGGTTCTCAGTTCAGAACTAACGGTTCTGATTTCAGGGTCACCAAAACCGAAACCTCCCTGAGTGAGGTTCCGGTTCCGGTTCCGACAGTTCAGTTCCTTTAAAAGAAAACAAAATCATCTTACAACCATCTCAGTTCTCAGTTCCAAAATCTTCTTCTTCATCATCATCTTCGAAAACATTCATCATCATCTTGCAAGAATTAAAAACAAAAAAGATAACAAAAAAAGAAGAAAGTAGTTTAAGAGTTTGACTATTAAGTTAAACGGTAGTTTGGTAAATTGAGATAACAAATGAGATATTTTAATAAAATAATATATTTTCCCATTAAAAAAATTAAAAAAAATTATCCCTCCTGTCATTTCTCTCTCTCTGACTCGATCCACACTACACCAGACGCTACCATCTTTCTCTCACACCACCATCGCTCTCGCACATGTGTATGTTTTGATTCGCTCACAAATCACAATTGCTGAGTTGTGAAACACTCACAATTCACTGTATTTTATTGTTATTCTTTTTTAAAGAGGGATGGCTAATTCAGAAACTAGAGAGGGAAAACCATGTTGATACAAAGGTTGGGGGAAAATTAATAATATCCTTATAATAAATCACTTTATTATAATTACTTTATAAAATTATAATAAAATCTACTATTACATTTAAATAATTAAGTATCAAAGGAGACAAAGAAAAGCTCCTGCTCTCAAAATATTAGAAGTCCAAATACTAACATAAATTAAGGACTGTTTGTGATTTTTGCTTGTATGGGAATCTAATTCAATTTTAACTTATTATCACTTGTTTCTTGTTATTACGAATTAATAAGAATCAGCAGATGTAAAATTTCATACTTTTTTTTACGAGGTCTTTAGATTATCACATCTAACTATCGGTTTTGTAGTTGATTATCAAAGACGACAATCTAGGACCCAGCAACTACCTAATACGTAACCTAGTAACCTACTAACAAATTAAAGCAATTTTGTTCTCATAAAGCAATTAAAGCAGTATTCTTTAAAAAAGCTGGTTGCTAAGCATATCAAATCAATAATATTGATCCAAGTACTTTTGAACATTATATGAGAACAAAATCAATTATTGTCACATGCATCATTGCATTCCTTTATATGCTTGAGGAATTCACCTTTTATAATAATATATGCAGGGACTTAACCAGGATTCATCGCTAGGGGCTAGAATAGATCTTCTTAATAAGTCTTTAAGGAATGATGAAATTTTAATAATTGAAAAATAAATATACACCTAGTAGTTAACAAGGTAAAATTGAAATAATAATATATACATCTTAAAATATACATTTTCGATGTAAGGCTACTAATAATGTACCAAAGAAATTTTTGAAAAGTTTTAACGTAACTTTAACAAAGTAAGATTGAAAAAAATTTAGATGAGATGAGATTGGTCTGGTGGTATAACCCTCGCAAATACACCACGAAGTTGTGGGTTCGAGTCTTTCCTCCTAAAAAAAACCCTGAAGTTATGCAATACTTCAAAAAAAATTGAAATAAATTCCTCATTTGTTAGCTCATGCCAAACCAAAACAACATCAACAAGATTTTTACTACACAATGTATGATATAGTTGTATTTTGATTTGATGTTGCATTCAATTTTTATATCAATACTTTGTAATTTTGAAATTAGATTAACCCTAAAAATTTATAAACAAAAATTATAATAACCCTAAAATTATAAAACAAAATAAAATATTTAAATCTATATAATTCACAAAACTATAAATTAGATAAACACTAAAATTTCAAAATAAAATAAATTAATAAAATATATATAGTTCATTAAAATATACCTAAAACTTTTTTGGACAAAGAGTTTAAACCAAATTTAGAGAATGGGAGAGTGTGGTTAATAAAAAAGTTATTTTTATTTGAAGTGGTGGGAGTGAGTAAAAATTAAAAAATAAATATAAATAAATAAATAAAAGAAACAAGTGAAAGGACATACATGGTATTTTCTTATATAATTAATCTAAATAGATAACGAAACAAATTGTAAGAACTGTTCTCAATTTATTCAATTTCAATTTTTTTTAAGATAGACCAGGGTGGGCCCTAGCCCCTGTTATGGTCCGTCCCTGGCTATATATACACATTCAGATTTCAGAGGAGCCAACTAAATCAGTAAAAGTTGGCTTCTTGGATCTACTTGGACTACTTAATTTCTACTGTTGAAGGTCAATATGTAAGTGACGGTTTATTATTTTTGTTATTATTTTTTTTATTATTATTATAGTCATTAATTTGAGCTCTTTTTTTTTACACGTTATTAATTATCCATATAACTTCAGTAGCTCAATTATATGTTTGTGTTTCTTGTTTTACAATGGATACATGCACATAGCCATTTAGTGATGCTTAATAACAATAGATGTTTGCCTGTTTCATGGGTTGGAAGTCTGAATCAATAATGGCAGTTTTATCGAAAGCTTTATTATTTAAACCGAACCCTTTGTATTCTTACAGTTTATGTGCCAGGAAAAAAAACATAAGTGATATTAAGGAAAAATAGAGAGTTTTTGTTTCACTATTATAAATCAACGATTTGAATATAGAAGTTGAGCTCTGGTACGTTCTGTAGATATAGATGTAGGCTTACATCGAACCATGTAAAATGTAGTATATCTTTATTAACAATTATTATTTTATCAGGTCTCATTTTGTGAACTTAGACGAAGGTAAATCAGGGCAACTTCCGAGGGGACACCGAAATGGAAAAAACACAGAGGTCTTAGGACATATACAAAGAGGTACTCCAAATAATTCTGGTGTTGAAGTTCAAGGGAGCAGCAGCAGTAGAGAATCAATTACGAGACCTTTTTATGACAATATTATTAATGCGGGCAAAGCCACCTTGCTTCATGGGAAGAAAATTCTCAGTAAAGTTTGGCCTTCGGTAAACATATTTCCTTTACTATGGTGCGCCAATAAAATCTCAATAGATCCTTTCTACTTCTATAATGTTGTGATCAATTATGACAAAAAGTGCGTTGAATGGGAAAACACGTTTCCGACAGTGGATAGATATTTCAATCCGATCTGCATTTTCATTATTTGTGGATCTTTAGTTTCTTTAGTGAGAGTGGGTTTGCTTAAAAAAAGGTTAGAGAGGACAATATGTTTCCTTCTCCTCCTAATTGACTTGGGTGGTTCATATTTTGCTTATGTGGTGAGTAAGATTATTTATTTATTTATTGTTTTATATAAATATGAAAGGCTTGTTTCTGTTCCTTTCTTTTTTGAGGCTCTTAGTTAGGAGAAAATCTTAAATGTTCCCTGTGCAATGCATCCATCCCATGGGTGTATGTCATGAGATAAAAAAAAAAACCGATCAAATGAGTTCTCCATATCACATAGCATGCATCCATTGGTTAGGGTGCATTAAAACGGGTGCATACAAGATTTTCTCCTTATTTAGGGGCAGTTTGGATGCATTTTGATATTGTTAGTTAATTGGGTATATGTTGTAGAGTCCGTGGTTGATCAGGCTGGAGAGTGCTATATGGCCTATTTTTGGACTACACACAGGCCCGAATTTCTATGCAGCCAACTTGTTTCTTTTACAATACTTCTTAACGGTTATTCTACTCTACATAATGTTTACAAGAGCTACAAGGACTTGGGCTACTCTTGCTAAAGCTACATGGGCGAAAGCTGCTTTCAATCTTCTTCTTTACATTCATGGGGGTCATGTAATTTAAATTATTATTTATGTTTTGATTAATTATTAACATAATTTTTTTTTTTAAATATGTTTAACCAATTGTACCATCAAGTGATTATTTTTAATTTTTAGGTATTTGGAGCCTTATGGTACGCTTTTGCCATAGCAAAAGAGATTGACTGCTGGAATAAAGCCTGCAAACATTATGCTTCAGAGTGTCCCCGTGATCATGATTTTTTTTGCAATCGTAATTCACGAGACTATAAATTTATAAATGAATTTTGCCCAACAAAAACTCGAAATACAAGTGCTTATGATTTTGGAATATATCATGATGCTCTTGAGTCTGGTATAGTCGAGATGAGGAATTTTCCGAGGAGGGTTTTACACTGTTTCCGATGGGGACTCCAAAACCTCAGGTTTGTAATTCGAACTTGATATTGAATGAACGTCATTTACTGTCAAATAACCGTACCGGGCAGAGTGAATTTGTTTTTTTTTAATGTTTACAAATTTAAAAATACAGTGGTTTTGGTCAAAACATCCAAACAAGTACGGACGCATGGGAAAATATCTTTGTGATTTCCATTACCATTTACGGAATGGTGTTGTTTGTCTTTTTCATTGGAAATATGCAGGTTTGTTATATTATTCACTGTTATTATGTTTATTTTTTAATTTCTCAATCTATTTAATTTTCTTATTAATTAAGATGGAAATCTTTGTAATCGGACGTGGAATCTTGTGAATACAGATATATCTGCAATTGCAAACTAATAGATTAGAGATGATAAGACAGAAGAAACAAAAGATAGAGCAGAGCAAGTCCTTTAAGAAGCTACCGAAGGACCTCCAAAAGCAGATCAAGAAATGCTGGCTGAAAAAATGGAAAGAAACCGAAGGTGGTGTTGAGTTTGGAAATTTGTTCAGCAATCTTCCTGATAATCTCAGAAGGAACATACAGCGCCAACTGTGCTTAGAATTACTCGAGAAGGTAAGTTCTTTAATTTGTTTCTCTATTACTTACCTTGATTAATTTATGAAGTTAATTAGAGCATTTCCAAAAGATCTCTTAATCTAGCCCCTTAGCTTAATTAAGGGAGGAGCTGCAATTTGTACAACTCCAAAAGATCTCTTAATATCTCTCTTAATTAGAATTTAGTGAAGCTCACTCCCTTAATTTAGGGATGGCTTCAGCCTCCCTTAATTAAGTGAACTTCACATATAAAGAATAAATATAATTCATGAGTATATAAAAAATGAGAATAAATTACATAAAATTCTTTTGAGGTTTACTCTTTTATATGTAGAAATAACTTTATTATTAATTAATATTTACTTCATCTGTCATCGGTCAACGTCCGTTAGATTTTATATTTGACTGTATCAAGAAGGTAATCTTATCTGTTAAGTTATTTTGTATTGTACATGTCATGTCAAACCCACTAAAAGACAAAAAGATATTTTATTTTATTTGTAAGGAAATGCATAATTCCAATTTTTTTTAAAGGAAAAACTAAAAGTAAATGTTCTTTTCTGGAAATGCGTATGTGGATTGTAATGAAAATCCAGTCAATTTTATTCCTTTTTTTAATGGAAATGCGTATGTGGATTTTAATGATAATTTTTATTGAGGTAATTTCATTAAAGTCTTTGTTTTTTTACGAAATGTCACCTATTAAACTTCTTTATTATATTAGCAACCAAGTTCTTTGTTTTTTTCAAAATAAATCATCTTAGTCAATTTGACTAAATAATAACGGTCCACTCTAACTATATATAAAAGTACAATTTTACCTTTGTCAAAATAATTTATTGAGTTTCAAAAATATATAATATTAAAATGGTTTATAAAAAAATTAACAACAAAAATTTAATTTCCAAAAAAACAATTAAAAAAATAACTAATGGATTATGGAAAATATAAAGTTAAAATAAATAATAAATTGAAACTATTTTCAAAAATATATATAAATATTTCAAAAAATAAAAAGAAAGTTTTTTTTTTTTGAAGTTAAGGGAAATTATCATTTTTTCCCCATGAGGTTTGTAATATTAGATAAACTGGTTCATTTAGTTTCAATAATAGCCAGTTAACCCCCTAAAACCCAAAGTATTGATCATCTTACCCTTTTGTCAAGTTTTCCATCCAAAATCCCCTTGACCGTTAATTAAAAAATTAAAACAATTCCATTAAGGATTGAATCTTCAACCTTGTAGTTAAAATCCACATACTCTAAACTGCTGAGTTACTCCAGCCTATTGTAGGAGATTTTTTTATTTAAATGTGTGTATATATATAGTTATATAATTTATTTAAAATAATTTAAATATGTTTATATAATTTAAAATAAACTCATATATATATAATTTAAAATAAACTCATATTTGATAATAATATATAAAAACAGATTTATGAAAAGAAAAAGCAAATAAGAAAACAAAAGGAAAAAAATAAAAAATAAAGGAATTTTTTTATTATTTTATTTTCTTTCTTTCTTTCTTTCTTTTTTGAATATTTTCCCCTTTTCAATTTATAAGCTTTGATTTTCTAGGTTTTTTTTATCAAATTGAAATAATATATTTTGTGAAAAGAAAAAAAATTCAAAACAGAAAGAAAGAAAAAATTTACGGGATTTGATTTTCTGAATTTTCTGGGTTTCCTTTTGTTTTCTTATTTTCTTTTCTTTTTTCATAAATCGGTTTTTATATATTATCATTAAATGAGTTTATTTTAAATAACAAATTATATAACTAACGATCCCCCCCCCCCCCCCCCCCCCCCCCCCCCCCCCCCCCCACACACACACACACACACACACACACACATTTAAATCAATAACCCTCCAACAATGAGTTAGAGTAACTCAATTGGTTAGATCCTTTGGGTAAAAGCTACAAGGTTGAAGGTTCAATCCTTGATGGAGGCATTTTAATTTTTAATTAACGATCAAAGGGATTTTGGATGGAAAACTTGACAGAAGGGCAAAATGACCAATATTTTGGGATTCAGTTGGTTGACTAGCTATTATTGAAACTAGAAGGACCAGTTTATCTAATATGGCAAACCTCATGGGGAAAATGGTAATTTCCCTGAAGTAAATGGATTGGATTTGGATCAATCCAATGGTGGAGATCCATTAAATTCTTTTTAAAAAAATTTATAAAAATACTTTAAATTTATTATTTATTTTAACTTTATACTTTCCATAATCCTTTAGTTGTTTTTCCTGCTTTTAAAATTATTATATTTTTTTGTTTTTTGTAGAAAATAAATTTTTGTTCTTAATTTATTTTTATAAACCATTTTAATATTATTTATTTTTGAAACTCAATAAATTATTTTGGCAAGGGTAAAATTGTACTTTTATATATATAGTTATAGTTTACTATTATTATTTTGGTCAAATGGACTAAAGTGATGTATTTTAAAAAAATAAGAGACTTAAGTTGATAATAGGACAAAGACGTTTAAATATGTGACATTTCACTAAAAATAAAAATAGGGACATTAGTGAAATTACCCCATTTTTATTTAAAAAAATTTAAAAAGTTTTGAAGAAATCCAGATCTCTTCAAACAAAATTTTTATATAAAAAAAGACTTTTGCATAGATCAAATTCAACGGACAAATTTCTTCAATTAAATCCCATAAACAAAAATAACTAATCAAATCAACAAAAAACCACAAATCAATTCCAAAAATACAACCACAAATCTCATCCAACAATCCACGTGGACCATATTTTTCAATAAAAGCACCAAATAAAATCTCGAAAAAAATATCAATCTGATGGAGTGCGCCTGGTTCGAGCCCTTCTGGTTCGAGTGCTTCGTCTCGAGTCTCCATCTCCCAGATCTGGAGCTCCACTCCATCTATTCTTCATCTGTCAAGTTCGATTTTTTTTTTGTTTGTAAAATGACGAATATCAGGAGGGTGTGTGTTTAATGATTGTGGTGTTTGTTTTGTTGGATTTTGTTGTGGATGGAAAAGATGGAGACATGGAATTTCTTTTTTGGATTTTATGAAGATGAAGAGAAGATGGTGTGGTAATTGAAGGTGGTTTTTTTTTATTAATTTTTTTTGTGGATTGATGAAGATGGTATGTTTGATGATTTTGTGATATTACATTTGATTTTTTTCGTGAGTGAGAGAGATGAAGAATTTTAGTTTTATGATCTGATGATTGTGTTGTACACAGGTGAGAGAGATGAAGATTTTTTTTTAAAAGATCTGGAGATTGTGTTGTTTGATGATGAATAAAGATTTTTTTTTTAAAAGATTAATTTGATCAGAAGTCAGAACCTTCCATCCCAGAGATGGACGACAGAGATCTAATTTTTTTCTTTTTAAAATTTCTGCTTTTATTTTTTCAAAATGTTTTTTATTTGCAAATTTTTTGTTTTATGAACCGGATATAAAACAGAAACGGCTCTCTTCTTTTTTTGTTTTTATTTTTTTGACTTTTTAAAAAAATCTATTTAATATCTTCATGTTAGGGGTATTTCAGACTTTTGCATGGTCCGACAAGATCAAATGTTAAATATGACAGACATTTACTGACGAAATGGAAGGTTAATGTCAATTAATAATAAAGTTGTTTCCTCGTGTAAAAAAACAAACCTCAGGAAAGTTTAGTGTAATTTATTCAAAAAATTATAATAAATAAGTAGGCTCCACATAAAATAAAATAAAAATGATAAATGAGTTATTTAAGGAAGTATTCTTGGAACAAATACCGCCTTAAAAACCCTTTAAAACAACATTTACTCTTAAATAAAGGGGTCTCCAAGAGAGACTCTCGGAGATAATCTTACAAAGAAGCTATAGGAAAATTAGATGCAACTGCATAGATTTTAGTTTATTGGTGTATGACACTTTGGTAGCTTCCGTCGAGGGGCAAACAATCTTTGATTGGGTGGGCCCATAAATATAACATTAATTGAAACCATATTGAGAGTATTTTCTTTATAAAAATGACTTACATTCATACAAATAATCGTTGACATGACACCCTACTTTGTTACCAAGTAACACATTTTTCCTAAATTCGACCATTTTAACTTCCGTTTTTCAGTTTTTTAATTTAATTGGCTGTTTTTCGGATCCTAATAACTTTTAGTAGGAATTCTCAATTTTAGTAATATTTGTCTGTTTGCATTTTCGTAGGAATGCTCTTTTATATTGATTTTTAGTATTAATTAAAAAAAAAAACTATAACTCAAATTTGATTTTTAGTCAATTTAGGAACACTTGAGTCTTGGTGGAATCGGTGTAGTTTTATGTAAGAAACAATCTGAATGGTTACTGTTATTTTTTTTACATTCGTTCATTTGGAGCAACTTTAAGTCGTGGAGTTTATTGTTGTCGATTTGTCATTTATGCGGTTAATGCATGCACTATATACAATTTGGACTTCAAATCCACCGTACAATTATTGGATATTGAATGTATTCTATTCTTATTTTTCAATGTTATATTAGGTAGAGGAGTTTAAAAGTTGGAGTGAAGAATTGTTGGTTGAGCTGTGTGATTGTGCCAAGCCAGTTTCCTACGCTGAGCACGCTGAGATTGTCCGAAGGGGGAGCTCAATTGATGAAATGCTCTTCTTGGTGCAAGGCAAACTACAGACCTACTCCTTAACGAGGGTCGATACCGGCTCTGCTGCAAGCCCTCCTCGTTTCGAAACATCAATTAATCATCTGGAAGACGATGAATTCTGTGGAGAAGAACTTGTTACTTGGTTTCAAGCTGACCTTTATTCATCCAACCTCCCTATCTCAACCAGAACTATTCAAACAATTAAGAAAGTTGATGCGTTTTCTCTAATGTCCTATGACCTGCAAAATGTGTTCATTAAGCATCGGACAGCTCTTAGTACATCTACCCAAGTGCAAGTACCTCCGGCAGAATCTCAGTTGCCGCAAGCACCTATGCCACCAGCATAGTCTCCGGCGCAGCAGCCTGCAAGTGGGATTTGAGATCACTGTTCTATGCTTTGTTGATCCATCAAGGCAAAAGACAACCATAATATTTATGATATAGAACCACCCCCTCCAGGAGTTATTAGGAACATATAATAAAAACAATTAATGGATTCAAATTTGTTGCAAGGATTGTTGTGTGCTATATATATCCAAATATCTAGTAATTAATTTCATGGTAATTCACAGATCTCTGTAAAATTTATATGTGTTTGGTTTACTTGTACAACATGTAGATTTTTATTATTATTATTATTATTTTTTCTTTGAAGCTGATGTAGATTTTGAATTAAGTAAACATAATTGTTCTTTTAAGGGAAAATATTTACAAAGATTCAAAACAAGTGGCTGGAGTGTTGCAGAGGCTTGACTGCAATTGAACATGAAACGTTTAGCCAAATATAAACCTCAAGAGGCTTCAAAGGCCAAGGATTTTGCAAGACTCAAGAGGGTTGATAAAATAAAATCCAAATTAAGAACATTACTTTCCAACTGATCATAAGATTATGACGAAACTTGTGAGTCATTGATTAAGTTTAAGAAAATTTCAACTAAACTGTAGTATGTGACTCTAATGGTTGATAGTTGTGGAACTTGTTAGGGTTCAGAGTACCAATCAAAACCCTAACACTTCCTGTATTTATCAACTCCTGCAAGATCCACTCACAGATAATACAAGAAATATACAAAGCAGTAACAACAAGTACAAAGTTAATAAACCCCTAAATAACTGAAACTCTAATTGTACTATTCTTGACAAGTAGTCTGTAAATACACTTTCAACAGATACCAAGAGCAGATACAATAAGAGTAATACGATGACTCTGTGAAGCAGATCAGAAAATAGAATATACAGAGATATAACCTAAACACAAGTAAAGAGCAAGAAATAAGAAAGAATCAACACAAATGACTTTATCGTGGTTCAGATCTATAAAAGATCCTACATCCACGTTGAGCTTGTACACAGAGAAGCTCTATCCACTATATGAGTGTCTTACAATCACCAGAATTACACAAAATAGAACAAAATCAACCCAAAAACCCTCTACAGTTCTAGATTTGTTAAAACAACACATCAGAAACTCTATTCTCACTTTAAAAGACAAGATTATGAGAACAACCCTCTCAATCGTTACACAAAGAGTATTCAACTCTTTAATCACACTCAAAACAAGCCTGAGATTACACAAGAAATCACTCAAGAACACTGGAATCACCAGAGGTGAATAGAGAGTAGTTTCAGTTGAGAGAAAACAAGAGAGGAGAGAAAAACATAGAAAACCTAAAATGAATCGATACATTCTCTCTCCTCATCTCTTTCTTTATATATCCATATCATCTGACTCAGCACCACAATCTGCAACAACCAATAACTGCGTGCCATCTCAGCATTGTAATCTTTGTAAAGAACCTTATATGATTCAAAATCAAATAACAAATAATCAAAAAACGCCACCGTATTGTAAGAGGCAGATTTGGGCTTGATCATGAAGTGGATCTGGGGCAGATACTTATTGGGCCTTCATAAGTTGATTATGAATATAGTCCATCTGGTGACTATGTTGGACTAATTTTTTCAACAAAACTGATATAAATAAAATCAGTTTGTCATATATATGATACGGGTCAATTAATGATGCATGGGAAGCAGAAAAATGAAATGTTAGGAAATTTGCGAAACAAAAGCAACGGAATCACTCACGTTGTAATTGCAGAATCACTCAACGCGACCAAGCCGATTGCTTGATTTGCAAGAGGACTCACTCAACTCTAAGATTATAATCAAATATAATCAAATTCAAATCAACTCTACTTGCCTTGCAGATTTTCCATTATAAATAAATAGGAATTACATCACCATTTTCAAGTTAAAATTAAACAACCAGTCATATTCTAGTTAAAAAAACTCTTACATTTTCCATTTTTCCTAGCTAATTGCAATTCACAAAGCAATTAAATAAAACTCAAAATAATTAACAAACAATTTAAGAGAGCTCACATTAGAAATAAGTGCTTTTACTTAACTGCATCATTCTCCCTTTCTCGAAAAGAACTCATCCTCAAGTTTGATGGCCTTGTAATATCTTTCAATAACACCTCATCACGTTTTTCCTAAGAGTATATGCTTGCGGCTGTACGAGAAGTTGCAAAGTATTTTTCAGCAGCTATATTAAGTGGAAGGGACCGAAAAAATGTATTGATTAAACAGAAAAAAAAATTCTACAAATTATATTTTTTCTCTAAATAAGGCTGATTGATTTAAGAGTTATTTAATTTTCAGTGAAAATTCAGGTGAAGGAATTTGTACAGTTGGATACTGTATATTATGTTGGGAGTCATTGAATGGACATTATGGCACCACCAAGGCCTGTCAAGGCCTCTGATTGGGAAGTATCATTTAGTTGGTCTCTGCAAAAAGGTTCGTTTCTCCTTTAGTTATATAAATAGGGTCCTTCTGTGGTCAGATTGGTACTCAAACAACAAATTCAAGACCCTGTTCCTAAACATTACATGACTTTGTACTGAAATGAAAAAAAATTATGTACTAGAAAATTATTATTATTATTATTATTATTGTTATTATTATTATATATGCTTAAAACAAATGATTTATCTTTTTATGACAAAAAGTGCGTTGAAGAGGACAAGTAGTTATCGACTGTGGATAGATATATCGTGCCATTTGACATTTTAATTAATATGGGATCTTTTGTTTCTCTGGTAAGGGTGGGTTTGCTTAAAAAAAGGTTATAGAGGACAATATGGTTCCTTCTCTTTATAATTTACTTCTTGTTATCTTCCTTTCGGAGCAGTGAGACAGATTATTTATTATTTATTTTTATAAATATACAGTGGTTAAGGAAGCCCCATCGATCGCTCTACAAAAGTTCATATTTAGAGCTCCCTTTACCTATCATTTGTTCTCGTTTTCGAACGTTTTTGTGTATATAACTTGTGTTTTAGTTAAGTACAGGCATTTGACTTGTAGAGGAAGGAGTTCGTACTAACTACGGAGAAAAGAGGCCAAAAAAGCGGCATAAGTGCAAAAGATAAGATATTCGCTAGCAAGAAGCCACGGCACGAAGTCGCAAGAAGAGTTTCCCGGGAATGAACCCGCGGAACAAAAGGTGACAAAACAGCGAAGAAACTCCAAGAAGATACCATGAGTTCAGACTCGCTGGTTCCCGGGAATTAAACTGCGAGGTCAAAGCCACAGGAAATACCAGGAAGCTTCGCCACTTCATATCCGCGAGAAACAACCCACCATCGAAGAGTCATCAACACACTGGACATATCCACGAGTTTCCATGCGCTAGAGATTGCCAGCCAAGCAGGTGTGAAACTCGTCAGGATTCTTGAAAATGCCTGCGAGCTCATTTCATGGGAAAGAGGCCACAAAATAGCGGCAAGTTTACAAGAAGACTCCGCGGGATTTATCCGCGGGAATAAACCCACGGAAGGAAGTCGTGTGCGACTTGTCAGGGCTATTTGCGTCATTTCCAACCCCCATTTGTGACCTAATTCTATAAATAAGCACTTTTCTGATGTAAGGAGAGAGAGAGAGAGAGAGAGAGAGAGAGAGAGAGGGAGAGAGATAGTAAGAGATAATTAGATTCTCCATTTAGCCTAGAATAGATCTAGAATATCTTGAGCTCATTTCTTCTATACTTTAGCTTCTAAACACTCTAGCTTAGTTAATCATTAGTTAGATCAGCTCTTGAGAGCTACTTGTGATTGTTTTTTACTGTATTTGCTACGGAGAAGAGTTCGTTCTTCATTGGAATCCAAAGAGATTTCATTGGGTTTATTTCTTCTTTTTCTCTTTACTTATGCTTATTTTAGATATCATGTGTAACTAACCCACTTTTGTTAGGGGGATCTATGATATTAATGATGTAATCCACCTTGTTTATCACTCTTCTTTATAAGTGCTTATAATATATTTGATGTCCAAATCCTAATATGTGTTCTCATAGACCATTGATGAACATGTGTTAGTGATTTGTGTTTGAGTAAATGAAATGCTCACATCATGTCTTTTGATTGGTGTATTGTCATCAAATAGCTCATTTAAGAGAGTGTAGGAGTAAATAGTAACATCTTTGTAAAAATCTGCACTCCTGATTAATTATTCCAAGACCAAACACTCACCTTAAGTACCTTACAAGAATTTAGAGGATATCTTGATATGAGTTGTGGTGTTCATCATTTAAAACTAATGGAACTAGCCTTAGTGATTTTGACCTAAAATGGTAATAGAGTGATTACTTGATAATGTCTCATTATTAACTTCATATTTCCCTTAGCATCTAGATCCCATTAATCTTTTATCTCATTTCATTATTGTGATAGATTTAAGCCTTGAACATTTAGTTAATCGTTTTCTTTTAGAAGCACTAGACTAAGTAGTTATACTCATTAAGCGAACTAATCCTTGTGGGAGCGATAACCCATACTTGTGCACCCTATATGAGTTGAACGACTCTTGCACTTGCGAAGGGTGAAACACTCGCACGCCCCTTTAGATAGTTGTGGTAGTTCATAGTAGATCCGTTTTAGTATAGAACCAGTAAAGGCGTGTCAAAATTCATGGCGCCACTGCCAGGGAAGGGCTCAAAAAATAAATAGCACTTTTTGGAGGTGGTATTTCAACAATGTCACTGCTTTAATAACTTATGTTTAAAAGACACCTATTATGGTGAACGGACAAAAATACCCCCAATTGTTGTTCCACATCAGCTTTCTTTTATTCAGTTTACAGTGACAAAGTTGTGAAGTAGAGAGAGAAAGTCTGGTTGAAACTCAGGCAATCACTTGAACGGTGACAGAGTGGCGCTATGCAGACGCATTCGGGGGCCGAGCTCCCCGCCGAGCTCGCGGTGGTCGAGCTGCCCGGTCAGCTCGCGGGAGGGCAGGGGGCAGCTACCAACAACTTTTTTTTTAGTTCATAAAAAAGCTCGGAGCTTTTATGAAAAAGCTCGGAGCCTTATGCAAAAAGCTCGGGCATAGCAATTCATGAAAAATCTCGGGCAGTTCATGAAAAAGCTCGGCGCTTTTATGAAAAAGCTCGGAAAAAGCTCGGAGCATTATGCA
This sequence comes from Dipteronia sinensis, assembly GCA_033220585.1. Taxonomy (NCBI): domain Eukaryota; kingdom Viridiplantae; phylum Streptophyta; class Magnoliopsida; order Sapindales; family Sapindaceae; genus Dipteronia; species Dipteronia sinensis. The sequence continues at coordinate 2,572,890 of CM065639.1, read as the reverse complement.
AAAAGCTCGGGCAGAGCAATACATGAAAAAGCTCGAATGAAAAAGCTCGGAGCTTTTATGAAAAAGCTTGGAAAAAGCTCGGAGCCTTATGCAAAAAGCTCGGGTAGAACAATTCATGAAAAATCTCGGGCAGTTCATGAAAAAGCTCGGATGAAAAAGCTCGGAGCTTTTATGAAAAAGCTCGGAGCCTTATGCAAAAAGCTCGGGCAGGGCAATTCACGAAAAATCTCGGGCAATTAATGAAAAAGCTCGGAGCTTTAATGAAAAAGCTCGGAAAAAGCTCGGAGCCATATCCAAAAAGCTAGGGCAGGGCAATTCATGAAAAAACTCGGGCAGTTTAAGAAAAAGCTCGGAAAAAGCTATGAAAAAGCTCGGACAACAATTTAAAAGGCTCGGATAGTTTTACAAAAGGCTCAGACACAATGTTAAAAGTCTTGGACCCAGATCTTCATCATCTTATACATAAATTTTACCAACTCAATTTTCAGACAAGTTTATTGTAGAGAGAGAGAGAGAGGAGTTATTGAGTTCATTGTTTGAAGCGTGGAGATAGAAGTACAAACAGAATAAAAAATTGATTATTTAAGGGCAATTTTGGTAGTTCACCATAATAGGTGCCTTTTAAACATAACTTATTAAAGCAATGACGTTGGTGCAACACGCCTCCAAAAAAGTGACATTTATCACCATTTCCACCCCAGGGAATTAGGCACGTTTAGTGTATAACTGTTAGTTAGTTAAACTTTAAGTGACATTGCTTTTTAGTCTAAATTTAGTTAAGTACCTTTTTTCGAATTGATTTCCATTACTTTTTTTGAATTCCTTGCAGATACCAGGTACTCAATGGAAGATATACGTTGTACGAAGGAATTCTCACTGCCCACTGTGGGGGCACAACCTTCAACCATAGCACTAAATACCGTTCAGCGGAACTATGAGCTGAAAAACATGCACTACAACATCCCTCTGACACATTATAGGCAACCGAGTGAAGATTCCCTTCAGTTCATGAAGGAATACTACAACGTGATCACCACGATACCGCTGGGCCAGCTAACGGAGGACCTATTGAGGATGTGATGCTTCTCCTACTGCATGAAGGACAAAGCCAAACAATGGTTGATGGTTTTGCTCGCTGGAACTCTCTTTATATGGGACGAGGTGGAACAAAAGTTCTTCTCGAAGTTTTTCTCCTCCTAGAAAACCAAAGAAATCAAAGGGAAAATTGCAAGCTTCTAAGAGAAGGAAGGAGAAGTGTTACATGAGTCATGGGAGATGTTCAAGCTTCTTCTAGCTCAATGCCCACACCACGACTTCACACTTCAGTCCCAAGTGCAGTCCTTTTATGACGGGCCTACTGGACTCACACATGCGATTGTCGACACAATGCTTGTGGTAAAGCCATGAGGGAGTGCACCACCGACTTTGTGTTCAACAAGTATGAGATGTTGGGGAAGAATTCCCAACAAAGAAGCACACGGGGAAGCAGAGGTGGTATACGTAGTGTAGAGTTAGTCATGTAGATAACTTCATTGTCTAGCGATGTAAAGTCTATGATGACGAGTATGGGAGGTCAGCAATGTCACCAGGTGAATGTGTGCCAATCATATGGTACTAGCGGGCATGGAACAGATGTATGCCCCTCTCAAAGAGAGGTTTATTTATAGGCAGAAGCCCAAGCCATGTACCAGTATAATCAGGGTAGGCAGAGAAACAACTTCTACGACAACAATGCCTACAAGCAGCAAAGGAACCATCAGAACCAGTCATGGGGTGGAAACAAGCAGCAAAATTACCACCAGGGACCACCTCAGGGAAATTAGGGTCAACAAGGTACCCAGGGAACCGGAAACTCCAGTCAGTGGAACAACTACATCCCTTCACCATCTTATCAACAGAGGGTTGGTTAGAAGTTGATGAGTCTAGAAGCATCACTAAAGAAGTTGTCTACTCAGCTAGGACAGTTGATTGAGATCAATGGTCAACAAGACAGGGGGAAAGCCCCAATGCATGAGCATGCACATGCCATCACTAGCTCTAAGAGAGGGTACACTTCCAAGGCTCAAAATCCTAAGAGTTTCGAGCTGGACATCACTATAGGGACATCCCCAAAGGAAAAGTATATGCTCGATTTAGGAGCCAGCATCAACATGATGCCATACTCTGTGTATGAGAGGCTCGGGTTGAGTGGCCTCAAGCCAACTTCCATATCTCTACGCTTAGCAGACCAGTCATCAAGGAATCCTCGAGAAGTGATTAAGGATGTGATCCTCAAGGTTGATTGTTCGCTCATCCCCACCAACTTTGTAGTGTTGGATATAAAGGATAAGGATGAGCACGGAAATTCCCATCAACGTGGGTTGAACAAAGTTTCAACTAATAAGCTACAAAGTTTCTACTGATAAGCTACAATGTTAAATATTTTCACTTATTAGTTATATTTTTACAGCACATAAGTTTAATTGCATGTTTTTTTTTGGTTTTAATTGCACAAAAGATCGATTGTCAGTGGAAAATCATCATAATTTGTTACAATTACAGGACTAATTATCTTACTCTCAGTGCAAGCAGATTGATATCACAACGCACTAAGGTCAAAAGCTGCTTTCTAACACATAATAGTTCATGTTAACCGCCTAAAAATGCAGAGGTCCAAAGAAGAATTTTCCCTCCCTACCAAAACTGCTTGGAGTAGAAGGAAGCTACAGGGAAAGCATCGGGCCGACTCCTGATAGAACCAAGATTGGCACACCCATGGTGACCATGTATGAACCAGGACCAAAACCAAGGTCAACCTGATTCCCCGGTATCAAGAGATATTGGTACTGCGGTCGAGAGAGCCCCAATGTCACGATACACTAGTTCCCTGATGTCAAAGGGCACTGGTACCGTGGTTCGTGTTTCCTGATACCCCAATACCGTGACACATATCCTGAACCGGTCCACCAAGCACTTCCCACCCATCCGGCATGGGAAACAACAATGGGAAAGTTCCAATACATCGAGAGAAAGACCACCCAGGAATATGAACCGGTACACCAAGGAGTCAACCCAGAACAAGACCACGCCCAAAGGAACGAAGCCTGCAGTATCCTTCAACCAAAAGAGGAGAAAGTTGACCTCTCCTACCATTCACAAGCGCCATTAACGGAAACAGTCAACTTTATCAAATCTTATCAAAATGGAAGCTATTTACTTGATTCAAGGGACAATTCCTGGACTTAAATACAGCCTCCATCAACGTCAAATCACTGTTCCTATAATTGCTAAATTGATTAACGAAATTATGAGGGATGGACAGTAAGAATTGGAACCTATAAATATGACGAAGCTCTCTCAAGAGAAGGGATCCACTTCTCAACAAGAAAATATACAGACACCTTCGCCTAGAAAAACCAAGCTCTACCTATCGAAAAATACGGATTCGTCCTCGCCTATTGTGTCAAGAAAAATCCCCCTAAACCACCATTGTATTGCTCTATTATGTATTACTCCATGTTATGCATTAATAAATCCTCCAGTAGAATGTATGAGAAAGTTATTACGTATCGTGTCCTATTTTTTATCATTCTAGCCAATACTTCATTGTTCATACAGTGAATCTACCGGTACCAGGTGCTACCTCTCCAACTGTGACCTACCAAGGTCGCGGTTCAAAAGTGTTAATTGAAAATCCACCCCTCTCCAATTTTTCGGTTGACAGTTCTTGATGTTCAGATTAGTCCTCACAATAATCACATACATGTCCACAGCAGCCATAGTCACAAATAACATTGAACCTACCGACAAGTGAAATCAGCCCAGAATTAGCTGCTATATACACTACTCGTAACCCCAACTGCGAATGCTGCAACTGAAACCGATTATCGAAAAAAATCACAAGAAGCCAGTAAGATCACTCAATCAGAATATCAGCATTGCTAGTTACCACAGTCATTACAGTCTATTGGGCACCATTTGTTGTTCTAGCTCCATTTGTGCTACAAGAATAATCATATTCGGATCCATTTATGATCTTGTACATAACCTGTGAATGATTTCAATGCCCAAAAGAAACAGCAACTAGATCAGATCAGATTACTCAGACCAACACATCTGCAAATCAAACTAACATAAAAAAAATTCATATTACTTCATGAAATTTCCATATAAAATTCCCAAATTCCAAACTAGAACAGAATATTCTGCACTTACTGTCACATCCCCACCAAAAACAAAAAAAAAACAAAATTTTCCACCAATTTAATGCCAGAAACCAAGAATCAAATCCTATATCGAAACATGAATTCACACAACAAGTCTTTCAACTACACAAAATGATTCTTGTCAAGCCAAGAACCATACAAGACACAGTGAAGAAAAACATCTTCATGAAGTTTCTCGTAGACCATTTTTTCACAATCTTTGTTTCCACTCTCAAGCTCTTAGCCGTCCTCACCTCAGCACATCAACCTCCTTCAAGAGATCAAATTCGACTCCTTTCTTCTTATGAAAAAACCAAATTATATTCTCCATATGATAAGAAAAAAGAATCCTGTGAAGAAACAAAGACTCGAAAAGTGCTGTTGAAGAAAGAAACAGAGTTTACAAAAGTGTATTTATAGTGAAATTTATTTCCTACATAGATAAGAGTTTTAGTAGATGTAGAGTTCCAAATTAATATTTGTTGATTTTAAAATAATTATTACATTTGATTATTAGAATAGGAAATTAATTCTAAGACCTATTATAATTCGGATACAATTCCTTCACTGAATTTCCTTATAAATATCATTCGTGCTACTCCAACTCTTAATATTTCTCTTTTTAATTTCATATCAAAGATTGACCAAGATCAAGAAGATGGATATATCATGGAGAAGTATCAATTGCTTGATGAAGTTGGTGCCGGTGGGTTCGGTCGAGTCTGGAAAGCTGTGAATAAGCATTCCGGTGAAGTTGTTGCTGTCAAGAAGGTGAGGGAGAAATTCCATTCCTGGCAGGAGTGTTTGAGCTTGGAAGAGGTCAAGTCTTTGCGGATCCTGAAACATCCTAATATCTTGTCGCTCAAGGAAGTCATCAGAGAAAGAGAATGGTTTATTCTTTGTGTTCGAATTCATGGCATGCGATCTTCTCCAGGTAATGAGATCAAGAGCCGAACCTTTCACCGAATCCAAAGTCAGGTATTGGTGTCTTCAGGTTTTTCAAGGGCTACATTACATGCACGGGAAGAGTTATTTTCATAGAGATCTTAAACCGGAGAATTTGCTCGTTTCAAGAGGTTTGATCAAGATTTGTGACATGAGTTCTACCAAAGAGATCAATTCTAACCAGCCGTTGACAGATTGTGTCACGACACGTTGGTATCGAGCTCCGGAAGTGGTTCTTGGTTCAGAGAATTATAGCTTCAAAGTTGATACGTGGGCAATGGGAGCTATCATGGCAGAGTTGTTTATGTTCAAACCTCTGTTTCCTGGCAGAAACTTGTTCGATCAAATGTTGAAAATATGCAGCATTTTAGGCAGCCCAACTCAAGAGTCTTGGCTCGGACGACTTGCTCTAGCGGGTGGTTTGAACTATCAATTTCCACAGCTTCCGGGTGTGAATCTATCCTCAATGATGCCATCAGCGAGTTGGAATGCAATTAGTCTGATCAAGTAGCTGTGTTCATGGGATCCAAACAAGAGACCAAGAGCTTCAGAGGCATTGACACATCCATATTTCCATGCTTGTTACAACATTATTCCACCATCTCTGTGTCAGAGCTAGTGTCAATAACGCCACAACCAGGGAAGAATTTGACCTAATACGATCCTGCATTAATTGAAATAGGATACAAACAGTCTGTAATTTATTAGTTTTCGTAGATTATTAGTATAGTTTATGAATGTTTTTTTAAGGGCGGTTTTCAAATCCACGCCACAATACATGTAGTATGTACTCTCTTTCTTTTATTGAAATTAATGAAATTCAATCACATAATATTTGTTGTATCAATAGAGGCCATTAAATATGAAACTGTACAACTCCATTACATTGACTGTGATTTTTATAACTTGTTACAATTTAATATGGATTTCAAAGGCAAGCAGGGCAGCTGAAATATTCTCAAGAGTAGCGATATTTGCACTGCTTTAAGATTGCATATATACCTCACATTGATAATTTTTTCAAAATTCCAATATTGTCCTTAAATAAAGCTAATAAAATAATTATAAATATACCATGTATATTATTATTTAAAAATAATCGATATTTTGAGCATTTTAACTAATTAAAAAATTAATTATCTTTTGATCATAGCTTTCAAAACAAAAAACTTTTGATCAAAATATTAAAAGTATTAATTGAAAATAATAAAACAGTGACTATTTCACTGTTATAAAAAAAATTATGAGAACTTGTAGTTCAAAAAAATTGATAAAATAATAAAATTTTTAATCAAAAACCTAGAAATAAGAAAAATGGAGAGATGTTTTGAACATGAGAGTTTTTGATTTTAGTTATCATTTAGATATTTGAAAATTTGTAACACCTTGCTTCTCTAAATTCCATTCTTTTAATTAACTTAATTCAATACAAAGCTAGTGCATTCTACAAATTGATTGTTGTTCACATTTGGTATCAGAGCCTGAGAGCTCGGAGGTGTGTGTGTGGTAGAGACTGTGAGTGTGAGAGATACACTGTGAGGGAGTGATCTGAGCTAGATTCCAGTTAGGAATCGGATAGCCAGAAAAACTCACCGGTGCCGGATTTGAACCGAGAGAGGTTCAGAGACATTTTTTTTCGAAACCAGAAAAAGGAGGTTCAGACGAAAAAAAAAAACTCAAAAGTTACCGGAGTCAGTCATCTCCACCACCACCAGCCGCCGACCACCGGGAGAGTGGATTGACACCACCAACATCAAAAGGTGCAGCTAGTGATCACCTTCCATTTATTCCAAAGAATCATCGTCAACGGAGGACGTTTTGGAGGTCAAATCGATATCCTAAGATAAGTTTTTTTTTTCTATTTGGGTTGAAAGAAGGAGTAATTTTTTTTTTGTATCTGATCTGTTTTGATCAGAGGAGAGAGTGGGAGCCGAGAGAGATCTGTGGTTTTTTAAAAATAAAAAAAGATTGAACACAGAAGTTATTAAAAAAAACAAAGGAGAAAGTAAAAGCATTTAAAAAAAAAGTGAAAAGTGAAAAGTAAAGTTTTTTTTAATTATTGTGTTTTTTTTAATCATTGTGTTTTGTGGAAAATTACGGATTATACCCCTCTTTGGAAATTTACAAACAGTACCCCTATTTGGTAAATTATAAATTACTATCTCTAATTTCGGAAATAATACAATTCAGCCCCAAATACCTAAATTTGATGGAAAGACAAATTTTGAGTATTGAAGGGTCCAGATACAACTTTTGTTCGAATACCAGGAGTTGTGGACTATTGTTTCCGAGGGTATTGTTGGTCCAACAGATGCTGCAACAACTCGGAATGATCTGAAGACGAGGTTTTTCATCAACCAGTTGCTGGATCTAATGATTTTTGAGAAAATCGCACATGCCACTTCAGCAAAAGGAGCATGGGATATTGTAATGAACACGTACAAAGGAGCTGAAAAGGTGAAGAAAGTTCGCCTACAGACTATGCGGAGGCAGTTGGAGCTTCTTTAAATGACGAAAACAGAGAATGTGGCAGACTATTTCTCACGGATATTGGTACTTGTTAATCAGATGAAGTCCAATGGTGAGACAATTTCAGATGTTCAGATTATGGAGAAGATTCTCCTAACACTGAATTCAAAGTTTGAGTACAAGGTGACTGCCATTGAAGAGTCCAAAGATCTCGAGATGATGACGTTGGATGAGTTGATGGGCTCACTCCAAGCCCATGAACAACGTCTGGATGAGAAGTCAGAAATTGAGGTGGATGAAGCTTTACAAATCCAATTAAGTCTTAAGAGAGACAAAGATGAGACTCAGAGGAATTCTAAGTCTAGATAGTGGGGTCAGAACTCGCAAAACAGAAAATGAGGTGCTTCTAGTTCTAGCCAGGGAACAGGCAGAGGGAGCAACAACAACAACAACACTAATCAGAGGAATAAATCTCAGGTTCAGTGTTTTAATTGCAAAAAATTTGGTCATTACAAGTTTAAGTGCAGATCTAGAAGGCAAGATTTCCAAGCAAATATTGCAGAAGATGATGATCGTTCAGAAACATTGTTGCTAGCATGCAACATGGCAGACGATGGAGCCAAGAACAAATGGTTTCTGGATTCGGGCTGCAGCAACCACATGTGTGGTGAAAAGAAGATGTTCACTCAGTTAGATGAATCCTTTACTTCTTCGGTGAAGTTTAGGAATGACACAACGGTGCCAGCGAAGGGGAATGGCAGAATCTCTATCACTTTGAAGGATGGGTCCTAGAATGTCATCTCAGATGTATTGTTTGTTCCAAACCTGCAGAAGAACTTATTGAGTGTGGGACAACTTTCGGAGAAAACATATGACATACGGATCCACGAAGGAATTTGCACCATCAATAGTGCACAGAAGGGGCTAATAGCAAAGGTAAAAATGTCACAAAACCGTTTGTTTCCGCTACTTATTAATAGTGATAGTTTACCTTGCTTTAGTTCGGTGATTTGTGATGAGAATTGGTTGTTGCACATGCGGTTTGGCCATGTGAATTTTGGAAGTCTGAAACAGCTAGCATCTAGAAAGATGGTTTCAGGATTACCTTCCATAAATTCCCCAGATAAAGTTTGCGAGACCTATGTCTTAGGAAAGAAGCACAGAGACCCATTTCCCATAGGAAAGGCATGGAGAGCCAGTAAGCCCTTGGAGCTAGTGCATTCAGATTTATGCTCAGTGGAGGTTCCATCAAATGGGAATTCCAGGTATTTTATTACCTTTATTGATGACTTTAGCAAGAAAGCTTGGTTGTATTTCTTGCAGCAGAAGTCAGATGCTTGTGATGCCTTTAAAAGATTTAAGGCGAATGTAGAGAAGCAGTGTGGAAGATCTATCAAGACTTTGAGAACGGACAGAGGCACAGAACATATTGTATGCGATGGTTTCTTACAGAAGCATGGCATTAATCATCAGATGACAGCCAGATACACTCCTCAGCAAAATGGAGTAGCTGAGAGGAAGAATAGAACAGTCATGGATATGGTCAGGTGTATGTTGCACTTGAAGAATTTACCCAAAGGTTTTTGGGGTGATGCAGTTGCTTGTGCGTTCTATTTGTTGAACAGGTGTCCTACTAGAAGTGTTCTCGGAAAGACTCCACAGGAAGCTTGGACTCGACGCAAACCCAGTATTGGACATCTACGAGTGTTCGGTTGTATTTTCTATGTTCATGTACCTGATATTTTGAGGAAGAAGCTTGATGATAAGGCGGAGAAGTGCATTTTCCTCGGCTACAGTCAGATGACAAAAGGATACAAGTTATATAATCCAGTATCCAGGAAGGTAATTGTCAATCGAGACGTTACCTTTGATGAGCAAGGTTGTTGGGATTGGTCCTGTGGTAAGGGGAGCTCTTTAGATGTTAATGTTGATCTGGAAGAGGTTGTTCAGGAAGAACCTACCCTTATGACACCATCACCTGGTGTGACTCCACATCCAGCAGAATCTTTCAGTCGTCCACAAAGCCAACGGTTTTGCCAGCTCATTTGCAGGATTGTATTCTCAGTAATGACAACGATCTAACTGATGAAAAGTTAGTGAATTTTGCATTGTTTACAGATTGTGATCCTATCACATATAAAGATGCTACTCGAGATGATTGCTGGATAAAAGCAATGGATGAGGAGATAAGTGCAATTGAGAAGAACAACACATGGGAGCTTACTGATTTGCCTCGTGGTAAACAGCTCATTGGTGTTAAATGGGTGTATAAGACAAAATACAAGACAAACGGTGAGGTGGAGCGTTATAAAGCACGTCTGGTTGTAAAAGGCTACAATCAGAAACCAGTGATTGATTATTTTGAGGTTTTTGCACCAGTTGCCAGACTTGACACCGTTCGCTTGATTGTGTCTCTTGCCGCACAGAATCGCTAGAGAATCTTCCAGATAGATGTAAAATCGGCATTCTTAAATGGTGAGATAGAGGAAGAAGTCTACATTCACCAGCCGATGGGTTTTGTGAAAATGGGGCAAGAAAATAAGGTCTACAAGTTGAAGAAAGCCTTATATGGGTTGAAGCAGGCACCCAGGGCGTGGTATACACGCATTGACACATATTTTATTCAACATGAGTTTCAGAGATGTCCCTACGAGCACACTATGTACATCAAGACAAATCCACAAGGAGATATTCTCATTGTGTGTTTGTATGTTGATGATTTGATTATTACCGACAATAACCCTGATATGATTGCAGAGTTCAAGAAAGCAACGATTGGTCATTTTGAGATGACAGATTTGGGGTTGATGTCTTACTTCCTCGGCATTGAGGTGAGTCAGACGGATGATGGCATATTCTTATGTCAGAAGAAGTATGCTAGTGATGTGTTGAAGAAGTTCAAGATGAAGGGATGTAAGCCGATTCTCACTCCTGTTGAAGAGAGATTGAAGTTAGTGAAAGATGGGTCTGGTGAGCTGATTGATGCTACCATCTTTCGGAGACTAGTATGAAGTTTAAGATACTTAACTTCTACTAGACATGACATTGCATATGGAGTTGGGCTTATCAGTAGGTTTATGGATTCTCCGAGGCAATCTCACTTGCAAGCTGGCAAACGTATTTTACGATATGTGAAAGGTACATTGGATGACAGTATCCTTTACTCTTCTGCTGATAAGATTGAGCTTGTGGGATACACAGATAGTGATTGGGCAGGTGTTATGGAAGAGAGGAAAAGTACTTCCGGATATGCATTCCATCTGGGTTCCGGAGTATTTTCTTGGTCATCGAAAAAGCAGCAAATGGTTGCTTTATCGACTACAGAAGCTGAGTATATTGCAGTTGCTAGTGGTGCTGCACAGGCTGTGTGGCTGCGTCGTATGCTTTGTGACTTGAAGCATCAACAGAATGCTCCTACAGTGATCTACTGCGATAACAAGTCAACCATTTCACTGACAAAGAATCTGGTTTTTCATGGTAGGAGTAAGCATATTGACATCAAGTTTCATTTCATTCGAGACTTGGTAAAGGATAATGAAATCGTGATAGAATACTGTCGTTCTAAGGAGCAGATTGCAGACATATTCACGAAGCCGCTCAAAGTCGATTCATTCCTAAAACTGAAGAAAACTTTAGGCATGATAAGTTATGGAAAACTTGGTTTAAGGGGAGTTATGTAGGATTTAATCTAAACCAAGTTGTTAAATTAGTAAAGTCAGTATTGTCTGCTAGTCAGCCATTGTGTGCTTGTGTGTAATCAACAAAGTCTGCTGATAATGTTAGGCAGTTTAGTTAGGCAGCATACAAATCTTTAAGTAATGTTCACACTTAATAGTTGTCAGGATTCCAACCTATATAAGGGTTGATCCAGTTTATTTTAATTAACTCAATTCAATATAAAGCTAATGCATTCTACATATTGATTGTTGTTCACAATGGTGTATTGGTGTTTTCAGAATTCAGATCCAAGTTCTTAAAAAAAAAAAAAAAAAAATCCAGATCCAAGTTTTCATGCTTTTGGTTTTCAAGTAAATTTAGGTTTCCTTTTTTTTTATCCCTTAAAGTTTTTTTTTTTGTTTTATCTGTGTATTTCTGAAAAACTCAACACTCTCAATTTCAGCCATAATGAGGAGGAGGCTGCGTCTTTAAAGTAAGGAGCCTTCTTACGGTTTTTTTTTTTTCATTTTATAATGTATTCATTTATGATATTTATAAAAACCGTAGAGAAAGGACATATTCGGTACAATATTTACGAGTTTTAATATTTTAATATTTTTAATGGGGTGTACGTATAAAAATGGGTATATATCTAGTTTTTTAGGGGTGTAAAAACGACACTCTATTCTCACACTTTTGATTTATTTTTTATTTTTTTTATACTCTTTGTGGCAATATTTGAGTATGGGTTGAAGACCCATTATACATCCAAGTAGGCCAAGATCACAAACATATATGGAGAACCCAAAATCCATGTATACCAAGCCCAAGCCAATGCCAGAAAACTGTTTTCAACAGTTTACAAATATATTTATATCAACGTGATTTTTTGATCAAGAGTTGATGTGTGTTGCTGGAATATTGAGTACAATACACAGAGAAAAAAAAAGATGTGGAGAAAATCAATAGAGATCTTTCTCACATCCATGATTAGACTGTGGATATTTGCATCGTGATCAGGGAGGTGACTTTCTGATTTCGTGATCGTCCTCCGACCGGTTATACAATCCAAAGTGTTTAATCCGCTTCCGCTGCGATTTGGATTCCGATAATGAACTGTAATCCTAAATTCATTTTTGTTTATTCATTAAATTAAATCTTCACCCTTTATTAAAATATAAAGAGTAATAATCAATCAGCTGGAATACATATAAAGTGTCGTTGAAGAAGAATTAAAGAAAATTATTATTATTATTATTATTATTTCCTAATCAAGATTTCCGATGCCCAAATTAAACTACCACTATTACCCAAGATGACCTCACTAACAAGTGTCTGTAAAGTTGTTCTATCTTCAAATCTTTTATCGACACCAGATTATACTGTGATGATAATCTACAAAGTTAAAAAAGAATTGGTATTTTCAAAACCTGGCGATAAAGCTTGAACAACAATATGGCAAGATGAGTATTTTGACATCACTTATTATAATGGAAGGTTTTACCCTATAAATAGCTATTGTCAAATAGTCCCCTATGATGTTAGAGGGGATAATCCAATTATGTCACAACAAGTAGCAAACAATATAGCAGAAAGTCTTCTTCAAGAAATTAAAACCCATGGAAGAATGTATACATTGTAGAATCATCAAGAAGATTATTGGTGGTTACACAACAAGAATTGAACTTGCGAGGACGAGGAAGAAGAGAGAGACAACCTACGGAACTTACGAATTCTAGGTTTTCGAAGTGGACTTGAGCACTAACAAGTGGACAGAGATCAAGGATCTAGGCAAAAAATAAACTCTATTTTTGGGCAATAATTCTTCAATATGTATTGAATCGGATGGTGTTTATTGCAAGCCTAATAGAATATACTTCCCCGATGTTTGCATGGATACTCATAGGTTTGGGAGAGTCGGAGAACATATGAGAATCTACAACATTGAAGATGGAAGCATCGAGCCATATTTCTTAGGGGATTCGTGCAACCGTCTTACTCCAACCTATAGTCTTTTTAGTCCAACGTGGGTTGAACAAAGTTTCTACTAATAAACTACAATGTTAAAGATTTTCTCTTAGCTATAATTATAGTTTAATTGCCTGTTTATTTTGTTTTAATTTTGGAGTGTTCAAAGGTTGCTTGCTGATTATATCTCAACTTAATTTATTTTTCTGTTTACCTTGACATGGTGATCATGCATTTGGTTAAAGGCAGCAGCCAGAATTTGATGCAGAGTTTATACCTGGTTGGAACAATTTGCATTAGTTATTTATAGAATTCATGACCAAGCTCGATCGTCAATGGAAGATCATCATAATTTGTTACAGTTACAGGACTAATTATCTTACTCTCTCAATGCAAGATTGATATCAGAGCTCACTAATTAAGGTTCAAAACTGATTTCTAACACAGTTCTTGATGTTCAGATTAGTCCTCACAACAATCACAAACATGTCCAGCAGCCATAATCACAAATAAAATAACATTGAACATACCAACAAGTGAAATCAGCCCAGAATTAGCAGCTATATACACACTACTTTTGTAACCCCAGTTGCTATTCCTTCAACTGAAACCGATTATCGAAAAAAATCACAAGAAACCAGTAAGATCACTCAATCAGAATATTAGCATTGCTAGTTACCACAGTCATTACAGTCTATTGGCACCATTTGTTCTTCTAGCTTCATTTGTGCTACAAGCCTATATGCATTGCAAGAATAATTGCATTCGGATCCATTTATGGTCTTGTACATAACATTTGAATGATTTCAATGACCAAAAGAAACAACTAGATCAGATTAAATTACTCAGACCAACATCTGCAATCAAAATAACAAAAAAATTTCATTTATTTCATGAACTTTCCATATATATTCCCAAATTACAAAAGCAGAACAGAATATTCTGCATTTGCTGTCACATCCCTAAAAAAACCAAATTGTATCCACCAATTTGATGACAGAAACCAAGAATCAGAAAAATCTAACAACAACCCATTTGTTCAAATCCTATATCGAACCTCCCAAATCAATCTTACTCTCAATGCAAGATTGATATCACAGCTCACTAAGGTTCAAAAGCTGCTTTCTAACACCACATAGTTCTTGGTGTTCAGATTAGTCTTCACAACAATCACATACATGTCCACAGCAGCCATAGTCACAAATAACATTGAACCTACCGACAAGTGAAATCAGCACAGAATTAGCTTGCTATATACACACTACTTACTTGTAACCCCAATTGTAAAAGCTGGCATGCTGCCACTGAAACCGATTATCGAAAAAATCACAAGCCTTACACTCAATCAGAATGTTAGCATTGCTTGGAGTGTTAAAATGTTGTTGCTGCTTAACTTAATTTGATGCAGAGTTATACCTGTCTGGAACAATTTGCATAAGTTATTTATAGAAGTCATGACCAAGCTCGAAACATCGATCCTCAATGGAAGACCATCATTCGTGTTACTATTACAGGACTAATTATCGTACTCTCAATGCAAGATTGATATCACCAGCTCACACTAAGTTTCAAAAGCTGCTTTCCAACACATAGTTCTTGATGTTCAGATTAGTCCTCAAAACAATCACATACATGTCCAGTAGCCATAATTACAAATAACATTGAACCTACCGACAAGTGAAATCAGCGCAGAATTAGCTGCTATATACACTACTTACTGGTAACCCCAATTGCAAATGCTGCAACTGAAACTAGTTATCGAACAATCACAAGCCTGTAAAGATCACTCAATCAGAATATTAGTATTGCTAGTTATCACAGTCATTACAGTCTATTGGCACCTTTTGTTGTTCTAGATTCATTAGTGCTACTTGAAGATTTTTTTGGTCTTTCACAAGTGTTTTAATGACTTATACATCCATTTATGATCTTTTACCATAACATTTGAATGATTTCAATGACCAAAACAAACAACAACTAAATCAGATTAGATTAGTCAGACCAACATCTGCAATCAAAATAACATAAAAAAGTTTCGTATTATTTCATGAACTTTCCATATAAATTCCCAAATTACAAAAGCAGAACAGAATATTCTGCACTTGCTATCACATCCCCACCAAAAAGAACCAATTTTTTCCACCAAATCAGAAATCTAACAACAACCCATTTGTTCAAATCCTATATCGAACCCGAATCCATCTTTTTTAACTACACAAAATGACTCTTGTCAAGCCAAGAACCAAACAAGACACAGTGAAGAAAAACATAGTCACAAAGTCTCTAGCAGACCATTTTTTCACAATCTTCGCTTCCACTCTCAAGCTCTTAGCCCTCCTCAGCGCATCAACCTCCTTCAACAGATCGAATTCGATGCCTTTCTTCTTCAACTCCTCCACACACTTAGCCAGCAAATTCCCATCTTCCTTCTCTCTTTCCAGCAGCCTCTCCAGGTGACACTCAACGTCTGATTTGTATCGAACGGCCCAGATCATCCCCAGAGAACAGAGCAGAGAACACACGGATGGGATCCAAGACCGGTGACACAACGAGGCCCTCGAAGAGGCGTTGAAGAGGAGAATTAGTGAGATGGAGTGGAAGAGGAAGAAGAAAATGTAGAGCTGTGTGAGTTCTTTCCTGACAGAGTCGATTTGAGTTTCTTTGAAAGAGATTCTGTTGAGAATCAGCTCCTCTTCTTTGAGCCATTGCTTGAGAAGAAGCTTGTGTGTCGGCGTCTCGGCGATTTGGTGAAGTGGGTGTGTCGGCTTCGGCTCCATTATTGACGATTTCGTGCTCTGATCATCAGCCATTTTGAATTGAGAGAAAAATATTTGCTTTTGAGAGAGAGAGAGAGAGAGAGAGAGTTTACAGTGAAGAGAGTAGCTGTTTTTTTTAAAACGGTCCTCGAAATTTAAAAATTTAACGGTCGAATTGGGAAATTTTAAAAAAATATAAATGTGTTTTGACGAGAATGCCCCCGCCATCTGTGATTGAATACCCGGGAGCGTGTATAGCCTTTTTAATTTTTATAACGGCTTTTAGAGGGATTAGGGAAATGACGGGTTCACCCTCCTATTTTATTTGTAAACCGCAACGGTCATGTAACTTTTTCTTTTTTTTTTAATTATTGATTTTGTGGAGGAATATCATAATCTTCATAGAAAATTCCTATTTACATGATTAAAAAAATCAATCCAAATTAAATAGTTTAAACATTAAATTATTTGATTTAAGAATTTTTTATTTTTTATTTTTTATTTTTTAATATATTATTGTCATGGGGTATCAAACTGATCGAATCGAAATATCATATCGGACCGAATCGAATCTCAAAAGTCTACGGATCAGATCAGATTAGAGCTATATTTTGTTACTCTGTTCTAAGATCAACTAACCGGCTTCTTTGAAGCTACCCTTTAAGGCTTGAAGCTTCTTTGTAACAGCCACGTGAAAATGATTGCAAATTCGCAATCACTCATGCTTTGGTCATGCTTATGTACTCTTATATAATTTGCAATGCGAAATCAATGAAAATATAACAGAAATTAAAGAATTAGAGAATTAGCAGTACTTGAAGAATGAAATATTGAAATTGATGAGATAATCTTTCAAAAAAAAAAAAGTAAGATGAGATATGGCCGTTGGAGGCCGGAGATTTTGAAGGAGTAAATCAGAGAAAATCGAAGTTTGAAAGTTGGAGCTTCGAATGAGAGAATCAAGGTATGTTGACACTGCAAGATAATTGATTTGTTTGAAATTGAAAATTGAAATAAATTTTCAAAGATATAATTAATTTGTTTGAAATTGAAAATTGAAATAAATTAATTAATTTATATGAGAGAATCAAGGTATGTTGACTCTTCAAGATAATTGTGATTCCCAATCTAAAATTAATTATTTAATATATTTTTTTCCAATTAAATAAATATTTAAATCTCCTTTTTCAATTTATTTGATTTGACAAAATAATTAGTTTTCACTTTTCAATGAAAACTGTAACTAGCAAGCAAGAGTTAATATAATATACTAAATGTTTTTTAAAAGTATTGGATCGGACATGGGCTGAATCCGATTGAATTCGGATTTGTCCGGTATCCAAAGTATATAATTCTTAAATCCGATCAACGTTCGGATATTATATTTAGAGTCTAAAACCACTAATTTGGTGAAGTTATTCCTAAATGGCCATTAATTTTTTTAAATGGTTCAAATTAGTCATTTCATAAAAAGAAAGTATCAATTATTGCCACTTTGCTCTTTAATTGTTTTTTTTTTTACAAAATTTAACATTATGTAATTTAAACAACAAGCTCCAAAATAACAAGCTTCAGTCAAATTGGCGATATTTTGTAATTTAAACAACAAATTAAAGAGACATCTTGGATGCTCAATAAGCAAGCCAAAAAAAAACATCATAAGATTTTAGTACGATACTACAAAATGAAAAATGTCATAAAGAACTAAATTATGGTTCAAGTTTTCCGTGATTGGTGTGGGCTTGTTCTCAAGAACGCTTCCCAACTGCAATGCTTGAAATTAGTGTGTAAGTTGCAGTTCTTTGTGGGTGTCATGTCACGGATAACGACAGTCTTCTGTTACATTTTGACATAATGGCCGTTAATGAACAATGTTTTATTGAAATGGTGATTTTGAAACAATTTAAATAATAAATGGCCATTTTGAGACTCCACCTACCAATTAATGGTGTCTAGTGTTATTTTCTCTTATATTTATCAGATTGGATTTATCCGAATCCGTATAATACCGGATCGGGATAGTAAAAATACTAATCGGACTCGGATCTGATTCGTTTGACACCTCTAGTTATTACTGATGTAGGACAGTTTAGGAGAATTTCAATTCTAGTTGGATTTATTTTGTAATTTATTTTCAATTCTAATTGAATTTGTTTAGGATTTCCTTTGTAGTTGGTTTTTTTTTTTTTTTTACTATAACTCAAATTAACCTTTGTGTAATTTTGCTCGAATCCCCCAGAATTTGGGTAGCTTGAGTTAGCGGCAAAAAATAACTTAAAAAAGAAATCCTAATCAAATTCAATTAGAATTGAAATTAAATTACCAAAATAAATCCAATTAGAATTATACCACCAAAAAGAACCCTCAATCAAGGTGAAACCTTGTTCAGTATTTCTTTCTTGTGCTTATAAACCATTCAAACAAGGTTTTGGAAGGATCCGGTGGTAGTTTGTGTTTTGCCTACAAACTGTTCGACGAAATTACCAAGTGAACACGATCAGGGTGTTGTTGCACCACAACAATATTTTCCAAAATGATGTACGATTTGGATGCAGAGATAAACAAAGAAATGGAAAGGATGCAACTTCAATCACGCCCCAGTCAGCAAAATCCAGCAGATGTTGTGCAGACCGTACAGGGCTCCCGCAATGAAGCCAAGGCCCAAAAAATCATGAACTTGCATTTGACGATGCCTGAGGCTATTGAAATTGATTTAACAAAAGTTCCCGATACTTTGAATGATCTGATCACATCTAAGACCGACTTTACTGATGATGAGTGGGCAGATATTCCTGCGATTCATCTTTACCACACGACTGACCTTGAGATCTGTCGGTTAGGTAGGCTAGTTCTGCCGAGACTGGTAACTGGAGTATCTCAGGCTGATATTGGAGCGTTGCTGTTCTTGGCTTTCCAACTTTACGCCCCTGGTCGTCATGGACGTACAAACAAGCTTTTTGAAGAGCCGCGCTTTGTAACCATTGATTATGTCCTATTTTTCCGTAAATTACATGTTTAAAGCTACACTTTACAGGCTCTTGTATGCATCGAATGCAAACGATGTAGGGAGGGATGTTAAGAGGTTTCTATATGATATCCATTCAAGTCACACAGGGATGCATATTGTTCAAATTTTCACTAGCTTCTGTCTTGCATTGGACTGTGAACCAAAGTTTTTGTTAGAGGTCACATATGCTCTAAATCTGTTGAACGAAACAAAGGAAGCAAAACATGCGTGGCAAATGTGGAAATATGGAAATATGGAAGAATCTTTGATCATTCTTTTATGGCTGCATTACAGACAAAGGCATGCCCCAGATATGTGTACCTGTTTGCCTCTATCCTCAAGAATATTAGCCCAAGCAGTGATGAAAACATCCATCAAATTGAGCGAAGAGGACAGAATCAGATGTGATAAAGGGGCTAAAATGATTCCGAGTATCATCCGGGTAGACGGAGGAGTGACTCGAACCCACAACCTCGTGGTGTAAATGTAAGATGTATATCACTTGACCTACCTTATCTCGTCCTGATCCAATTAGTTATAGTTTGTTATATTTTGAATTATCTCTGTTTGTCCCTCTACATATTAGATTTCAATTCAATTATTTATAGTCGTTCCTATTTGTGAGATCACTACGACCACATATTATATAAATTTACTTGTTAAATGCATCTTAAACACTATTGTTGTGTCTTATTTAGTAGTAATTTGGTTTAATATCGTCAATGGGAAGTTGTCCTTTAAGCTTTGTCCAAAAGGATAAGCAAAAATATTCTAGATAGGTGACCTATTTTGAAATTGAAATTTAAAAGGTCTTATTCCGTGGCCTTAAAACATAATTTTATTATGTGGCCTGGCCACACAATAAGAATATAATATATCTAACAACTATATAGTATAAATATGAATATAATAAATACGAGCATTATAAAATTGAAAATCTTCCATTAAAATTTCATTTTCTAGTAATTTTCATTATACATGACATATAAATTTTAATACCAAAAAGAAGACATAGGTGGTTCAAACATAATGTGACTACTATCTTGATTCATACAATATTAATAATTTAATATATCATGTCATAAAATTTAAACGGTTTTATATATAATCACGAATATGTCATATGTAGAGCCGAAAAGCTATATGAGAATGAACTTTCAGAATAATAATGCAAATTATTGACAACATATATGTCGATATAGATATTTTTATCTTTGGTTGTCATTCGCCATCATGACTAAGCATTTACTCATAGTTTAAAAATTCTCAATTTTCATATCATAGAAATATATTACATCAAATTTAAAAAATAAAAACAAAAATGTAGATAAAAACATTAAAGAATATCATCAATTTTTCATTTTACATTGACGGAAATATCACCGATATTTCACGGATATATTTTTGATATTATGTAAAAATACATTATAAGTCCACCAATATCGATATTTTATGGATATATTATGGATATTTCCAATATATTTTACATAAAAGATATTATACATCATATATATATATATATATATATATATATATATATATCGGTACTCTTAAATTATGAAAATATCGACTAATATATAGCGGAAACTGTGTGTTACAACCCCAAATGTGAGTATGGGTTATTGCCTACGCAAAGGGCTTGGTGTGAATGTCATCAAGTTAAACCAAAGCACATGTTGGGTGGGCATGATCATAGGGCAGCATATGTGTTGTGTGTTAGCTTGAGTGAGCTACTACAAGAAAATTGCTCTTTTACGATGCCATTGAGATCTCACCAAATCTTAAGTACTAATATGCGACATGGTTAAGGCGATGAGGTGGTGACACTTACTTTTGTGTTGTTAAATCCTTTGATGACATTGTGATATTTGTCTCCAAAAATTACTTTTTGTTACATAAGTATAGTGTCACTATAAATATCAAAAGAGTTTAATTTGTTACAAAGCAACACTTTTAGCGAAACTTGAAATACGTCACGCAGAGGTGAATGCTGATTTGGAACATAAAAACGTAACTGAACTGGTCCTGTTTACTCGGAACGTAGTGAAAGAAGGGTGAAGATATCGAGCGGAAAAAGAAAAAAACCAATGACTTCGAATGAATTGAACGAGGTGAAAATTATATATAGTGATAGTAAGGTGTTTGTTCCACTATTAAAACACATTTTAAGAAAGATTTAGTTAAACTACATGGATTTTTATTCTTTTTTTTTTTAAGTGACTAAATTATGTAGCTTATTATTTTATATATAGAACTAAACATGATCTAGATATTAAAAGTTGGAGTGGATTGAAAATATATAATCACTTCTTATTAAAATTTGTACTTATCAACAAAAATGAAAAAAAAATCAAAAACAAAAACAAGCAAAGTTATTTTGTTCTTGATGATGCCTTTGCGAAAGCTAATAAACTCCATGAGCGCAAAGTTTTTGAAGAAATTACCAAAAGAACAGCTGATCATCTCTATCTATCTATCTATCTATCTGGGCAGCAACCTTGAAACCACTGTTGGTAACTCATAAAAGGATGAATTTGATTGAAATTGAAAATCTGGGCTGCCTTGAAACTGCAGACACATCCAACTTCCGGTGGCCGCCTTCCGATCATTATTGCACAAAAAACCAGCAGCCACTTCTTGAAAACTCCCCATGCTTTCTGAGACTGTTGTAATCATGTAAAATGAAGCCAAGACAAGCAGAGACAGAAAGTAAAAAACTTTTGACGAATTGAAGAACACATAGTACGCTACCAACGATAGGTAATACGATGGGCAATACATCTGTAACTCTTTCAAGTTTGAACTGGATTGAATTGGATTGGACTAGACTGGAAACTGATTAGAAGAGCAGAGAATGTAAAAACTGTGAGGAAGATACAGATATTAGTTGAATATATATATAAAAAAATCCTCCATAAAATGTGCAGAAAATGTTCCATTGTTGAGTGAAGCAATAAAAGCATGGGGCCCTTTTTCTGTTATACCAAATTAAGTTTGCAGATGGTGATCTGAATTGAAGGACTTGTGAGATGTATATTTTTTTTGTTTGTTTGTTTGTGCGATTGATTGATTTGTTTTCTACAATATTCATTCATGGCATATTAATTGGGTTGGCTTGGTTGAGGTTCCATATATTAAGTATCAAATAGAAACGTGCCCAGTTGATTGTGAATAGTTGATCAGTCACTTGTAAACTAATACAAATTTTTAATGAGAGTTTTGTTGTGGATTAAAATTGATGTTCGGATTATTTTTGCTTGGGATTTTTGTTGAATCCATGATAAGTAATTGCTCCAAATGAACATTTTTATTAATAATAATAAAAAAAACAATAAGAAAAACTTCGAATTTTACTAAAACGGGAAATTTTTTAGATAATTTTTTAGATATTAACAAATTCTAAAGGAACTTTCCTCAACGAAATTAACAAAACAAGCCGTACTGAAAATGGAAATTCCTACTACAAGTTAGTAAGTTCCAAAAATACAGTAAAAAAGGGAAAAAAATATCTCAAAAACAAAGGCTCACACTACTGAATTTGGGAAAAATAGTTGTGTAGATGACTATATTATGAATTCAAATCCGATATCGTTTACCCCTTTCGTATAAGTTTATTTTAAATATGAATACTCCACTGAGATGTATTCAAAAGCAGAGCTCCTTTTTTATATATTTTGTTTCTGATAGCTTGTCTCATAAAGAATGAAGTCCCCAACCTTCAAGTGCCATTGATATGCCACTCAACTAAACACCATTTATTGTCTGTTTAAAAATTTGATCTCCTTAATTATTAGATTTTGACAAGAGTTTATCAAAACCACAACATCAACTTGCTACGTGGTCCAAGTGTCTAACTACACACCTATCTTAATGTTACCGTCTCGAATACGAGTTAGGGGACGTTTGTTTTTTGTTTGAAGATTAAACATTTCTGAATTTTTCCAAACACTGAATAGAGACTAAAATTTAAACTTTAATGACATTTTTTTTCCTCACATCTGAATGTATTGTCAATACGTTTGCTTTTTTAAAAGTAAAATTGTCTGAAAATAATTAATTTTACATTAAACAATTATATATATAATATGTATAAAAACAATCTAAAAATAATAATTATATATGAACACATATGATCACGATATTCTTCTTCGATTACAAACAAATTTCATTTTTACTATGGAAAGAAAAAGTTTTTTTTTAAATAAAAATAAAAGGTGCAGCTTAAAAACTCATACAAAACACTCTAAAAAAATTATGTATAAATACATCACCCTAATATCATAATAAAATATTGATATTAAACACTAGTATGAGTAGTGATTATGGTTTTTTTTACTTTTAAATCTATTTAAAATAAACAATATATTAAAATAAAGATTTCTATATCATATATAATTATGATGAAATTTGAAATATGTTATACATGTGGAATATTATCGGAAAAAAAGATTTTGGATTGTATTTAATGCAATTCAGTGATTTGTAATTAAGTATGTGTTTGGTATGGCTTTTGTAAAGATCAAAAACATTTTTTTAATATTAGAAGTCATTTTGAAGTTTTTTTTAATTGTTTGACAAAACTCAAAACAGTTTTTTTAATATATGAATTGTCTCAATTACCCTTTATAAAAACCATTGTATGTCTACTTGGAAAAGTCCAAATTTTGGGCTTTTCCAAAAAGCTTTTTTGAGTTTTTTTTTTAAACATACGAATTGTCTCAAATGCTCGTACAACTCTTTCATTATAAATACATTGTCAACACCTTTTTAGTAATTCACAAAACCAAAAACTATTTTAAAAAAATACATTGTCAACACTTTTTTTTGTAATTCACACAGTCAAAAGCTTTTTTTGTTAGAAACTATATTCATTAGAAACTCTACTACAAAAAGATCTATTCCAGAATCTTTGTTTGAAAAGTCATACCAAACACACTCTAAGTGAAAAGTCAGGATTTTGTACTTTTTATTTTAAGTTGTTTTTTGGTATTTTTAAGTTGTTTGACCACTTAAAAAAACAAATAAAACATCGTAATTATTACGATTCATGCACATTCAGTTTTAAGTGGAAAAAATAAACGACCCCTTAGTTTAGCCGATAAGATCTCTTTCTCGAGATCTCGAGATGGAATTATAATCACATAAGGGTTTACTCTTTACTTTTTTGAATTTGAATCATCTGTTGAGCCGATCTTTGTACTGATCTATATGGATCTGTTGACATATATAAATGTGTAATCAATTACTGTAATTGCTCCAAATGAGTTTTTATTAATAATAATCAAAGAAAACAATAAGAAAAACATCGAATTTTACTAAGACAGGATATGTTGAGATATTAAAAAATTCTAAAGGAACTTTCCTCTATGAAATTAACAAAACAAACCGTGATGAAAATGGAAATTCCTTCTCAAAGTTATTAAGACCCCGTCATGCAGCTGTTTTTTTTTCGTTTTTGTTTTCCAAAAACGATTTCGAATTCGTGTTCGTTTAACCGTTTTTCATTTTATTTTCGAAAAACAAAAAAAAATGAAAAACACAATTAGTGTTAAAAATGAAAAATTTGAAAAACATTTGAAAGTTATTTTTCGTTTTTCGTTTTTGTTTTTTTTTTCACTTTTTTTTTTATAAAAAAAATCATTTTTTTTCTTACTTTTCTCGATCTTCCCGTCACTATTCTTCTTCATCTTCTTCCAGACTCCTTTTCTTCTTCTTCTTCGCCGCCGATCGGCTTCTTCTTCTTCGCCGCCGATCGGCTTCTTTTTCTTTGCCGCCGATCGGCTTCTTCATCTTCTTCGCCGATCCGCTGCTTCTTCTTCTTCTTCTTCTTCTTCTTCTTCGCCGAGTCCACTTATTAGTCATCCAGCGAAGTTAAAAATTTCCTTTCCTTGAAATTTTACCGAACTTTGTTTGAATACCAGCTTTTCAATTTCCTTTCCTTCCACTTCCAGTGTAAAATACCCATTCATGCTTAAAAATTTCAGCCTCCCAATGAAATCTATGGCTAATAAACATATTCCTTCAAAAGTTGTATATACACTGTTCGATAGAAGTCCTAAACGAATTGGTGTTTCAACAATTGATCACAATTAACTACGCTGGATATGTGATTGATGTTGAAAAGAGTGTGGTTAAAAATGGTTATTTTACAGGTAATGGTACTTCTCATAATGATTGCAATGACGATGTGTGTACTAATGATGCCCCTACATGTTCTTCTTCAGGGAGTTTACTAGATAGGCGATTTGTGATTGGAGTTTTAAAATTTTTATAGCAATGAAAGATGTCTTGAACTGGGAAGAAGATACCATGCATTGATTATAAAGAGTGAAGTTAGTGTTAATCAGTTTGTAGGAACTAGTCATGTTGGTATGTTTGCTAAATGTGGAGATATGAGTTTACTGATAACACGTTTAACTCTAGATTTTGTTAACTTAACTCCAGTTTACTGAATTTCATGTGTAATGTTCTGGTGACTCACTTTTATTCAAATTATATATATATATATATGTATATGTATATATATATATATGTATTCGGTGAATCAATTTTCTTCTCTGATTCATTATTATATTTTTCTCTTTATTTTTGCAACAATTTTTAAATTATGAGTTATTTGATAATTATTTGGGATGAATTATTGACTCCCTTTTATTCAAATTAAAAATTGCAATAGAAAAAATATAAGAAAAATTATAATTTTTGATATTTTTCAGTTATTCTACCAGACGTGTTTTTACTGTTTTCATTTTCAGAATTCAGCTTTCAGTGAAGCTACCAGACGCGTTTTTACTGTTTTCAATTTCAGGATACAGTTTCCCGTATATGCTACCAGACACGTTTTCAGAATTCGAAAAACAAAAAAAAACATTATTTTTATTTTCATTTTTATTTTTAAAAAACAATCACTGAAAAACGCTTACAGGACAGACCATAAGATTCAAAAATACAGTCAAAAGGGGGGAAAAGAATCTAAAAAACGAAGGCTGACACGACTGAATTTGGAAAAAATAGTTGTATAGATAACTATATTATGGATTCAAATCCGATATCATTTGCCTTTTCCTTGTAAGTTTAGTTTAAATATGAATACTCCACTGAGATGTATTCAAAAGCAGAGCTCATTTTTATATATTTTGTTTCTGATAGCTTGTCTCATAAAGAATGAAATCCCCAACCGTCAAGTGCCATTGATATGCCACTCCAACTAAACACCATTTATTGTCTGTTTAATAATTTGATCTCCTTATTAGATTTTGACAAGAGTTTATCAAAACCACAACAACAACTTGCTACGTGGTCCAAAGTGTCTAACTACACACATAACTTAATGTTACGGTCTCGAATACGAGTTATGAGTCGTTTGTTTTTTTATTTAAAAACTGAACAATCTTTGATTTTTTTAAAGATTGAATATGGAATAAAATCTGAGTTTAAATGACATATTTGTTTGTTTTTTTCCTTATAATGAATGTATTGTCAACAAGTTTGTTTTTTTAAAAGTAAAATTGTCTGAAAATAAGTAATTTTATATTTATTATACTCATCTTAAACAATTAAAGATATAATATGGAATAAAAACCATTCAAAAATAATAATTATATATGAACACATATGATCACGATCTTCTTCTTCAATTACAAACAAACTTCATTTTTACTAAGAAAAGAAAATGTTTTTTATTTAAAAAATAAAATGGGAAGCATGAAAACTCACACAAAACACTCTAAAAATAATAATATATAAATACATCACTCTAATATCATAATAAAGTATTTATATTAAACATCAATATGAGAAGTTATTAGAGTTCTTTTTTATTTTTAAAGTTATTTAAAATAAGCAATATATTAAAATAAAATTGAAAATATGTTAGATATGGGGAATAGTATCGGAAGAAAAGATTTTGAATTACATTTAATGCAATTCTGTGATTTGTAATTAAGTGAAAAATTAAGATTTTTTACTTTTTATTTTTAAGTTGTTTTTTGGTATTTTTAGTTGTTTGACTACTTAAAAAAACAAAACAACTTAATAATTATGATTTAAATCCATTAATTTTTAAGTGGAAAAAATAAACGACCCCTTAGTTTAGCCGGTAAGATCTGTTTCTCATGATGGAATAATGGGTTTAATCTTTACTTTTTTGAATTTAGATCATGTGTTGAGCTGATATTTATTCTGATCTATATAGATATGTTAACATGTGTAATCAATAATTGTAATTTATTTATTTTATTTATTTCTCTTACATTATTTTTAAATACAGAATCTTATTCTCAAGTGCTTTAGATCGGAAAAAAGATTGTAAAAATCCTTATTCTTTAGACTTATATATATATATATATATATATATATATATATATATATAAACTTAAGTTTTTGGGTCAAACATAAACTTAATATTGTATTATTAGAGCAGATTTTGTCAATAAGATCGTAGATTCGTATCTTCGAGCAAATAATACACCATTATCTTATGTTAAAAGAATGAATTGAAAAGGTTTATTGGGGTTGGTTTCTGTCGGCTATTATCAAGAAGCATAATTAATGTAGGAGGAAACAGGAAAAAATAAAAAAAAATTAAAAAAAAAAAAAAGTAGGAGGAACAAGTACAATTATTACAAGGACCGCAGATTTGCAGTTGATAGTTGGAATAGAATCCAATAGACATAAATGTTGAACAAGAAAATCATAGATGCACCGAGTGCACTATAAAGTAGTACACCATGGTACTAATCGAAGATGTGTATGGATGTCAATGGTACGGATTGGGTATGAGTTTTCCATTACCATTCTCAATACCAATTTGTATAAGAAATATTATCTCCGATGAATACCTATTTTAAAATAAACGGTACGGATTCAGGGATTCCCTAATTCCCCATTAGGGGATTGGTTTTTTTACCACATATCATCATCATTTCATTAATGTATTTTTTTAAAGACTTTTTGAAAAAAAATTATAAATATTATTGAATAATATGAAAATAGTGTGAAGGGTATATTATGAATAATGATCTGGAATTGACCGGTGTTTTAATGGAGGAAAAAATTGGAAAAAAAAAGAGAGGGAAATTATGTTAGTGGGAGGGAAAACTAATAAGGAAATTTATGTTTATATATATATATAGGATAATTTTCACCTCAGTGCGCACTATAAATATTTATCAATGTGTTGTATATAGACTATTAGATTAAATTGTTTTGACCCAATCGGTATACACTTGTCAGTGTTTATCCATAATTCATGGCCCACATACAATATACTGATATATTTTATACCAGTGTGCATTGACGAAAAAAGGAGTATGTATGTATATATATATATATACAGGGGCGGACCCACATAAAGACCAGGTACGGCCTGTGCCCCACCTCAAATTTTCAAAAACAAATCATTTTATGTTTATATATATATCACAAATAACACAACTTGACATATGTTGTTACACATCATTGTTGGTTTATTGTCTTCATTTCATTAGTTTTAGTCACTGGTTCAATTGTTTCCAATTTCTTTATCAAATTTCCGTTTTTTTCTATAGCAAAATAATTCTTTTTCTTTTTCTCCTCATTGTTAAATTCTTAAATACCATTAATTTGTGGTTTACTTAATTCAATTTAATTATATAGTAAATTATCTTATCTATTATTATTTTGAAATTTTCTTATTTCTAACATTTTTAGTTTGACATACCTAACATATCCAATCAATAACCCTAAAATCTCAAATTTAAATTTATTATATTAAAATAGTTCATCTATTATTATGATTCATTTTATTTTATCCTTTATATTTTTCTTTATTTTATTATTCTAATTTATTTAGAATCAATAATTAGAAAAATAAAAAATTCAAAAACATTTCTAGTAATATTTATTAATCAATTATTTTTGTATAAATTTAAAGTGAATTCATTATAAATACAAAACAAATTTTTTTTATTATAAACTATATTTTAATTTTTTTACGAATAAATACTATAATTTTTCATTGTTCATGTTGTTTTTCTTGTTATTGTTTATTTTTTTAATATTTTGTTTCTTGTTTTTAATTCTTTTAAATGTAAAATTATTTAATTCATTTTGAGTAAGTATTCTATTTTTTTTTATTAAAAATTCATTATACCTTCAATTTTTATATAAAAAAAACACCTTTTATTATGATTTTAAATTTTCATTAATTTTTTTAAAAAATAATTGTTTTTTGTTCAAGTGCCCTACCTCGTTAAAATTTCAGGGTCCGCCACTGTATATATATATATATATAAATAGAAATGTTCAAGTCAGTGCGCACTGATATGACTTCATCAGTGCGTTGGATGTGGACCATTAGATTTATATATTTTGACTCAAAGTGTTTGCACTTGTCAAAACTTCTCCATAATTAGTGGTCCACATGCAACGCACTGATATAAGTTATATCAGTGCCCACTGACCAGAACAGGACTGTATATATATAGTCATTTTCTCCTCAGTGCGCACTGATATAAATTACATCGGTGCATTGCATGTGAGACATAGATTATGGATAAACACTGACAAATGCATACAGACTGAGTTAAAGCAATTGAATCTAATTGTCCATATACAACAAACTAATAAATATTTATCAGTGCACACTGAGGTAAAAAATTTTCTATATATATTTATAGCAAGTATGGGGACGGGACGGGACGGGACGAAACTTGAAATCCCATAACATAACCGTACCGAAATTAAATCAGAGATTGAAAAAAATACCGACCATATACCACAACTTATATAGTACGATTAGAAACGTCTATAACGGAACAAGTCCCTACGAATCTCCGAACTAATAGATAATTTTAACATTCCTAAAGATATGATATATTATATATATATATATATAACAAGAAAACAAGAGAAAATATATGTTATCGTGCAAAGTGCTCCATCCGATCACCAGAAATGCCGAAAATGTGATAATACACATGTATCCTTCTCTGTGTTTTTTGTCATACATCACATTTTCAATTAGTGACCGGATGCATTACTATGTAGTCCACGATGCACCGAAGATTTTCTGAATAAGCGACGTGTTCAGTTTGTAAAGCAAAAGCTGTCAAATCATGTCAGATTTTGGCAAGAAGCTGGATCATTTATTCACTTTTTTACCCGAGAGGTCTCTGATAAGATGTGGATCCCAGAAGCCTGACTTGATAAAAAAAAACCATAGAACCACTTCACATTGATGATGCAAAGCTACTATCTGGAGTACGTGGCCACGTGGCCTCGAAATATATCTTTTACGTGGATCAAACAGATGCATTAAAGTTTTGGCTCTAGAATTTCAATAGAGAAGTATAAAAAATGATGCCATTACTGGTGAAGATTAATTGCTTATATTTATGTTTCTGCTTTTCTTCTTTACTTCTGCATTTGTATACAATTCTAACTGCTGCAGCATTTATATTACCCTTATATAATTGTAACGTTACGTAGTCACACAATTGCAGTCCTGACTTTTTTTATTTTTGTTAGGACCATCCTATCGGTGTATGTAACATAATTGCGGTCCTAAATTTTTTTGTTAGAACCATTCTAATAGGTGTATGTAACATATTTACGGTCTTAACTTTTTTTGTTAGGACCATCCTAATCAGTAAATAGCTCCGTAAAATCAACCTACAACAACAACTTTAACAACTAGAAATGAAGAACATTAATGAATCAAACATGATAGGCCATTCCGACTTCAATCAGGGAGGAGGGTGGAATCCCAAGTATGGTTGCTGGACGGCGGCTGTTCCGCCTAAGAAACCCGTAAACGGTGTTGATGGTAAGCCTCTTCACATAAGATGAGACCTCACTTGCTTGAACATAAGTATTGCTTGTCATGTAAGCAACACCAGCTTCCTTAGCCTCCATCAGCACTCTCACCGCCTCCTGACTGGATTTCAGGCATCGAAACACAGCTCTTCTCCTTTCTTCGGTTCCACCACCGCCACCATTGCATTCATGTCTCAGGAACTCTGCTAAGTTCTCAATCAGCCGCGTTTCAAACTTATAGCTGTCCCTCAAATCTTTGTATCCATACCTAACCATTGTATCGAATTAGAACAATTCAAGTATTCGCGATGACAATTGGCGAAAAAAATCAGAGAAATTACCTCACGATGCATCGAAATAGACATAATTCTGAAGGGCCAATCCTGGTAACAAGAAATGCTCAGAAGCTGAAACCTTTGGGACCATAACATACTGAATAGTTACAAAGATGAGAATCATGTGAAATGCAGGAAAATTGGCGACAAAATGCGCAAACATTGGCGGAACACCAGACGTGACATTGGAGTAAATCAAGCCAATTCCAGGAACCCTGATAATTCCTAGACTTGGTTTGTTTGTTTTTTTTTAATAAAACCGGCGGTTAAACCACCGGTTTTAGCCGGTTTTTTGGAGAGATATAACCGTAACAGAACCGCCGGAAACCAGTTTCCAACCGGTTTTGTAACCGCCGGTTTCAGTTTCTGTTTCGGTTTCGGTTTCGGTTTTGGTTTTTTGAATCCGGTTTCAGTTTTTAACCGTCGGTTTAACCAAACCGTGGACACCTCTAAGTACACCCGGGTACTGATCGAAGATGTGTATGAATGTCAATGGTACGGGTCTGGTATGTGTTTCCAATTACCATTCTCAATACCAATTTGTATGAGAAATATTATCCCCGATGAATATCCACCTTAAAATAAACGGTACGGGTTCGGAGATTGGTTTTTTACCACATATCATCATCATCCCATTAATGTATTTTTTATGGTTTTTTGATCGAGACTTACAAATATTATTGAATAATATGAAAATAATAGTGTTAAGGGTTTATTATAAATAATGATCTAGAATTGACCGGTGTTTTAATGGAGGAAAAAAAATAGAAAAAAAAAGAGGAAAATTATGTTAGTGGGAGGGAAAACTAATAGGGAAATTTATGTTTATATATATATATATATATATATATATATATATATGATCATTTTCACCTCGGTACGTACTATAAATATTCATCATTGTGTTGTATATGGACCATTTGATTAAATTACTTTGACCCAATCTATATGCAATTGTCAGTGCTTATCCATAATTCATGGCCCACATGCAATACACTGATATATTTTATACCAGTGTGCACCGAAGAGATAATGAATATTTATATATATATAAAGAGCAATGTTCAAGTCAGTGTGCACTGATATAATTTCATCAGTGTACTGGATGTGGACCATTAGATTTACATACTTTGACTCAAAGTGTATGCACTTGTCAAAACTTCTCCATAATCAGTGGTCCACATGCAACGCACTGATATAAGTTATATCAGTGCGCACTGACCAGAACGGGACTGTATATATATAGTTATTTTCTCCTCAGTACGCACTGATATAAATTACATCAGTGTATTGCATGTGGGCCATAGATTATGGATAAACACTGACAAGTGCATACAGACTGAGTCAAAGCAATTGAATCTAATGATCCACATGCAACACACTGATAAATATTTATCAGTGCATACTGAGGTAAAAAAATTTCTTTATATATTTATAGCTGGTATGGGGACAGGACGGGAGGGAGACGGGGACTTAAAATCCCATAACAGTACCGAAATTAAATCAAGGATTGAAAAAAATACCGACTATGTACCACAACTTAAATAGTACGATTAAAAGCATCCCTAACGAAACGGGTCCCCACAAATCTCCAAACCAATGAATAATTTTAACATCTCTAAAGATATGATATATTATATATAACAAGAAAACAAGGGAAGATACATATGTTATCGTGGAATGTGCTACATCCGATCACCAAAAATGCCGAAAATGTGATATGCACATATATCCTTCTCTGTTTCTTTTTTTGTTATACATCACATTTTCAATTAGTGACCGGATGCATGACCATGTAGTCCACGCGATGCACCGAAGATTTTCTGAATAAGCGACGTGTTAGTTTGCAAAGAAAAAGCTGTCAAATCATATCAGATTTTGACAAGAAGCTAGATCATTTATTCGCTTTGTCACCCGAGAGGTCCTGATAAGATGTGGATCCAAGAGGCCTGACTTGATAAAAAAACCATAGAACCACTTCACATTGATGATGCAAAGCTACTATCTGGAGTACGTGGCCTCGAAATATATCTTTTACGTGGATCAAACCCATCAACATATTTAGTCAATAAACAGATGCATTAAAGTTTTGGCACTAGAATTTCAATAGAGAAGTATAAAAAATGATGCCATTACTGGTGAAGATTAATTGCTTACATTTATGTTTCTCCTTTTCTTCTTTACTTCTGCATTTGTATACAATTCTAACTGCTGCTGTATTTATATTATCCTTATATAATTGTAACGTTACGTAGTCACACAATTGCAGTCCTGAATTTTTTTATTTTTTTTGGACCATCCTATCAGTGTACGTAACATAATTACGGTCCTAAATTTTTTTTTAGGACCATCTTGATCGATGTACGTAACATAATTGCGGTCTTAATTTTTTTATTAGGACCATCCTGATCGGTGTATGTAACATATTTGCGGTCCTAATTTTTTTTTGGTTAGGACCATCCTGATCAATAAATAGCTCCGTAAAATCAACCTACAACAACTTTAACAACTAGAAATGAAGAACATTAATGAATTAAACATGATAGGCCATTCCAACTTCAATCAGGGAGGAGGGTGGAATCCCAAGTATGGTTGCTGGACGGCGGCTGTTCCGCCTAAGAAACCCGTAAATGGTGTTGATGGCAAGCCTCTTCACATAAGATGAGACCTCACTTGCTTGAACATAAGTATTGCTTGTCATGTAAGCAACACCAGCTTCCTTAGCCTCCATTAGCTCTCTCACAGCCTCCTCACCGGATTTCAGGCATCGAAACACAGCTCTTCTCCTTTCTTCGGTTCCACCACCGCCACCATTGCATTCATGTCTCAGGAACTCTGCTAAGTTCTCAATCAGCCGCGTTTCAAACTTATAGCTGTCCGTCAAATCTTTGTATCCATACCTAACCATTGTATCGAATTAGAACAATTCAAGTATTCGCGATGACAATTGGCGAAAAAAATCAGAGAAATTACCTCACGATGCATCGAAATAGACATAATTCTGAAGGGCCAATCCTGGTAACAAGAAAATGCTCAGAAGCTGAAACTTTTGGGACCATAACATACTGAATAGTTACAAAGATGAGAATCCTGTGAAATGCAGGAAAATTGGCGACAAAATGCGCGAACATCGGCGGAACACCAGACGTGACATTGGAGTAAATCAAGCCAATTCCAGGAACCCTGATAATTCCTAGACTTGGTCCGTGGTTTAAAAGGCTATCGAGGGATATTTTGTTCTGCCGCTCGAATTCAAGTTTCTGCGAAGTCCCGTAATGCCAGATAGACATCAGAGTCAGGATTACGAGGGAGACGACAAGAGGAAACCAGCCTCCTCTGTGTACTTTAGCGAGGGAAGCAGAGAAGTATAGTAGTTCTACGAATCCGAAAACTGTCACAAACAGAATTGCTGAGAAAACATTTTGCCTCCAAACAATGCAAATGACTAGAAACATCAAACAGGTTGTCACAAACATCACTGTGATTGCAGCCAGGCCTGTAAAACACGCGATTATGAAATCAACAAGCTCATCGAAATCACAGATATATCGAACGTTAAAGAACAAGTCCAGGAAACACAAACCATAAGCATTGCCAATCATATCAGTGTCTTTAAATCCAATAACAACAGCAAGACACAATAGCATCAACATCCAATTCACCTCTGGAATGTATATCTGCCCGTGTATTTGATTCGATGTGTGTATTATCTTCACTCTTGGGAAACAATTCAGAGCTCTACATTGACTGATAATGGAGAATGTAGCTGAAATTATTGCTTGACTAGCCACCACTGTTGCAAGAGTTGCTATAACAAATACTGGCCAAAAAACAGCCTCTGAAAGGCAAGGAAAAGATAACTTAAGAGGTAAGTAACATCGATCCTCTAATACATTCCTTCACGTGCAGGACAAATGCACTAACCCGAAAGCTTAAGTATACCAAAATACATGTACAAACTTAAGAAACCATGAAACCCGGAAGTCTAAGCTAGAAGTAAGGGACTGAAACTTACCTGGGATAGCTAAGTAAAAACTACTTCGAATATCCGATTTGTTCTTGGACAGGAAAGCAGCTTCACCCATATATGCTAGAACTAAGCAAGGGTAAACAACTCCTGTAAATGCAATCTGCAATGAAATGAAATACATCAGGAAAATTTTGAAGAAAAAGCAACTAGATATAGATACTTCAACTCATGTTCCTCCAAATATACATCATATGAATTTCAAGAGAAAGAATGGTATACAAATCAAGCTTGAAAGGTAGAAAAGGTTGAAACTATGATCTAAGTTCTTGTTACAGAATATGCAAACCCAAGAATAATAAAGACATATGTGGTTTGGCGTAAGCCTAATAAAATCCTGGGGTAAAACTATCGCTCCAAAATAAAACAGGAAACTAAAATTTTGTTCATAGGCAACATTACTGATTCAAGCTTCACAACCTAACAGTTTTCGATTTAGGCTTCAATTTTACATCAACTATGAGCCTAAAAACGGTCTACTTAGTTATGCAAACCAGCAATGTGTGGGATGTGACGATAATAGCATAAATAGAAACTGAAGGCAGATGTAAAATACCCGGATGGAGAGCTTGGAGAAATGGCCAAGATCAGCAAACATAGCTTCTGTACCTGATAGAACCGCAATAATTTCTCAGCATGATGATCAAACGAAAGTGGATCAATCTTATCGCGATACCATACCTGTAATAGAGAGAACAACGCCTCCGAGAGAGCTCCATCCATCTTTTCCTGCTCTCTTGAAGAAGTTATAGATATAGTACGGTGAAAGAGCACAAACTACGTGAGGGTTCCAGTACAATATGTTGTAAATGCCAACTCCGCTGATGCATAGCAGCCAAGCTATCAATATCGGAGCGAAAAGAAACCCAACTCTGTGTGTACCGTAATGCTGAAGAGCAAAAAGCCCCACCAGGATTATGCAGGCAGTGAACACTATATAATCTGAACTGTGTGGAAACATTTCAGAAAAATGGTATAGAGTTTGATATTATATGAAAAATTAACGAACAGGAAAGATCAACTAACTTACTTTCATGCAAATCAGGAGCCTTGATTCGGATTCCGTAGACAGCAGAAAGGACTGCAATATAAACAATGATCATAGTAATCAATATATTTTCAGAGAAATTCGAATAAAGACAAAATTCTGCTTAGATTTCCATTGTACCGGACATTGTTGGAGTAAGGATGCCATCACCAATAACCATGCTAGTTCCGAGAAGAACAACAAGCAGTAATACAACCCGAGAACTGTAATTCTTTTCGAAAAACTTTTTGATAAGCAGACTGGTTCTTGTCTCCTGATCGGTAGATGTTTTCGAGTTGTAAGATGATACGCTATTATCATGCACAGAATTGTAGTAGGTCTTCAGAAGTCCCATTTTCGAATTTCGGCAGAGCAATGAATACAAAGCAAATGTTCCACCTGTGTTAAAAACATAAAAGAAACAAGCAACAATCTGTTTCAGAATTCTCAGGTCCAAATGTCTGCATTTTAAAATTCGTCTGTTTTTGCTTTCACTTTCTAGTGCAGAATCCTGCACAAATTGTAAAAAAATTTACATTGTTATCACCGGTGGAAAATAGTGATCCTGCATGAATTTTTCGTGCAGGATCCCGCAGTTCATAATTTCCTTTCAGTAAAGTGCCAAAATCTTAGTTTGACATCCAGATGGATTTCAGAATTCTTAAGTCCAAACGTCTGTATTTTAACATTCATCTATTTTTAAGTGTTTTCAATAAGTTTCCGTAGACATCGTAGCTCAACAGAAATTTACTGAAAACGTATTTGAAGGGGTGGAGGAGCGCACCTTCGCCATTGTCGTCTGCTCCCAACACAAACACAACATACTTGCATAGTGGGATGAGAGTCAAAGTCCAGAAAACCAAAGAAAGCACTCCAAAAATTTCATGCTCATCTTGATATGGTTTTAAGCTTCCTGAGAAAGTGCTTTTGTAGACATAAAGTGGGGAAGTGCTTAAATCCCCGTAAACAACTCCAAAACTCTGGTAAGCAAGGCAAAGAGTTGTCCTGAAGAATTCCTGTAGCAAACAAAATACATTCTCCCACTTTCTTAGGAACCAAACAGCAAATTAATGAACCAAAAGGAAAAAAAAAACAGAGGAAACAGAGACACTACTACTCTTACCAGTCTAGTGGGAAAACTGGATTCTGGGTCCATTTTTGAACAGATTTCGGCTTCTAATGAAGTATCTTCAAGTGTGATTCCGGTAGCAAAGAGTTTTCCTGTAGAATTCCTGTGGCAAACAAAAATCATTCTTCCACTTTCTTAGGAACCAAACAGCAAATAAACCAACCCACTATAAAGAAAAAAACAGAGGAAACAGAGACTCTAGTACTACTTACTAGTCTAGTGAGAAAACTGGATTCTGGGTCCATTTTTGAACAGAAATCGGATTCTAATGAAGCATCTTCAAGTGTGATTCTCTTACAGAGACAAGGATCATATTCATTTCCAAGAAAACATAAATAGAATCTTCACTTGGTTTTTAATACATATATAGACAAGAAGAAGAAAATTTTTCTGGAGCAGTTAAGTGTATAGAAAGTGTCAACGTGAAAGGAAGGACTTCGAATGAAAACTACTTTCTACTATTTTTTTTTTTTTTTTGTGTATACTGCACATGATACGGTGGTTACTAAACTGCTTCTTTGTTTACTTCGTTTAGATTGATGATGCAAACCATTTGTGAATTTGGTAACTCGTCAATTTCTCACTAGTTCGTTGATTGGATTAGAAATTTGATAGGACTTATCGAAATTAAACACCGTTCTATTAATAAGTCTAGAAATCGTTCCACACTACTTTCTTAACGGGTTAGATAGACTCGAATATTATTAAAAATATGAAGAACAGGTGTATAACTACTCAATCAATTAAGAGGTGTCTGCATCCAACTAAAAGTTTAATTTTATTCAAATATAAGCAAACATTTTCTTCTTTCAAGACATGTATGCAAAATTTGCTTTGATTCAATTCTTTGGGTAAAGTTATTTTAAAATATGTATTGTTTGGGTACACATTAATATATATATATATATATAAAGAGATAGAAGGCAGAGAAGGTTCCAGCTGCGAGATTTCCTTAAGTTTTTTCATACGATCGGAATTGATTACGTAAAGTTACATAGTTTTACGGAAATACTCACCCTTCAACTTATAGAATCACATGGTCACTTTTGAGAGATCTAGTGTGTGTTCGGTACTGTTTTCAAAAGCAGTTTTATTTTTATTTTTTGAGGTTTAAAAATATTGAGAATTCTCTCATTAAAGGCTCGTTTGGCACACCGTATTGAATTGTATTGGACTGTATTATCATTAATAAAAATTATGTGTTTGGTGATACACCGTATTATATCGTATTAGGTTATTCATATACGACTTTTTTGTATTTTATTATATTATAAAAATATAATATTTAAAAAATATATTTAATAATTAATTTTAAATATCCTTACAATGAATAAATCAATAAATATTTTTATAAACATCTATTTTAATTGAAACAAAAAATTTAAATAAAATTTTTCTATATATCTAGAAATTATAAAAAATATATGTGAACAAGATAGCATGTGGTTTATCAATATTTCATATATATTAAAAAAATATATTTTATAATACAATATAACTTAATACTATTAAATATAATATATTAATCAATACAATATTTATTATATTAAATAATTAAAATATATTAATTTAATATATTTTAATTATTTAATACAATATAATACAGTCAACCAAAGAATACAGTCAAACAAAGCAGGCCCTGGATTAAAGTTCCATCGAAAACATCGAATATATGTTTTCTATCTCTGTTTTCTTTTCTTTGATGTGAGCATGGGACCCAGCCGTTACACCAGTGCTTAATTTTTTTTTAAAGTGATATTGCTCTATTTTATTTTTGTAACAAAAAAATTATTTTAAAATTATATTTTATGAGATCCTTTTTGCTGGTATTACCGATTCTTTGTATATTAACATGTGTTAAGTTATTAATTATTATTTTATATATTTATCTTTATGATAGGTTATTTTATCGATACTTAAAATGAATATAAGATCCATATATCTACTAATATTTTAACACATGACACAATAAAAATGAACTCATATTTTATAAGATCCATATATCTACTAATATTTTAGCACATGACACAATAATAATAATAATAATAATAATAATAATAGTTAATAATTTACAATTATAAAATGATGAAAAAAATTATATTTTTTATTGATATAATTTCTTAAAATTAGTAAAATATATTTTTTATTATAATATTTTTTTAAATGACAAAAATAAAAATTAAATTAATTTAAAAAAATTGTTGATAATATATATGTTTACTACCACAACATTATTTTTACTCTTACAACACATTAAAAAAAAATGTTGATCCCAGTTACGAATGAGATCACATTACATTTGTGGAATTACTATAATAATAGATAAACATTATGATTAATTAAACTTTGTTTGCATGGTTATTATCAATATAATTTATTAGGTGTTATAACTATTTTTTATTATAATATTAATATTATCTTTTATTATTGTTGTTGTGTACTTACTGTTTTAATATTAAGTATACTATCAGACGTGTTTTCAATATTTTCATTTTCGAAATATCGTTTTCAATAATTACTACCATACGTGTTTCCAAACTCGAAAAATAAAAAACAAAAAAACTGAAATTGAAAAAAAAATAGAAAATGAAAACGTTACCGAACAAGCCTAATGTGTATGTTTTTTTTTTTATATGAGATTTGACTACATTACAAAGTTGGTATTCCGCACATAATAATAATAATAATAATAATAATAATAATAATAATAATAATACATCAATTTTGTGATGATAATATTTTGTACTCATTCCAAATTAAGTATCTTCTTCTATTAAACAAAACAAACCATAAAATTTGCCTAAAGATATTCTATTTATTTCTCTGAGTTGCTTTCAACATATTTTCATGTAACACGACTGTATATAGTGAGTTTTGATAATATCCTTTTATTCCAAGAATATTTAGTTGTCTCATTAATTTTGTATAACATACATTAAGCATATTATTAGTAGGCTTTTCTTCATAGGCTATTCTTCATCTTCACTTGTCTCGCTGGATCATATAATATCTTGTCATTAGAACTATTTTCTCACGGTTTAGGTGTTAGAACTTAGTATCGTTGTTTGGACACTTACCAAAACTAGATAAATATATAGCTGAAATTAAAACGAATGTCCGAGGAAGATGAATGAAATTTATCCTGAAAGTGAATTTTCTTAAGATTGCAAGCAACCAATTGCCCTAAAATGTAATGCACAGACGTGTAGAGAATCAATGAAGTTGGCGGTACTTATAGTTATAGAGAATGATAGAAAATATCTAAGATAACCACATGTAGGCAGGATAGTCTTCTTTTCCATGGAATATTTTGGATATTTTCAGGACATTACATTAACACGCTATTTCACGTGGAGACGGATGATGATGACACCCCGGGTGTGCGATGAATAGGAAATCTTAAATATAAAAAAAATGGAGATAAGGTTCAAAACCAATACCTCTTGTTCTAACACAATATTTAAGATGCATGTTGATGAGATTTATAATATATTAATTAATAGCTAATAATAAAACGATAAACACCATTCAGACATGGTTTTATAATAATTCAAAGAGAATTTTGACACTGCACCTTTATAAGTAAAATGTGACTTGAATCCTACGAAATGTTTTGGAAATTAATATCAAGAATTTTTATTTTAATATATATTTGTTTATATTTTATATTGCACTTGAATAATCAATTATTGTTCTTAATGGGAGATCTTATTTAATTAATAAATCATAGAATCCATTTCTTTTACCTCCGTTTTACCTTCTTTTTTTAATAGGATGTATTTGAAAATGCGTTGAATGAATAATAATATATCAAAACTCTTTTCTTTATTTTGTTAGCTAAAAATTAATACCGATAATCAAGTAGGTGTTTTGACTTGTATGATCTAAAAAAAACAATCTATAAAGATCAGTTTTTCTTCCCGCTATTGTGAGAATAGATATTTGAGTCGTGCGTGTAAAGTTCTTGATCCCGACAGGTTCTCGTGAACCCGATAGTCAAATTTCAAAAATAAAAAATATTATCGTTACAATCCAAAACAATATCAATACCGACAAGTTGTCTAGATAACATTACAGATCAATTAAGTAAATAAGAAAACATCATAAAACCCAGTGAATTTGGACGGTTAATAATAGCTTAGCAAATTCTGGTACTCTATCCAAATTTGCAATAATTAATTAGCTATTAATTCATGTTTTGATTGGACACTACATTCCATCACTTTCTAATTGTTACAGATATATTAAACCCATAAACATACTATTAAAGAGAAGAAGAGAAATTTCACACTCAAACTTTTCTTCACATTGGCCTCTAATTTGCTATTCAAAGTGAAACCCAGTAGATCATGATATATCATATTGTATTCTTTGAAATAACAATAATGGCTCTATCAAATGGTTCAAATTAATTGATGATGACAACTCCATTATCCCACTTTAAAACTTATGAAAATGAAATAAATCGGATTGATTCTTTTGATTTTACTTTTTTACAAAAGTTAATTTTGATGGTGGTGGAAGTTGAGTAGATAAACTACTACTCTCTAATAAAATAAGGTAATTAACATATTATATTATATTATATATATATATATATATATATATATGTATGTACATAAATTGTTTGATTGTCCAATAAATTTATGAAGTATAAATGACGTGGTTCATATGTCAATAATAATAATAATAATAATAATAGACATTATAGACATTTTGATTCAATTGAAAAAGCTTCTTAATAAGTAAATTGATAAAAGTAAAGGAATATGATCGAAATTAATGTGATCACAATATCACCTACAAAGAGGTGGGTGTGCTAAGGGAAAGGTTGTAATTATGGCATCCAATAGCCATTATGAACCGCTGCCTAAAGGTCTATTAATAGACCCATGTTAGGTCATTTAGACTCGCTTGATA
This sequence comes from Dipteronia sinensis, assembly GCA_033220585.1. Lineage (NCBI taxonomy): Eukaryota > Viridiplantae > Streptophyta > Magnoliopsida > Sapindales > Sapindaceae > Dipteronia > Dipteronia sinensis. Next base: position 2,530,670 of record CM065639.1, on the reverse strand, counting down.
TATGGAGAAAATACAACTCGAATGGCATTCACAAACACATACCAAGTAATGGAAACTACACTTGGAAAAACTCTCAATTCAATCTGGAATATTTTGTATGGAGAGTAAAGAGTGTACTTCAACGGCCTTTGCATACAATCAACAGCCTCACGGTAACAAAAAGATTCTTCTGAAAATCCCAACAAAGAGAAATTAAAATATGCAAGAAGTTGGCATCAAGGAATTCAAAAATATATATTTAGAATTAGTATATGGAAGCATCTAACTCACACATGATTTTTTTTTTTAAGTATTATATTAATTAGATTTTTTTTAGAAAATGGGGAGTACTCGAACCCGTAACTTCGTAGTAGAGATGTGAGGGGTTTACCACGGACCAACCTTATCTCGTCTTAACTCACACATGATCTCAAGTTAATTTGACGAGTAATCTACATTAGAGGGGCTAAATTCAACTTTAAATTGGAGGGGGCTTATGGGTCGGGTTGGGCTTTACTGTAAAAATTAAGTCTCATCCCGTACTCACCTTTAAACCCTATTGGGCTTTAAAATTTACGATCAGACACACCAATTTGACGTCTCTACCTAACCACTAACCTAAAAATGAGAGGTATATCACATGTGCTGAGAGATGATTTACGCTACAAGTTGTTTCAATAAAATTCAATAGCTACAAGTTGTTTTAACAGGATTTAGCTAATTAACTAAATAAGAAAACAAAAAATTCAACGAATTTGTCACATTGATAATGGCTTAGCAGTTATCACTAGCAATTATTACATATACCAAACCTTGACATTGGCCTCGAATTTGCTAATGTGAACCCAATAGATTGCAAACAAATTAACTAAAATTGTATTATCATCATTAAATGAATTAATTAATTCTTGAAACCCTTTCAAAATCAAATTGCTCAATATAATTCTATAAGTACTAAGAGATAATTTCATGAACTAATTATGTTGTAATATATGAAAAACAAAATGGCTTCTACTTCTACTGTTCTTCAAATTTTTATTCTTGTTATTATTTCTCTCTTCTTTATTAACAATTCCAAGCTTGTTGTAGCTGACCATGGGTCCATGACTTGACGAAATCACAATGCGAGTTCACAGATGCACCAGCTCTATGCATGCAGTGCCTCGAATCCGACCCGAAATCCGAAAAAGTAGACAAGTTTGGGATCGCCTTGATCATCATCAATTGTATGAGCAACAACTCACGGACAGCAATGTACAACTTCACAAATATAGTGAAAAACATCATGGACAAAGACATGAAGATGGCCGTAACTGAGGATTGCGTCGGAAAATACCCTGAAGTGATCGGTAACGTATCAAAGGTTAATAATCTCTTAAAGAATAGAGAGTTTGATCAAGCTGTTGATGCTTTGTCTAACGCAATTGCTTCTGAACATTATTGCTATGAAGGAATTAGTAAATTCAAGTTAGTATTTCCAGACTTGTGGATTTATTATGGAATCAGAGTTTATGAAGAACTTTCTGATGGTGTAATGAGAATGATTGATCATTTTATGTAAAAAAAAAAAAATTGGGGTTGATTTAATGTTTCAACTATGATCATGATCATGTGTAAAACAAATTAATAAATTTATTATAAATTAAGGGTGCGTCCTGTAACGTTTTTCGTTTACTGTTTTTCAAAAATAAAAATGAAAAATGAATACAATATTTTTGGTTTCAATTTCGAAATCCGAAAACGAGTCTGGTAGCATATACTGAAATCAGTGTTCTGAAAATAAAAACGCGTCTGGTAGACTAACCGAGAAAAATAAAAAATCGACAATAAGTTATCCAAAATAATTATCGACAAAGTCACATTTTTTTATTAAATAAAAATTTCAATCATTCAAAATGAAAAAAGTTAACCGAAAAATATAAAAAATTATAATTTTCCAATTAATTTTTTTATTATAATTTTGATACCCGATTAAACCAAAAATAAACAAACAAATGCCTACATTTTGAATTGGAAAGGCAATGTCAACATATAATTTTGGATCCGTTTTGAATTGAATATACCACCAATCATGAAGAATTTTTCAAACAACGACAACAACAAACACAACATAAACATGAACAATTTTTCAAACACCAACAACACAAACACATCAGAACACATGAACAATTTTTCAACAACACCAACAACAACTATATGGAATATGGCTTTGATTCTGGAAGCCAATAGAAAATTTGTCAACTAACTCACAATTTAAAAATATATCTATTTTTTTTTTACTAAAAAATAAATTATGCCTCAAATCCTTTTTCTTCGTCGAAGAAGAAAAACCCAGATGAGCAAAGAAACTCTAAATATAATAATAATAATCACATTAAAAAAAACTAATTACAAATTAGATCCATTTTAGAAGATGAGCCCAAAAGCCGAAGAAAAAAAATTTGGGAGAAAAGCACTACTACTAGTAGTAAAAGCCGTAGAGATAAGGCTTGGAGCTGGAGCATCAGCAGCAGATTCGTTTTGAAACCCATAAAAAGCCATCACCATTAATTTAAATAGTAAACATAAATTACATGAATTTTTTTTAATCTTTGAAAAAAACATAAATGAGCAGATCGGCGGCACCAAGGCCGGAGAACGTGAGATCCTCCTCCGGCCTTGGAGGAGCAGATCGGAAAAGAAGAAGAAGAAGAGTGATGAAGAAGGTCGAAGAAGAAAAAAAGTAAAAAAAAAAGGGTGATTCTTTTTTTTTTTAAATACAAAGCGAAAAACAATACGAAAAACATGGAAAACATCTTAAAAGTTGTTTATCAAAATTTTTAATTTTAACATTGGTTTTGTTTTCCATTTTATTTTTGTTTTTAAAAACAAAATGAAAAACGGTTAACAGACGCGTATTCGAAATTGTTTTCAGAAAACAAAAACAAAAACACCCACACAATATCCTACCGGACGGGCCCTAATGTTTTCCTCTTTGTTTTTTGTACTATAAATTTTAAGGGCCCTCATATATCATAGATACACTAACTTTACCAAAATCATATAAGGTAAATATTAGATGTGATTTGACGGTAAAAAACGTTCATTCAATCTGACAATGTTTCAAGTTCGAATCGTCATACCCGTAGGTGATATATATATTATTTTATGCCTATGCCACTATGCCACTCTGAAGTTTATGTGTTTCTTTTGTTTTATTTATTTATTCATTTATTATTATTTTTATATGTCACATACGGGTATGACAGCTCGAACTTGGTATATTATTAGACTGAATGAACCTCTTTACCTCTTAGTCATAGTGTCCAACCAACTACAAAAATAATAAAAGAGGAAAATATTTATTACAAAAATATATTTATTGTATTGATTAGGACAATAAATATTTTTATTTAATAATATTTTTGTAGTTGTTAACATGTGCCTATGTTAACACTACCCATTTATTATTCGTATTTTTATATAATGTAACGGTATTTTTGACTTTTCATATGTTAGACCCGGTGAACTTAGGACTTAGCAGAGTACATGAGATGACTTTTCTAGTAGAGTTTGGAATAGATCTTTTATAAGTAAAGCTTTTATTGAGTAGAGTTTTTAACAATAAACCGTATATTGTTTGATATTCAATTTATAAAAACGTTTTTAATTTGTAAGTTAACAGATTGTTTGACAAAATATCTCTCAAAAAACTTTTATAAAACATCTAAAGTTCATAGAAGGTAATTGAAACTATTTACCCATTTAAAAAAAACTCAAAAAGAGCTTATAGGAATAAACTCAAATCGTAGGCTTCTCTCTCGATAGATATAAAATAATATTTTTAATATTTAAAAAAAAACACTTCCTTTGTTTTGCCGTACACCTAACAAAAACCATCAAAGTGCTTTTAACGTTAGCCATACCAAGCACTTTTTCGGTATCTCTGTATGACAACCAATTTGTTTCATCCGGATAAAAATATTCCAAATATGAGGGATCTAAACGCAATTCTTCCTTATTACTTTTTATTATTTTTTATTGACTATTTTCTGTGTTGAATTCGAGCCGCCGCCGCCGCTGAAGAAGAAGACGCTGAGAACCTATCAACTTTTCTTTCTCTCTTCTTCTCTCAGAAGTGCTTTTCTTTTTGATCTTTTGATCAGCGACGACGAGTTTATTAGGTAATTAAATTTTAAACGTTTTTTTTTCCAATTTTTTGTTTGATGAGAGTCAGTGAAATTTGAATTTTTTTTGTGCTTTTTCTATGTTTCACTTCATTTCCAGTTCGATTAAGCTGAAATGCTATAAAAATTTGTATTTTTTTTAGTTAATTTAATCTAGAAAGTGTATTTTTCTTTCGTTTTCCTGCATTTTCCATTCAACCAAACAGTCTCAGCTGTGACATATATATATATCTCTCAATTTAACTGACTTATATAATTATTGAATTATATCAGAGAGAGAGAGAGAGAGAGAGAGAGAGAGAGAGATACACACACAAAATGAGTTCCATTCAAAGTCCTCTCCAGATATCACTCTCTCAATCAGGCAATATCCGACGGCGGTGGTTCAATCCGGAGAGCCAGAGAAAAGTAATCAAAATCAACGGTGTAAAACGAACGACAACGGCGGTGGCGTGTGTTAACGTGGAAAGGAAGAATGCTGCGCCAGATAATGTGGTGATTGGGGAGAAGAGCAAGGAGGTGATGGAGGCTGAGAAGAGGGTTCTGGTGGGGACTTACGCGAGGACTCCTGTCGTGCTTGCCAGTGGCAGTGGCTGTAAATTGTATGACGCGGAAGGAAAGGAGTATTTGGATTTGAGTTCGGGGATCGCGGTGAATGCGCTTGGACATGGTGATCATGATTGGGTCAAGGCTGTGGTTGAACAAGCCAATGTCTTGACTCATGTCAGCAATGCGTATTACTCCATCCCTCAGGTTTATAGCATTTTCGTTTTTCAGTTTAAATTACTGTTTACGATTTATATGCTTTGTTGGTTGTTGGGAATTTTAGAACATGTAAGAAGTGATTGAGTTTTAGATTACATATTTGTTGGTTTGAATTGAGAGTTAATTGATTTCTTATCAATCATATATTTCGATGAGTAATTTTGTTTCGATTGTTAGAAGTGATTGAGTTTTAGATTACATATATGTTGGTTTGAATTGAGAGTTAATTGATTTCTTATCAATCATATATTTCGATGAGTAATTGTTGTTTACAATTATTAAATTGATGCACATATTTTATGTCAGTCTAAAAGCTTGCCTAGCAGAGATAATATGTTTTAAGGCATTGTACAATTTACACATTTGATTTTCGTTAAATTTTCTATATTCCGTTTTTGATAAGAGTAGAAATTTGAGTGTAGAGCTGATTTTTCTTTTTTTCTTAAAGTAAGAATACAAGTGAGTCAACGATATAATTTTCTGCTAAATATTGGTTACGTTGTTGCTGTAGGTAGAGCTGGCTAAATGTCTAGTGGCTTCGTCTTTTGCTGATCGTGTGTTCTTCACCAATTCTGGGACGGAAGCAAATGAAGCAGCTATCAAATTTTCTAGAAAATTTCAGCGACATTCAAATCCTGATGCAAAAGAGCCAGCCACAGAGTTCATATCTTTCACCAATAGCTTTCATGGGAGGACCATGGGTGCTCTTGCTCTGACAAGCAAAGAAAACTATAGATCACCTTTCGAACCTGTCATGCCTGGAGTCACTTTTGTGGAGTATGGGAATATAGAAGCTACCAAGAAACTGATTCAGCTTGGGAAAACTGCAGCAGTTTTTGTGGAACCAATCCAAGGTGAAGGAGGCATATACAGTGCAACAAAAGAATTTTTACAATTTTTGCGTAGTGCTTGTGATGATGCTGGGGCTCTCCTGGTCTTTGATGAGGTAATCAACTGTTTTTTTTGTTACTTCATAGTTTCATGTACAATATACCGACTATGTTTGAACTTTAAAATATATCTGCAAAATATACTCTTTCCAGAAAAAAATGGAAAGTGAGAGAGAGAGTGAAGAAAACATCAAGCTAGCAATAACATGCGTGGTCTTTTTCCTGAATGGATGTGTTCCAGTCAAATTTACATTTTATCAGCAAAGCTAGTTTATCTTTTGATCAAAAGGCTCACTCGACTCGTGTTCTTAAATTTTCCTACTGCCTCCAGTTTCTTCTCTTGTTTTTTGGTGCTTGGCTTCTAGTCTTTCTGTTTTGTGGTGGATGTTCTAGTTTCGTTGTCTTTAAGTTGGTTGTACATGTCAATGATTGTTAAATCAAGTAATTTCAAGCTTCTTAGTAGTAGTCCGCGTACTTTTGCATTTTGTTAAACACAGTTACTGGGACTATCTCGCAACTTTCTTCCTCTTTGAACCAAGATTTTTACCATTCTTCTGCACTGGTTTAACAAACTCATGATCATGCCTTTGAATAACACTGCATGAATAGGTTTATTAGTACCATTAAAGTGATAAGATTTATACCTTTGGAAGATCGCATATTAGCATCCTGACTGTATTACACTATTGTCATTATGCTTGTCATCGTCGTTTTTGACTTGTAATGATTGTACTTGCAGTGTTGCATAGCTATGATGGTTATTATGGAAAAACTGTTGCAAGTTGCAGTTTCAGTTTGTCGTGGTCATAAAGTGTGCATATTAATGGACTTAGGTTGTTGGAAATCATTGCCAGGCTTTGAGATTTTGTGTGGAGCAACGGAATCCTGTATTGAGGGATAAATTGACATTTGTAAATTTTATGTTTTTGTTGACAATAATGTATGCTAAGAGAAAGAATTATCCCTCTACTGCTTTTTCTAATGACGACTCCCCTCATATATATGCTCTGCCATTATTTTGTGTTAACTACAATTCATTGATATCTGTCGTTTCATGTGCATTCTTTTCCCTTGCTTCAGGTTCAATGTGGTTTAGGCCGAACTGGATACCTCTGGGCCCATGAGTCCTTCGGTGTCTTCCCTGATATAATGACCCTTGCCAAACCTCTCGCTGGAGGTCTACCTATTGGAGCTGCATTGGTGACTGAAAGAGTTGCTTCTGCCATAACTTTTGGTGACCATGGAAGCACTTTCGCTGGAAGCCCACTTGTCTGTAACGCTGCCATTGCTGTTCTCGACAAAATCTCAAAGCCCAGTTTCTTGGCCAGTGTCTCCAAGAAAGGCCAGAACTTCATAGAAACTTTGAAGCAGAAGCTGGGTTCAAACCCTCATGTAAAAGAAATTCGTGGATTTGGACTCATCATCGGAATTGAACTGGACGTACCCGCCTCACCGCTCGTTGATGCATGCCGAGGCTCCGGCCTTCTTGTGTTGACCGCCGGAAAAGGAAACGTTGTGAGGTTAGTGCCACCATTGATCATAACAGAACATGAACTTGATCAGGCAGCTGAAATTCTATCCAAATCTCTTCCGGCTTTGGATAGCAATTCGAACTAGAGGGAAGAAAATTGCAAGCCAGCATAGTTGCAGTCGAAGAAATTGATTCTGATATCTGAATTCACTGTTTCTGTTGCAACCCTTGTACCATGAAAACAGTTGGGGACCAAAAACTGAGTTGTAGTTCTTATTTGTATTATAAGTTTCTTATTACTATTATCAACATTTAAAATTTCCAAATCATTTCAAAACATTGTAAGTAGATTTCTGATAGGACATTGTCATGCATAGATATATAAAAAGTTGTGGAAGAGCCCAGTGGCGGATCCAGGAATTTTAATCAGGTAGGGCATTTGAATAAATTAAAATCGCAATTATATAAAAAAAATACTGAAAAATTAAAATCATTGTAAAATAGTTTTTTATAGATAAAATAAAATAAATAAAACACTTACTCAGATAAATTAAATCATCTTACATTCAACAAGAAATAAAAACAAAAAAATATTAATAAATAAATAATAACAAGAAAAACAATATAAATAATGAAAAAAATTAAAAGAATAAATTACAATCTAATTTTATAATAATAAATTTTGTTTTACATATATAATGAATTCAATTTAAATTTATACAAAAATAATTTATTAATAACTATTATTAGACATGTTTTTAAAAAAATTATTCTTCAAATTATTGATTTATTGATTCTAAACAAATTAAAACTATAAAATAAAGAAAATACTGAGGATAAAATAAAATGAATCATAGTAATATATTGTCTATTTTAATCTATTAAGTAAAACCAGAGATTTTATGGTTTATTGATTGGACGTATTGGGTATGTCAAATTAGAACTATTATAAATAATAATATATAATTTTATATAAAATAAAATTGAATTAAGTAAACACAAATTAATGGTAGTTAAGAAATTGACAATAAAATAATAGAGAAAATGAATCGGAAAATATGGTAAAAAAAATAAGATATAAAAAATTAGTAGATAAAATTGAATTAAAATAGGCATATGAACAATTAGAAGATGAAATTAAATTAAAGAAGATTATATTTGCTTGAGTTGGGACTTGAACCCAGCACTCTGAGTCTAAAAAGCAAAATCTATTATCAATCATTCTAATAGCTACTTATTGTTAACTATTATTAATAAATATGTATATATACAGTATACACAGAATGAATTATTTTTTTTAAATTGAGATAGGGCACGGGCCCTACCTGGTCCCTATGTAGATCCGCCCCTGGAAGTGACTATTTGGATCGTCCTAAGGGTGTGTTTGGTACGCAGGATATGATTGGACTAATTATAATATTTTCCGTGTTTGGTGTAAAATATTGTTGTTCTGTGTTTGGTATGTTATTGGATTGGACAAAAATAATGTAGCACTGAATCAGTGAAACAGTCATGTAAACAAGGTGAATCAGTAAATCAATCATACAAGCAACATGAATCAGTGAATCTGCAAACAGGTGAATAAGTGAATCAGCCATGTAAACAAGGTGAATTAGTGAATCAACCACAAGATATTACTGACTTAAAAAAAAAAATCTTAAAAGTCCTAATCGGAAAACATTTTTTTAAAACAAGATTTCCTACTTATTTAAGAATTTCAAGTAATATTGTGAAAAGATTAGTGGGAATGTTGGATTCTCTCTCCGGTGTTATTTATATAAATTATTAAGTTATTTAAATTGTATACAAATTCTAAAACCCAAATTAGTTCAAGTTAATTCTAAAACCCAGCCCTACCATGACCCATCTTTCAGAGGATCATGAGACATAAACTAAACTTGTTTCACATACGTCAAACGACATCATTTATATTTGAAGGGAAACGTTGAAAATCAAAGTTACTCATTCCTAACCATTTTGAAGGGAAAACGTTAAATTTATATGTGTAATGACCTGGTTAAGAATTTATACTTTGGAATATACAAATCCATTTTCGACATTTCTCGAATAAGTCGACCAAACATACAAATTGGTCGACCTAGAAAATCACTGAATCACTTCTCTGCAATATACATATCCAATACATTTGGAATATACATATCCATTTATAATAGATCTCATAATTGCAATTTTCATTGAGCAAAAAATATGAATTACTAAAGAGATTAGATGCAGAGTTAAAGCATGAGATCTGTTATGAAAAATACAACAGCACATATCTATTATGAAAAATATAATCAATTAGAAAAATTCAAGAACAAAAAAAAAAAAAAACTAAACCCAAATATTAAAAAACATGTAGTATTTGTTTTGTCAAATTACCTTCACCAGATTGTTGAGAAAGATTTTGAGACACAAGATGAGTGAATGTGAGAATTGAGAAGAGAAATGTGTGAAAGTGAAAAGAGGGGGCTGATAAAATAGTGATGGAATAAATCATCCCGTTGAAGTTGAGAAGATTATTTTACTATGTTCTAATAGAATAAAAATAATTACAAGATTTAATAATCATGATTCAGTAAATACACCAAACATAGGATTGGAGTAAAAATAATCCCAGTCCAATCCCATCTAACAAACACACCCTAATAGTGTTTGATCTTGATCTTAGTCAACGCAACAGTTCTAATAGTTTTTTTCATTTTTATTTATATCGATAGATTTCGATAAACCTTTATTTTGATTATCCGAATATCTACTTTTATATTTTTAGTAGTTTTTTTTGTGTATAGATTTTAATAAACCTTTATTTTGGTTTGGGTATTCATCTATTAATCCATCTACTTTCAAAAATTTTCTCTTATAAAGTTTCTAATATTCAACCTAACACTATCTCAGATTTATAACGCAGCCTCAAAGGTCGCATAACAAGATATTTGAAACAAAATAAATATCTAAAACTTAAAATTTTCACACGCCACGTAACACAACCCACTCAGAGACAGCAAATACAAGTATTGACACAACACTACTTTGTGTCTTTTCTAGTTGTCTCTAAGACCCGATCACATAATTTCAAAACACGCATACGTATGTACACAGTACACGCACTTTCTCTAGTAGTTCTCGAAAAATATTTGAATTTTTTACGCTCCAGATTGATCAGGTTCCACGATCAATCGTATTAGCGATGGCATCGTTAGCATCGCCGACACCGCTGCCGCCGTCGAACAGGATCGAGAGGGCCCACCAGATGTACAGAGACGGACGGTACCTGGAGGCGCTGGGTTTCTACACGGAAGCTCTCTCCTTGGCCAAAACCAAACAACAGAAGATCGCTTTACACAGCAACAGAGCCGCTTGTTATTTGAAACTTCACGATTTCAAAAAGGTCGAATCTTTTTGTAAAGTTTTTTTTTTTTTTTTTGAACATGAAAAGAATATTATAGATATGTGTTATTACTGGCAGATAGAGAAATTGTAGTTGAAATCTTATTGAAATGAATGAATTAGTTATGAAACTTTGTGGTTTCATTAGCAGTTGTATGATGTGAAACTCTAAATTGGTATTGGAAGAAAAAAATGGATTTTTATACGGTTTAGGTTTAGAATGTATAAACTCACTACATCTTATAAACTTGGTACCGAGTGTAAAAAGTTACCAAACACCATGTATACGTATAGTACTAATTCAGTATTGTACGTGGTGTTCTAGTCCTGTCCAATTGGTAATTGTACTTCATTGAGTAAGGACGTGTACGAATGAAATCAAGCATATATGAATTAGGTTGATTTTTTTAGGGGTGGAGGTGGGGGAGGAATTGTTTTCGGATGTTGATTGACATTGTTGTTTTTGGTCTCAGGCAGCATATGAATGTACCTCGGTGCTTGAGCTTGATTACGATCATACTGGAGCGTTGATGCTGCGGGCACAGACATTGGTCACTTTAAAGGAGTACAACTCGGCACTCTTTGATGTCAACAGGCTCATTGAGCTGAATCCGTCATCGGAAGTGTATCAGAATCTTCAAGCTCGTTTGAAGACACAAGTGGTAGGCCCTCTTATGTCCTTTTCTGTTAAGATCTTTTGTGAATCTCAAATGCACATTTTTATGATTGAAAATTAAGCCGGAAACTGTGCTTGAGATTGTAGATTGTAGGATCTTAGGAACTGTGGTAGCTTTGTCCAGTGTGATAAATTATTAGAAATGTGATAGCGTGTCCTAGATGGATGTGAGATTACCTTGTCGTCATTACTGCTCCTTACATTAGTGTAGTTGCTTCGTGGGCTTTTCTTCAACCATTTCACTTAACTTGGATACACGATTGCAAGCTATCACGATCAAAGTAGATTTTTGAGTCTGGATAGAGATCTACAGGGTGTGACATGAGTGCTGTTGTTCAATTTTATTGCTCTGTGTCAGTTGTATAAATGTGTTAAGTTATTTATTTCATAAAATTCGAAACTTGGGGTTGTAAAATAATTTCAAGTCGGTTCATCGGATCATTGAGAAGCTATTTGGTTATAGGGATTCAATTTGAATGAAGAAGTTATAATTTTGCATTTGGAATATGGATCAAGACAGAACTTTTTCACGCTAATTCTTACAACAATGCTTAGGCTCCCATCCATAATTATTGGGGAAAATTATCACAGGAACTGTTATTCAATTTTTTTTTCTAATAAATAGATTTATTTTTATCAATTATATATAATCAATAATTTTTGTCAAGATTGTCAGTAAGAAATTGATTTCCTTTTTTGCTCAAGGAAAGTCACTTGCTCCAATACCTGAATCCGAAGCAGAACTGGAAGAAGAGGAAGAGTTAGATGAAGAAGAGCTATATAAGGTTGAGGAAGAAGAGGACAAAGTGTTCGAAAAAGAAGTTGTAGTAGTTTCAGTTGTAGAGAAGGATCAAAAACCTGAGCCTGAAGTTGTTGTCCCCAAAACACCAGGCATCAAGGAATCTTCTGAACCAGGAAAAGATCAAAAAGCGGAGCCTAAAAGAATTGATAGCCTTGGAGCTATTGCCCCACAACACAACAGAAAGACATCATCTGTACAAGATTCTAAAGGATGGCAAGCAATCCCAAAACCGAAGGGACACTCAGCTCTGGACTATGCACGGTGGGACAGTGTTGAAGATGATTCTAGTGAAGATGACGATGATGATGATGAGGAGGAGGAGTCTCAGCCTCAATACCGTTTTCGTGTCAAAACTGTTGGTGTACGATCAGTGAAATAAATGGGAAAATGTACAGCACATACTATTAGTTTGGCAATTCTGACCCTCTATATAACCACAGAGAGAAGTCAGTTTTATCGCAACAAGATCGTGCAAGGTAGTCAAAGCTCTCACGGGCTCCCTCCCACATGCTGCAGCAACTACAGAAGCTTTGATAAAGCAAAACTATCTACGACATGTAGGTGAGCCTGTCCATAGTTGATCAGATGATTATCCGAGCTACATCAATAAGAGAATACCGCATCAGATCACCATTGACCCCATCAAGCTGTGCTGTTCCATTTAGGCACTTACTCCTGCTGCCCTGCAATTCATTTACTTCATGCTGCCAAAGGTATTCAACTGGAGGGGATTCCTCAGTCTTTTGTAATAACTGCATTTGTTGATGTAATTACATGTCTGCCTCCGTGATACATCGAAATTTTTATAGTGATTCATTTTATACTATTGTGATTTGTGAGCTCTGAGGATTTCTTTCTTTTCCTGTAAATTCTCGGGCTATCGGATGATAAAGTGTATATTTTATTGTATATTTCTTTCATATATAAATCCATTAGTACTTGATAGTCCAAATATCTTATATGTTGCCTTGGTTACTGTGATATTTTCCTTTTTTTTGGAATTGTTTTTCTTTTAGGTGCATTTACTAATCAGGAATTTTAATGATTATTGTTTTTAAAACAAGTGAGAATCAAGTTATATGGACCTTATATACAAATAATGAATAAGCTTTTTGTAGAAAGTGAACCTTATATACAAATAATGAATTAGCTTTTTGTAGAAAGTGAACTTAATTGCGCTTTCCCTTTTAAGGAATTAAGTTCTCTTTCTTGATATCTTTCTAATAAAAGTTGATTCCCATTGATTTTTATTTTCGACTAATAAACACATCTTTTTCTCCACTTTTGAACAAACTTTCCCGTAACACTACAAAACAATGACACCAATTATAAGAATCTCCTCTTTCCCATTCATGATTTGTGAAAAAACAAAATGCTTATTGCATATTGACGTTGGTCAAGTGTTAATATGTTAAATAATATATATATATAAATTTCTACAGTAAGCGGTATGAATGGGTAGTAAAATGATTCCAATCCTCAAAGTAGTACAATTACAACTAATTTGACCAAGGGAAAATTGCATGAACAGCCCTGAATTTAGGTTGTATTGCACAGATATGAAAATTTTACCCAAAATTATACAAATATCTCTTGCCGTAAGCTTAATAAGTGAGATGCCATCATCCAGTGTTAACTTCTAGTCCATCATATGTATATGTATATATATATATACAAAATCATTATGGACAGTTAATTAATTTTCTTAAAAGAAAATAAATGGAGGAGATCCTCTTTTCAATGGAGTAGATTAGGTAAAAAAAATTTAAGAGAAAATATATTTAAAAAGCTCCACCGTTGGTAGAATCATCGGCATTGGAGGATCTTCTTCGCGAGGTGATCATCTCCTCCATTAGAGACGGAGACAATATCTTTCATGATGTAGAAGATCGAACGATGGGCCTTATATGTGGTTGGCTTCTACCTCCTATCAGCTTGAGCTTTTGGGACTATATGCCTCATGTATCATTTAGTATCAGAGGGAGGTTTTCTCGCTGCCACCACCTGCCGATAGGAGTACCCTGTCGGGACGACAGGATTTCGGGTGGGAGTGTCTGATGCAGGTACTAAAGTCCCACATCGGCTAAGTATCCAACTTCTTTGGGCCTTATATGTGGTTGGTATTTACCTCTTATCGACTTGAGCTTTTGGGATGACATGCCTCCTGCATCGAAAGGTGAAGGAGATCTTTGAGTTGAACGAGTTGAAAAGGAGGACATGAGTCGAAGCTACAATTATATGGATGGTGATGGTGTAAGGAATTATATTCTTTTTAGATGAATTAGAACTTACATTAAATATCCTTTAATTTTACAAATATTAATTATTATGATTTAATTTCTTTCTTGGGAAAATTACACATACATACCTTGACTTTAACACATACATGAGGCATAATCTAGGTTTGCCAAAATTATAAAAAATACCCTTGACTATCTTGTTGACCGTTAAAGTTAACGGTGGTGTTAACCATTAAAAGATAGTATTGTTATTATCTAATTAATTAAAAAATTAAAAATTAAAAAACAGTGACCACTTTTCAATGCTAGATATGTTCGTTTCCTTCAATATGGATGGGATCAGTCATCAGTTCGATCTCCTCCATATTTTGTAGGAAATTGAACCAAATCTTCTCCAAATATTGAGTAGATGAGCTTGCTATGGTGGGAATATGAGATGGACAGAAATGTGAAGAAGACTACGGCGACGGAGCATAAGGGATGGCCGATGGCAATGACGGTGATGGTTTGATGGGTTGAAGAGTTCTCTCCAATGGAGTCTCAATCTCTTTTGAGTTTTTTTTTTCTTTTCAATATTTATTTTGGCATTATCTTCGAGTTGGAGGAATTGAATTAAATTTTTTGATATTTTTTGGGAGATGAAAAGAGATCATCCAAGTTGAACCAGATCTCATTTTCTGGTGATGTTGTTTTCTTTAAAAAAATAACTGGAATTGGATCTCCATTGGAATGGAGGTCTGGTGATTTTTTTAGGGCAAATTACACTGAACCCCTTGAGGTTTGGACAAGTTACACTTAGATGGATAAGTTTCTTTATTATACACTAACACCCCCAAAATTTAAATTTAACTTTAAAAATACCTAAAATGCCCCTAGTTATATTATTTTACAGTTTATTTTTTTTACCTTTTAATCAAACACTTTATAAACTTTAATAAAATAAAAAAATTAAATAAAAGATATGATTCATTAAAAAAATAAATAGTTTTAAAAAAATAAATAGTTTTAAAAAATAAATAGTTTTAAAAATTAAATAAATAAATAGTTTTAAAAAATTAAATATATAAATATTATTTAAAACATTAGGTAAATAAATAATTTAAAACATTAAATAATTTTTTTTTAAATCAAATAAATAAATAGTTTTAAATAAATAAATAGTTTAAAAAATGAGTGAAAAAATTAAAAAAATTAATTTTTTTTAAGAATATCTATTAACAGGGACAATATAAGCTCTAAATATCTAAGGAGTGTTGGGAACTTTGAAGCTTCTCTCACCATCATCTTTATAGTAAAAGTTTAGATATTTAGAGTTTTTTTTATCCCTATTAATGAATATCCTTAAAAAATTTAATGTTTTTAAGTTTTTCACTTATTTATTTATATTTTAAATTTTTTTTAAACTAATTATTTATTTTATTTTTTAAAACTATTTATTTATTTTATTTTTTAAAACTATTAATTTATTTATTTATTTTAAAATTGTTTATTTATTCAAAATATTTATTTATTTAATTAAAAAAACTATTTATTTATTTAAACAATTTATTTATTTAATGAATCATATCTTTTATTTAATTTTTTTATTTTATTAAAGTTTATAAAGTGTTTGATTAAAATGTAATAAAAAAATAAAGTGTAAAATAATATAACTAAGGGCATTTTAGGTATTTTTAAAGTCAAATTTAAATTTTGGGAGTGTTAGTGTATAATAAAGAACCTTATCCATCTGAGTGTAACTTGTCCAAACCTCAAGGGGTTCAGTGTAATTTGCTATTTTTTTTTATATAATTATTTTTATTAACCAAACCAAATCTCTGTTGGAATGGTCGAATGGATAATAGGAGATTTGGTAATTTTCAAAATAATTATTATTTTGATTAACTAAACCAAATCTTTTTTTTTTTGAAAAGAACTAAACAAAATCTCTCCATCGGAGATCTAGTGACTTTGAGAATTTTGGTTGTTTTTGTTTTTGGGTCACTGGGCTATGCTGTGTGGGTTTCTATTGAGTGAAGTGAAATTTAGTTTTTGTTTTCGAGAGTTTTAGTTGTTGGTTTTGTCTTAAGTACTGGAGATTTAATACATTGAGTGAGAAATGCATCATGTTTAATAGGTGATATCTATTGGAGATTTGGAGTCTCGATGATGATCATGGAGATTTATTGATTTTTAAGAAAAAAATATTAGTTGAAGCATATTTTGGTACTTTTAAGATAAAAGTTTATATCACTGTTAGATTTAACGGTCAACCCCTAAGTCAAGGATATATTATTGTATTTTTTACAAAACTGGATTATACTTCATATATGTGTTAAAGTCAGGGTATCTTTGTGTAATTGTCCCTTCTTTCTTTCGACCTTGTGGACGGTGGACGGTGGACCTAGAGACCTACCTATAAGGGAAACAAAAAAAAAAATCGAAGACTTTTAAAAAAGGACTTCTTTCACCAAAAAACAAACAAATCAAATCATTCAAAACGACAGAGTTTCTCTTCTTCAGTACTTTAAACCCTAATTTACCAAAATCCAAATAAAAATCCTTCCTTTCTCTTCTTTCTCTTCTTTCTCAACACTGTTGTTCTCTCTAGTGCGTCTATCGGGTTCTGCTTCGGATTTTCGAGGTAAAGTTCATGCTTTTTTATTTATTTATTAAATTCGATAAATTAGGCGCAGGTTTTTGCTTGTGATTGTTTGGAATATGCGTTATTCAAAAGGGTTTTGTTTTTTTTACATGTTCAATTCTTTTATCTTGCTTTACTCGATAAGGGTATTTCGAATAAAGTTAGAATTTTTGTTTCTACTGGTTGGTTATTGAGAAAAAAAGGAATAAACTTTCCTGGAAAATTGAAAGGTAAGATTTCGATTTTATGTAAAAGTAATTGGTTTCGGTCAGGGAGGCAAATAACCGAATTCGGGTCTGTTGATTGGAGATTTCTGTTCTTAGCTGAATTTATACAAAATTGAAGACTTCAGATTTCTTTTTAATATATGATTAAATATTTATTTCATCATCAGTTTTTTTTCCCAAGCTTATATACATGATAAAAAGGTTGAAAACCTATGATAATGTTGTCTGTGAAGCCCCTATATAGTTATGTAATAGAATGCCATTAAGTCAGGATCAATAATTTCAAACAACAAAACCTCTTTTGTTTGCTCCTACAACCTAAGCATTACTTGCAAGTTGCAACATTCCCATTATATTCTGAAACTGTTTGGATGTTGTACTAAATGGAGATGATGATGATGAGTAAGATGCTTGATTTTCATTGGATGCTATTTGTCATTCCTGTGTAATGCGAAACTTAAAATTTGATAGTGTGCTGGTTTCTTTATGCAAAAGTTTATGAGCTAAATTTTTGTAATTCTTGTGTGCTACTAGTACTAGTCTACTATTTTTGATTAATGATGAGGGATTGATTGAAATAAAATTGTTCTTTCTCAATACTCAATGTTTTAAGTTTTAACTATATAATAAGATATGATGGAATGTGCTTGCAACATATATGGAGTTTGTATATTTAAGATATATATTTTCCTTTAAATTCTTGTGTATTTTGTATCCTAAGCGCTCTTAGTTCAGTCTGGTAGAACATGGGTTTCAAAACCCATTGTCGTAGGTTCAAATCCTACAGAGCGTGGGTCCGCTCTTGATAGGTCAACAGTTAAGTCAAAACTATAAAAAAATATATATATATATATGTGGCTTCAAATGGTATAGAATGTGGAATCAGGGTAATACCGTAATACTGGGACTACTAGTGAAATTTCAAGTGAGCAAATGTCTAGAGTGAGGAAAGTGTATCATGTAAATGTATAGCAGGGGACTACACTAGTACACTGTCACCATAAGGTTATTAGGGAAATGAAAAACTAATTGAAAATTACCCTACCTTGTCAATCTTAGATTCGTAGGTAAACCATACAGTAAATTCTTCTTTTGAGTGACAGGCAGCCTATGATTAATTTGATGAGGCAACTGTATCTCAACTACACCATGTTTGTTCATGCATTTAGTGGATTTCTGCCATCGTCCTATCTCATGTAATTTATGCTCAAATTTGATACTTCATACCTGTAAACCTTTTCTAATCCATGGATTCTTATCTATTTCAACTTATGCTTTTTACAGATTCTTTTAATTCTTTAACTAAGTTCTACAAATTTAGAACAACAGGTTTTTAGGATACCTTAGCCAAAATTTTCCTCACTTCTGAATAATTTTCAAGAATTGCTAAGTTTTATTTAAGGTACCCTGCTGCTTTGAATATCTAATGGATCCCATGATGATCAAAGATTTTACTAACTGCAAAATGATACAATTTAACCAATCCATAAATACTATCAATGCTAAAGTTGATCTATATACGGTCTCTATTACCAAGTCTCCATTTTCCATTGATAAGTGTTGCTATCACTTTGGGCAATCAGAAACTTATTGATCAATTAAATATACCAAGCCTCTATTTAGAAAATCTTTAAGCTGTTGTTTGTATTTAATATTTTCGACGTTTGTGGATGTTAGAGAAGCTACTCTTTTTGTTGGAAGAATCTAAGAATTTTGTATATTTTGGTGGACACAGTGATATACTGGAATTAGATTGTCAGCTGGTTTAAATGTGTTGTTTATACAAGAAATAATTCTATGAAGATTAATATGACCACTGATCCGTGCAAGCCTCAAAATTCTTGTAATGGTTGAACCTATAGTGAGAGGGATGTGAACTTTAAAGTTTGAGAATCTTGGATGCATTGTTTGATTTTAGTGCATTTAAATTATTCATTTATTATTTATTGTACGGCATTATACTTTTATAGTCCTTTGTTTCTTATGTATCTTGGTAGTGCATTGACATGTAGGTGATGCAGTCATTACATATGCCAAACATTAAGCGGGCTATATAAGGTTCGGAAATATCTGTTTGGCAACGAGAAAATGGCCAATTTGTTGCCTGGTGATCCCTTGCAGCGTGGAATCTATGAAGGTGAGCCAACCTCATTCTCTGAGGAAAGTTCTGAGGAAGGTGGCCGTTGGTACTTCTCGAGGAAAGAAATTGAAGAAAATTCCCCATCTAAACGAGATGGCATCGACCTGAGAAAGGAGGCTTATCTACGGAAGTCATACTGTACATTTTTGCAAGATTTGGGCATGAGACTTAAAGTGTGAGTCTATGCATTTTAATTGCATGTGTTTAAATTCTTCTGCATTTGTATTTTTTTTTTCCTAGCGCCTTTTACAACATTGCGTCAATTTAGGGTGGATATGGTTATTCCTAAGTCATTGTACAGTTGTTCGCCTGTTGGAGAGGGAAGTTTGGTAAAAGTGAGAGTTATGTGGGTGCAGAGTGGTCCCATCATGTTTAAGATTGTGCATCCGAAGGGAGAGGAATTTAAGATTACTGCTATTACTTTCATTGGATTTCGGATTCTTTGAACTCTAGGAAACTTTAATTAAATTTTAGGAGCTTCATCTGCATACTTGTGTACATATTTTACTCTCAGATTTGACATCCTTTAATTCATTGTTACTTGTGAAAATAGAAAGTTAATTCCATGTAGAAGTTAATGAGTAATTTTTTGCCAAATCTTGAGTTTTAAGGCCAGGTTCAATTTACCTTTAATAAAAGCATTGTTTTCAATAAATAAGGGACTGTTATACTCTTTATTGAACTGTGAATGTTAGAGTTCTGTGATGACAAAGTAGTAATTACACCTTTGATCTGATGCAAAGAGAGAACCTGGTAGGATATGGTTTGAAACATCAATGAGAAGTTTGATGTTTACCCTTTAAATCTTTTTACTTGCTCCTTTGGACATGTTTATGTGCTGTATTGCATTCTGCTCTCAACTTCAGAATTCAATTTTTGAAAAGAAGAAAAATTGATTTTAGCTATACAGAATGATTATCATTGAAGAAAATTAACATTGTTGTTCAATAGTAAGTTAGCAAAGAGTATCAGCAGTATTGTTGTTGTCCTACTTCATAGTGAACTTGATGTTGTTCCTAATTCATGATGATCATCAACTACTATATTCACGTCTCAAAAGCATTTTGCAAATCAATGATTATGGTTTAGCATGATAGTAAATCTGATTTTGTTGAAATGCAGACCCCAGATAACAATTGCTACAGCAATAATATTCTGTCACCGCTTCTTTCTTCGTCAATCACATGCAAAAAATGACAGGAGGGTGAGATATTTTTGTATTTTTTTTACTAAATATTGGTTTTTTTTTTTTTTTTTAAATAATTATCCCTGGAAATATCTGAGTGTATATCTAGCTGGGGATGGCTAGCACCATTTTTATTTCTGAACAAGTGTCTTCTACTCAATATAATCTCCTAGGAAGGCTCTTTTCATATCTTAGTGGTATTGGTAGCATAATGATTTTGACTTGTCATGTTGTGTTTAGAGCACCGTATTGGATGATAGGACTACTGATTGATGTTCAAAGCTAAATAAATACGCTGCCATAGTTCAAACATAGGTTTTTTGGGTTGTTGCAACTACTGTGTTAGCTTTTGTACTTTTTCAAAGAGTCTTAGCCCATTATACTTACAACTAAGTGAATCTTTGGGTGGATTGATTTTCCACTTGCAATGACAATGATTACCAAGATGCACACTGGGTATATGCAAGGTAGAGGGATTGGTCTGTATGACTGCTCGTGTCTCTTGACTCTATCTGTGTGAATGCTAGACAGTTGTTTTGGTTCCATTATGATACATGTGCTTCATTGGTGGGTAACTCACCAGGCGTTTGTGAGTCTCTAATAGAAAATTGTAATATTGTTTGAGTTGGGTTTTAAGTTTTTGCAATAATCAATTAAGATGCTTGATATTGGTTCATAATATTTTGCAGACCATAGCGACGGTGTGTATGTTTCTTGCGGGGAAGGTTGAGGAGACTCCCCGACCATTGAAAGATGTTATCCTGGTTTCATATGAAATAATTCATAAGAAGGATAAAGATCCTGATGCAGTTCAGAGGATCAAGCATAAGGTATGATTATCTTTTGCTTTATTGTGTCCTTTCTTTATTTAATTATTTCCTGTATTACTTATTTTGTTTCTGCTTTATGGACTTGTTAATTTTTCATGATAGGTATCTGTTAATTTCATCTTTCATCTTTATTTACAATACACAAATATAAACTAAACCTTTTCCTACCTTGGTGCAAGTGAGATTTGATCGAAGACCACCTGTATGGTAGCAGTAGACTTTATTAACTAAACTATGTGTATCTACAAGAGTTACTATTTTCTCTTTTCCATTTATCTCAAGTTTGTTAATGTCCTGTGTTATAATCATGAAATAGGGATGATGATTGTTTTGTTAGGTCCTGCTATTAAATCCTATAGATAATCAGCTACTGTTTGTTATTTTGTTATTGTTTCTGTGTCAGCATGTCACATATTTCTTTTGCTTTACCATTAGGATTAGACTGATGGTCCTGAAGTATTTCCTATATAGTTTTGTTCCATCCTAATCTTTTCTTTTTTGTGCACATATGTTTTTGTGACTGTTTGTAGTTTTAATGGTTTAGTTTCCTTAATTTCTTTGTATCCAATATGCAGGAGACATTTGACCTACAGAAAGAGCTAATTTTACTTGGAGAGAAGGTTGTACTCTCAACTCTTGGTTATGATCTCAATGTACACCACCCATACAAACCCCTTGTCGAGGCGATAAAGAAATTTAAGGTTGCGCAGAATGCCCTTGCTCAGGTTGCATGGAACTTCGTCAATGATGGGTATGATCAATTGTTTCCTTTAAACAAACTGTACATTCATGGTCTTTTTTTCATGGTCGCTTCTTGATTGGGAATACGGCATGCAGACTTCGGACTGCTCTGTGCTTGCAGTTTAAGCCCCACCACATTGCGGCGGGGGCCATTTTTCTTGCTGCGAAGTTCCTAAAAGTAAAGCTTCCATCAGATGGCGAAAAGGTGTGGTGGCAAGAGTTTGATGTCACACCACGCCAATTGGAGGGTTGGTGTTCTCCCTTTCTTCCAGTTGTCAGTGTCATTTACTGATAACAAGAGATAGAATCCCCATTTTCTATCATTATATATTTGATAACCATTTCTTATTTTATGTATTTTAAAAATGATCGGTAAGGCAGATAATGATTTAGACCATGGTTTCTTTTATTTTATTTTTTATAAATTTTTCTTGGACACCACCACAGCCCCTGGGGGATTTGTGGGGTTTGGAATGGGAGACAGAAACACAGTTCAGAATAATATGTATTGGATTCATTGTATTTAATCATCATCATCATCATTATTGTTGTTGTTATTGTTATTATTATGTGAATATGTTGGATTTCATTATTTATGTTTGACAGTTATCTCTTGCAGAGGTTAGCAATCAAATGTTGGAACTCTATGAACAAAATCGAGTGCCAGCTTCCCAGGGTGGTGAAGTTGAAGGAAGTGCCGGAAGTGGGGGTAATAACCGGACATCACAAAAGGCTCCATCTAGCAGCGAAGATAAGCCTGCATCAACTAATAGTTATTCTCAGGCTGGTGGTAGTATTTCAAAATCTGGAGCCTTAAAGCCTGCATCAACTAAGTCAGCATCTGCACAGCCATCAGCTGACAGTCGTTCTGGACCTCCAAGAACTATCCAAAATCAGAGTAATGGTTGGGGAAGTGCAGATACGGAAATTAATACAGATGACAATGCATATGGTAAGTCTAAAGATGATCTACACCCCGAACTTGATACTTACCAGAACAAAGGGGAAGCTAGCACATCAAGGTTTGGTTCGGATGTACTCGATGAAGAAGATCATGGAAGGGTGGTTGTGAGAGATGAAACAAGAGAAGTAGGGGAATTAAAGGACAAGCACTTGAGCCGAAATCTGGAGCATAGAGGTACAGTTGGTCAGTCACCCCAGGAAGCTATTAAGAAGATCGACAGAGACAAGGTAAAGGCAGCGCTAGAGAAACGAAGGAAGTCCCGTGTGGACACAACTCGAAAAACTGACTTGATGGACGAGGATGATCTCATTGAGAGGGAACTGGAAGATGGTATTGAATTGGCTGCAGGGAGTGAGAAGAGCAAGTGGGATAGGAAGCAAAGTTGGTCTAAATCCGTGGACAGACATGAGTACGAGAATTCCTATCATGAGCAACATCAAGAGGATGCTGGAGAAGGCCACCGACAAATGAGGGGGAAGTCACATTCATCACATTTGGAGAATGCGGAAGAAGGGGAGGTGCCAGTGGCTGATGACCTTGGTCGGGGTTCTCGTTCACCCAAGTCTAGCAACCGCAAGAGGAAGTTTGAAAGCTCACCTGGGAAAGCACCAGAAGGGAAGCAGCGGCACAGTCATGGTCCCGGATCCAACCATTATAATCATCACGATTATGTAGAAGACCGAAACCGGATAGGCAGGCTTGGCTATACGGACAGGGATCACAAAAGGCACATTCCTGAAAATCATGTCTGAAGTGTGTTGTTTTACTGTCTGCTAGAGCTTTTGTTCTGTTTGAACTTTGAAGTACCCTTTCCTCACATTGTTCAGAAATGGAGGATATCGAGGCAGCTCTTGATCTCATGTGACCGGCACCGTTGGCCTGAAAGTAAACGTCGGCTAGTAGTATGCTAGTAGTTTATACCGTGGTGAAAAGCTTTTCTTATTGAGATATCAACCGTGGAGCTCCTTTCTCGGGTTTATATACTGTTTGGACCAATGTCTATGAATTTTCCTTCAGAATCCTTGTTTTCTGGGAAATTTACTAGATTAGAAAGTTTATCTAAGTTAAAGATGAGCTCTCATTAAAATGTCCATTTAGCCTGATATATTTGTTTCAATGTCAGGAAAATAACCCACTTGTAAAAAATAATGATTATGATGATATAATTAAGAGTCTGGCAACATTGATTATATTTTATGTTATTTAGTCAATGAGTAGTGAACTTTGAAATTTCTTCCCTATCTTCTTCTCTTTTACTCTGTTCATTGACTTGGATGGATATTGCAAACCCATTATATCACATGATCAGATTTTGTACACAACACAACTTGTATAGCTGCAGTAATCTTCTAACTTATAAAGCTTAATACAATCCCAACCCGAATTAAAATCAGAGAAGGAAGAAAAGTATTCAACAACCAAAAATAAGATTTGATCATCATTTTGTGCAAAATACAAAGCTATAATTACCAGAATCTGGAAACAACTACAAGAACCTACACTGAAGCAACCAAACAGAAGTCAGAAGTTCATGTACTTTTTTTGCATGATCTTGCTTCATGAGAGACGACTTCATCTCCTTTTGTCACCTCGGTGCCTTCTATCACGATCACGATCATCATCGGTTTCTGTAACCCGGCGTCTACTTGCTTGCTCTTCCCTTCGTCTTTTACGATCATCATCATCTTCAGTGTCTCTTCTATAACCGGGTTCCTTTCTCGTGTCTCGTCTGTCACCATGGGCATAATTCTTTCTATCTCTATCATCCCTCCTGTCCCCGTTAATAACACCGTCTGCACTTCTCTTTTTATAGTCTCCATCACCCCTCCTATCGCCCACTCCACGACTGTCATTATCTACATTTCTCTTTCTATAATCTCCATCATCCCTCCTGTCTCTGCGGTTATCTTCGTCTATGCTCCTCTTTCTATAATCTCCATCATCCCTCCTGTCTCTACGACGATCAATGTCTGAACTTCTCTTTCTGTAATCCCGCTCATCTCTACTGTCATCATCTCTCTCTCGTTTCTCCACATGCATTTCCTTGGCTCTTCGTTCTTCAAGATAGTCCTGGTCTCTTCTGCTTCCTCCATATCGACTTGCTTTGCTATCGGGATTCATACGGCTGTCTCTGTGATCCCTACTTCTATCACTCTCCCTGTGTCTATCACCTAAGTCATTCTTTTCTCGATCCCTATCTTTAAGGTCAGCATCCTGCATATTCATTTTTGGTTTCTCCACTTGGTCCTCTCGATCATGATCTCGCTGTCGCTTTTCTCGTTTTGGATTTTCAGAAGTTTCTTCATCAAATACCATTTCATACCTACAGCAATATCATTGCATTTTCAGAGACTGAAAGAAAGAACAAGATCTAATACCGCATGCAATTGATTTACCCACTTTGAGTTATTGTCACCGTGCTGTCCATCAGCATCCTTCAAGATGTATTTTGTAGGTTCCTGTCCAGTGCAATCCTTGGCAAAGTGATCCGGAGCACCGCATTTGAAACAACCATTTCCTGCAGACAATATAAAATACATAATTAATTTATTGAAAAGTTACAGAAAAAAGCTTTAGAGGATCCAAAAGATAAAATCCTGAAAAGAGAATTAATAATACCGTGAACAATAAAGCAATATATGCTGCTAACATTATGTGATTTATAGCTGAAACCGTGGATGTAATGAGCAACAAATGCAAATGATTATTCAACAGCATAACAAATGCCCTTCAACCCCAATAGTCATCACATACTTGAGCATATCCATGATTTCAGATCATGGGCAGTACAACATGTTGTCGAAACCTGTTTTTACGGGGATCAAACTTCTAAGGTACAAGATCGCTCTTTTTTTCAGGAGAAGGGGAGGAACACTATTGTGTATGAACCTATTTAAATAAAACTACTATGTTTCTTTAATAGATGAATCTATACATTAATTTACTACTCAAAGACAAAGACTGGTACAGTGGTACTGCAGGTTAGGTGAGATGTGATGATGTCCTTTTTTTATTTTTTATTTTGTTATTCTAGGATATCATTGTTTGTTTGCCACAGCCTACAGCAAAATCAAAAAACAGACAATAACGAAAGATAAACAAAGACAGCATGTGGATGGAAACAGAATCAGATGTGTAAGCATGCAAGGAAAAAAGGAAGTTTGAAACACCAAACACAAGCACACATGCACAAACCGAAATCAATAAGCATTCTCCTAAAAATTGCAAAATCCATTCCTTAGAAATCAAATTCCCCGCTCAAGACTTTTCATACTTTTTTTTTAATCTTTTTTAATTGACATCGACCTAAAATTGGAAAGAAATTTTCGAATTGTTATGGAAATTGAATTCGAATTAAAAGATAATTATGATCTAAAGGTATCCATTAACCATAGTCTAACAAAATAGACCTATCAGTTGATTTGTTCCAATTCATTGATTGAATCCCGTAAAAATATTAGAAAAAAGTAGGAGCACCGTCGCAGTTATAACTTTCACCTTTCCCCGTTTTGTCTCTGGTGATGTAGTCCTTCCAAAGCTTTGACACACTTTGACTAAAATCCACATGTATCCTTCTATCATCAATCAAAGTGTTGTCCATCTACAATCCAAAGGCAAGTTTAGCAAAGTGAAGCAGAGGGACTAAAAAGTGGAAGTAATTACTGAATTAGATTAACAAAAAATAAAGTATACTGTCTATGAATGCAAGAAGTTACCAAGAAATCCTAATGTTAAAAACTACAATAAGAGTTCTGTCCATGCAGATTTCAGATGCATGATTTCATAAACACTTCAGATGCATATGACTATACGAAATTGCAAAGTCAGAAGAGATCCCCAAATCTTTGGCATGCAAATTCATGCAGGGCCCAGTGGAATAAAGAAAACAGGTAAAATTGCTATTATTAGAAATGTTAGAATCTGTTACTTCAACAGGATGCAATATCTAAAAGCAGTTTATTCTTTGGGGACAGGAGGATTGCATTCAGGATTTGCATCAGAAGATGTACCAGGCTGTTCTTTTTTTTTTTTTGAAATAAAAAATATAAATATAATATAAATTTCAATTTGCATGTCCTCACCCATTTCTTCATCACAAGTTCAAGGTAACTACTCGATATCTACGGTTAAACAGAATGAATGTAAAATGCAATAGTAGTTTAAAATGAGGTAGACAAGTGATGCAAAATAACTTGAGTGGGTATACGAAGCAATTGCATGAGGATCATTATACATGCAAGCAGAAGTAAAAAATGCAAAATCTGAAAAAGAAAAGAGTATAACTGACCTTATAATAAGCTTGTTCACACGACTCTTGGTTCTCGAACTCTGGAAAGAAAGGAAAAAACATTATAATCTGGTACTACAATTAAGCATACTGATGCAGTGATGCACATCATTTCAATACATATAAACTACAAAAGAAAGAACATGCATATTATATACATTCAGTAGGTGTAGTAAGTCCTAGGACAAGTTATGCATTTCATATTTTAATGGACACGATGACAAAATATGTCCAGCACATTGTTGACATGTATCCACATACATGTATATAGATACTTGCACTCACCTTTCTAGTTTCGACACACTCAAGTACTCGTTTTTGTCCTATTGAGAAACAGAAAAAAAATGTATATGGACACACTTTGAGTACTTTGACAACTATGAACTGTCAAACCATTAATCACAAAATCTAGCCAAGGCACACATGAACTTTGATAAGTAAGAATGATATTCACTAATAAAATATAACTAAGGATTAATTCATTAACCAAAGCCAAAACCAACTATATCCGTCAGCCAAGGTAAATTTCCGTTGCCATCTTGGTGCCTCTTCAATAATGTCCAACTTAAATTTCATGCTACCCGGCAATCTAAAGCAATTTTTCGTTCATTAGAGATTCAGACCAGCACCATTTAGAAAAAAAGGACCCAAATATATACTAGAAATACTTCTCTAAGTTATTTATACCAAGTTAAAAGTTATATCCCATTGAAAAATAAACAATTACAGACAATGGATGTTCAAAATCAAAACGAGGATTACAGTGGTCACTTTATTTTCACTCACCAATAAACGCATAGCATAAACTGTCTAGACAATGGATGTTCAAAATCAAAACGAGGATTGCAGTGGTCACTTTATTTTCACTCACCAATAAACGCATAGCATAAACTGTCTCCAGTCTTGAAATCTCGAATTACTTCCGCCCTGCCATCATGTAATTATAATGAGAAATTATTTGCATTGCTAAACCAATTCGCATCAAAGAATCACCAGATATTAAAAGGAATAACTACTATCACTTACGATACAACAGTTCCGAAACGTGAAAAGATCGTATGTAAGTCCTCATCCTGCATTTAAGGATAAACAAGTAATCATTGTCTTAAGATGACAAACTATAGAAACAAGATTATGAACAGTAAGCATAAAAAAATTTCTTGTTATCAGTATTAATATTATTACTTCCAATGGTAGAAGTGAAGGGAAAGATAGGTGAAGGAGAATTCTGCATTCGCTTTTTTCTTTCATTTAGAGAAAGGAAGGGAGGAGAAGCTAAGTGCAACTGCTGAACCAACAGTTTTAAATAAAACATCAAATCCCCTCTCACTCACAACTAACATTTCGTCCTTGCTTTTGTGAACACCCAAAAGAAAAACACTCGTTACATTTATCTTATTCTTTTATATTCTGCAAACCAAACAAAAGAAACGGCCCATCCTCCCTAGTTTTCTTCTCCCTCTCCCCTCACATAATAAGAGTTAAGGAAAAGCAGCAGGAATTCCATGATTCTGCCAATAATGTTAATCAGTACAAAGAGAGCAAACACTTACTTCAGTGACTGGATTGAGTTTACAAACAAATAGCACATTCTCAGGAGGCTTTATCTCAGCTAAAGGAATATCCCCAATCTGTAATGCATTTAATACAGCAAAAGTAAGTCTTTCGATAAAGCTGAGAAGTAAAAATTTGGACACAAAACACCAGCATCAATATTTGTTTGAGATTCTTACAGTCTCAAGTACAACTGCACTTGAATAAGCATCCTTTGCACGGAGAACATCCTCAAGCTCTTGCGGGGCTAATTGCTCATCCAGGGGCACCCAATCATCTTCAAGCCGCACTTCATCATCAACCTAATTTCAAAATAAATTAGTCAAGAATGTGTTGATTTCTTCATTTAATTTCAGACCTTCCCATAAATAATTGAAAAAATTTGCACTCAGTCAATACCTCATCTTTTGGTTTGCCTTCAGGTGAAGCATCAGGAATAAAATCAGTTAATTGGGGAGGATCATCAAAAGGATCGTCCACTATATAGGTGTGCTTGATTCTGTTCATATAAAAACGATTGGAATTATTATAACAAATAGATGGAGAGAACATAATCATCAATTTTAGTCACCTGTTCAACATAATAATTCAACCAGAGAGGAATGAATAAAACGAACCGAATATTTTTATAAGGTCTATTCTTCTCATCCACATAAGCTTCATTGATCCTAGTCAAAGTTTCGAACCCTTCTGCTACCTCCCCAAAAACCTTCAACAATAAACAAAAAAAGCATTCATTAATTTGTTCCATCAAACACTGATCGGTAAGCCAAATAGTACCCAAGATGTTGAAGTTCAAACGACTCACAGTGTGCTTCCCGTCAAGATAGTCTAGATCATCACGCAGTGTTATATAAAACTGCAATGCAGAATCATATCATTAGCTTTCCACATACATACATATAGTCATATATGCAGAATCAATCCCATATCATTATAACAAAAACAAGTCACTACACAAACAATT
Organism: Dipteronia sinensis; assembly: GCA_033220585.1. Classification (NCBI taxonomy): domain Eukaryota; kingdom Viridiplantae; phylum Streptophyta; class Magnoliopsida; order Sapindales; family Sapindaceae; genus Dipteronia; species Dipteronia sinensis. The sequence goes on along the minus strand of CM065639.1, from coordinate 2,500,771 downwards.
TCAGCTTAGCAAACCATCAAAACATAATCTTTGCTACAAACCCTTTCGAAAAAGATTAGGAAACTGAAATTTAAAAAACCTGGGAAGCATTAAGATTCTCTCCAGCACTAGCCATAGCAACAGTCCCTGTCTTCGAATGCTTCAAATCGACACGAATCTCATCTCCGAAAAATCGAGCCTGCTCACCATACAAATACCTGAAAAATCCACAGTACATAACATCTCAATCACCTAAAATAAATACAAAAACCACCACATTATTTCACTCCCCACCCCCCCCCCCCCCCCCCCCCCCCCCCCCCCCCCCAAATAAAAAAAACCTCACTTGTAGACAGAATCGCCACCAGTACCGGTACCGGTGGGGTCACCGGTCTGAGCAGTGAAATCTTTCTGGACCGTGTGAAACAGACAGCCATTGTAGTACTTCATCCTAGAAACAAATAAAAATTGAAGTGTTAGAATTTTTGATTGGTTGATGCAACAAAGAAGAAGAAGAAGAAGTAAAAAAAACATGATAAAAATTGGATTTTGAAGAGCAATTGATCGATTGAATAATAAAAAATTGAGTTACTTGCAAAGCTTCAAGAAGTTCTTGGTGGTGAGTGGACACTTGTCGACGTACAAATCTACAATCATCTCTCCCAAGCTCGTCACTATCATTACTGACATCTTCTCTCTCTTTCTCTCTCTCTCTCTCTCTCTCTCTCTCTCTCTCTCTCTCTCTCGCTCTCTGCGTGCGTGTTTCTGTTTGGTTGCCGAGAAAATTAACTCGACAGAATTTTAATTATTCGGGTTGGTAGTAACCCTAACCGATCTATTCCTAAGCGGATCTGGGTTTCGGTTAGATCCGTTGGTAGCCGGACTCGGGTTGGTTAGTGGGGCTGGTAGAGCCCAGTAATTCAAGCCCAAGCCCAGTGTTTTGACTTTTTCTTTTGCTTTAATTGTTTTATTTTTTTAAGAAAATATTAGTTTATATAAGTTAAAATCTTGATAATACAATAATTAAATCTCAAAAGAAATTATTTAAGCTATAAAAAATAATAATAATCATTATAAATTTCGATATTCATTTGATTAAATACCTTGTAAAATAATATTTTTATCACTCCCCTAAATAATTTGGGTACAAGAATTTTTTATTATTATTATTTGAAATACTATGTATTTTTTTGATCAATTGATATAATTTTTCAATAAACCTCAAAAATATCAACACTTTCTCTCTTAGTTTATAGGTAGCGTGCACCACATTTTCAAGCATGTTATAGTGAGTTTTCTTGTCGTGTTGTTAAAAGGGCAGGTTTCGGAAAATCCTGTACCCATTTAATGTCAACTTTTTTATAGAAATAAAACCTCGATATTACCATAATGCTCTTTAACAATTATAATCTCACTTTCATTTTTTAAAATTGTTTCCAAAATTAATATTTGGAAGCAATCCACAATGTATTTTAATTATTTTTTTTCTTAAAGTTGTTAGATTTTTTTTCTTTCTTTCTTTTGAAAATAAGAATTGTATATATAATTTTGGAACAACTGTCCCGTCCTATTCTGTCCCGTATGGGTGTGTTTGGTATGCGGGACGGGACGGGACAGGACGGGACAACTTTTTGTTGTCCCACGTTTAGCGCGCCATAAGCTTTTGACGGGACGGGACAAGATGGGACAAAAACCATAAAAAGTTATCCCACCCCAGACCCTAGGCCAGACTTGTCCCATGCATGGGACAAGTCTGGAAAAGACATTTTTGCCCTCTATTCTTTTAAAAATTACAACTATACCAACTATAAAATAAAACTCATCTTCAAATCAATTTTCCTCACCTCTTTGCTCCGCCCCTCTCTCTCTTTCTCACACCAGAAGATCCATCCTCCGAAGCCACATCAGATCGTCGTCGAGGCCGGATCAGATCGCTGACGACGCTGCTGAAGCCACATCAGATTGCCGACGCCGAAGCCACATCAGATCATCGCCGGATCACATCAGAAGCTGACTCAGGAAGAAAGCGGAGATCCGGAAGTCGAAAAAGTGAGCCTCGACGTCGTCGGTAGCAAAACCCAGGTCGTCGTCGATGTACCTGCCTCCGGTAGCACTTAAGGAGGTGAAATCGGACGGGTTGAAAGTGGATTTCCGGTTGAAATGAGGCGATGCTGGTTTCAACAACATTGTTGGCGGTGGAGCTGGCGACGGGGAAGGGAGTGTTGAAAGGATTTGTCGCCGGAGAAAGCTGGTCATCGTCCTCGACGTCCGACGGTGGTCACCGGCAGTGGCCATCATCTGTGGTTTTTTTTTCAAACGTGACTTTCATTTTTTAGTTTTGTGTTGTATAAAATTTTGGTGTTGACTGTTGATGGTGATGATGATTTGTGGGAATCAATTTTTCCAGAATTTTTTTTCTTGGTTTAATTGATTTAAGAACAAATTAATTATTATGATAAATTTTGTGGAATTGATTTGTTGTTTTTGTCTATGGAATTTCATTGAAGAAACTTTTTGTGGTGTTTGTGAAGTGAGAAAATGAAAGAAAATATTAATTTGTAATGATTTTTAATTAGTTTTAATCAATAATATTTGATATTCTTTTTGGTACAAAAGAGGGCAATTTGGTCATTGAACCTCTTGTCCCGTCCTGTCCCAACCATACCAAACGTATAAACAGTACAATTAGCTGTTCTGTCTCAGGTATTCAAAACACAATACGGAACAGTTGTCCTGTCCTGTCCAGTCCCGTCCCGTCCTGTCCCGTCCCATCCAGGTGCCAAACACACCCTATGTGTACCAAATGCGCCCTATATAATCAGGACGGTACTGACCGGATAATTTAATTTCAAAACTTAATAGAGAAAATATACCAAAACACTAATTCTAAAAAAAAAAAAAAGAAGAAAAAAGAAAAAGAGAGTTTATTTTGTAATCCAAAATGGAGGGAAAATCCCTTGAATTTCAAATGGAGACAAAAATCCCACAAATCAAGCACTTACACCAAACAAATATTTAATTTATACACATTTACATTTATAAATATATAAATATATAAAAACACACCAAACCACAACGCATTTATTCAAATTTATTATTAACAAAATTTTAATTTCGTTTTATACAAAGTAAACTCTCTCCCCTAAAATTTTTAATTTTATATATATAACACCGATTATTTTTTCATTTTATTATTTTAATTTTTTTGGTCAAATTCGTGAACAGAGATAGATATATATACATATATATATATATATATATATATAGAGAGAGAGAGAGAGAGGTGTTTTCGGCGATGTCGCATGGCAGCGGAGGCAACGTTGGTGGCGGCGGTGATGGACCGGACTTCCATCTGTCGGACGAGGTACTGGCGGTGATACCGACGGACCCGTACGACCAGCTGGATCTGGCGCGTAAGATAACGTCGATGGCAATCGCGTCGCGCGTGACGAAGCTGGAGTCGGAGGTTGGGAGGATGAAGCAGAAGCTGTACGAGAAGGATCGGGTCATATATGAGCTCGAGGAGAGGCTCACTCACATGCAAAAAGTGTGCCAGGATTCTGACTCCAGATTGAAGATTGTCGTCGATGATAATGTAAAGTTTTTTTTTTTTTTTTTTTCATTTTTAATTGTTATGAAATGCAATTTGGGTTTCGAGTTTTCATTTTTTTTAAATAAAAAATTTATTTTCTATTGAGGTTTGGTCGGCGAGAAAGTTGAGGAATTTCGATGTTTTTGGTGTTCTGGGTTGATGATGATATCGTAAAGTTTTAATTTTTGGTGTTTTCATTTATAATTGGGTGCATTTGTCGAGGGATTTCTAGGTTTGTGTAGAATTGAATGATATTTTTACTTAAAAATTGAAGGATTGTAGTTAGTTGAGGTGGGGTTGATGTTATATTTTCTCTTGGTGTTTGGTTGACAAGAAAGTTGAGGAATTGAAGATTCCTATTGATGATAATGTGCGTTTTCTTTTTCCCTTCAATTTCTAAGAAAAAGCATAATTTTGGTGTTTTTTTTTTAGGTTTTAGAGTTGAATGATAATCTTATTTGTATTTGGTTGATGAGAAAGTCGAGGAATTCTGGGTTTCTGGTGTTTCGGGTTGCTAAGAAGGAATGATAAGTTTTGGTGGGCATTTCTGTTGTTTTATTGATGAGTGAAATGGTGAAGATGGAGAGAAAGTTTAGGGTTTTACTTGGGTTTCTGAGAGGATGAGGAATTTAGCTCAGTTGGATGAACTACATTCTGATTTTTCTTGTTTGACATTGCAAAGTTGATGATTAGTTTTTCTGTTATCATGCTTTCGACTACAGATGAAGCTTACAAAGGAACGAGATTCATTGGCAATGACTGCTAGAAATCTCAGCCGAGATTTGACAAAGGTGAGATTTTGTCATTCATTTTTCGTCGCTTCATTTGTCTTCAACGAAAAAACATTTGACTAAAATTTCGGCCCAGCATAGGTAGTCTTCAATTGAATGTTCCCTATAATACAACTGAATGTAAGTTAAGTGAAAATCATTTGAGTACAATAAAGTCTTTTAAAAAAAATCATTTGGTACAATAAAATCATTTCTTACTTAGAATAAATATTTATATTCTTTCTACCTGATTTCTCTATTTTTTTTATTACATCCTCTAAATCTTAATAATATTTTATTTTAGGAAATGGTTGTTTAGGTCCTTAGTAATAACAGTAGAAATGCGTAGTCAAATTGTAAAGGTTTCCAATTAGTCCCCTAGATGATTACCGAATATTTCGTTTCCCTCCAAGTTCCTTAAGAGTGTTAGAAATTCATTACTGCACCAGCATTGCTCTCTGAGGTTATACAAAGCTTCAAAAAATATGTGGAGCATTTTTCTCATTTTGGTGTACATCTAAATTCTAAAATAATCCAACTCATTTTATACTCATATTCAACCTATGTGCTGGTATCTTGTTTTTAGTTCTGTCAATGAATCTTATAGGGAATTCTTTGTTTTTCCAATATGTTAATAATTATATTACTCTATTTTCTGTTATCTTATTTTTCTGCTCAAGTGTTTACTTGTTTGTTTAATTAAATTTTTTGTATTTACTCTCATCCCCAATCCCAATTCCTTACTGTTTAACTATTTGGTATGTTTTGGTGGTCTTATGCTGAATGAGTGCTATGAGTGCCGATAATTAATATTTATAAAGTTATTTTATTCTAATCATATCTATATACGGCATTGGGACCGCCTTTTTTGTTTTATTATTATTATTATTTTTACAGCTGGAGGCTTTTAAGAGACAACTGATGCAATCATTGAATGATGACAATTCTTCGGTAAGATTTCATATATACAAATAATAATTCATATATTTAACATCCATACTTTTCATGTGGGTAGTTTTATATTCTATGTATGGTCTTCTATTTTGACCTTTTCTTTATAAGAAACTCTATTTCAGTCTACCATTTTTTTTTTTTTGCTTTAACAGCAAGCTGAAACTGTCGATATTGGGACCTGTGATCAGTCGGTTCCAAAAGCATATCCTGACAAAGGTACCATTAATCTAACCTTGATGAACCCTTTATTCAATACATCATCCATTATTATCTAATTATATTTAGTAACTGCTGCTTTAATTAATTTATATTTTATATTTTTATTTTGTCTACCTGGTGGTCATCATGCATATATTTTCACTCTGATTCCAGATGAGGGAACAAATGGCTACATGGGACAACGTTACCACAGTGGCTCAACAGATATGGACGAAGGTAAGGAAAATATTCTCTTCTGCTCATTTAGTGTGGCTCTTGCCTGCATACAGTTGACTCTTTGATATTTAAAATCCATGATGGACATATCCAATCTTTTATGATAGAATGTATAGGTGTACACTTGAATTAATTTTAGTGAAAATTGAAGGAAATGTGCTTTTTTTCTTTTCTTTGCAAACTCATTTCTAGGCACATTTAACTTGTTATTATGAGTAGTACCTTAAACTGTTACAACAGACAAAAATGTACTAGTCAAATTTGGGATTCTTCTTTCTATATTGGAATATCTAATTTGTTTTAGTTAATGCTATTGATTATTTTAGTAGTTTACTATAGAAGAAGAATTATTGTTTATGGAATTGGGATTATATTTTTTTTATAAGGGACTTATTGTTTGTTGTTCGTAGCATTTTAAGTTGGATTAACCAAAGAAGAAAAAATATTTATTTTAACTGATTGTTTGCTCGCAGCTTCAAGAAATGCTGGTCAAAGGTTTTCTCTGACTCCGTATATCACACCCCGTCTCACACCAACCGGAACCCCAAAAATTATTTCCACAAGTGGGTCTCCTAGAGGTTATTCTGCTGCTGGGTCTCCCCAGAAAACCTCTGGTGCAACATCTCCAACAAAATCCCTATATGACGGACGGACATCACTATCTTCATGGTACCCATCAAGCCAGCAGTCCTCAGCAGCAAACTCACCTCCTCGTGCGCGTACACTTCCAGGTTTATAATTCTTATTGCCATTTACTTATTGTTTGAGGATTGGGTGAATTTTAAAAAAGCTGTTTTGGTTGTTCCACTAGTTGTAGTTCATTTCATTATCAGATTGACTAGATAATGTAGTTATTTAACTGAGGTGATGAGGAGAAATGTCCAGCTTAGATTAGTTGATTGCATTATTCTTGTAAGCGCTTAGCACACTGTTGACTTTGTTTTCATTTTTCATGTGGATAATTTTTATTTTTTGCTAAAAACTTCTTCAGGTCGCACTCCTCGAGTTGATGGAAAGGAGTTCTTCCGTCAGGCCAGGTGAGTTTCACTATTCCAATTGTAGTATTATTCGGTGACCGATGGACATCGCTATTTTTTAAAACTTTTGCATACTGACCATGATATATATATGGTTCAGGAGTCGCTTATCGTATGAACAATTCAGTGCATTTCTTGCTACCATCAAGGACTTAAATGCTCAGAAGCAAACCCGAGAGGTAATAGCTTGCTGATTTTTTCTTCTCGTTGCTGGCTTGCTGCAAATCAGTAGTAGCTTGCAGTCTGATGGTTGACTTGACTAATCAACGGCTTCTATCTTATCATTGTTCAGGAAACCTTAAAGAAAGCAGAAGAGATTTTTGGGACAGATAACAAAGATCTTTATGTATACTTTCAAGGATTGCTTAACCGTAACATGCACTAACTAGACCGTAGAAGTTTCTCTGCTTGAGAATTGTCTACAGAAATCGGTATGTCTATCCCTAATTGCCATCTGTGGTGTTTTTTTTTTCAAGTTTGAATTTACATACGACAGGAACACACACTGGTTTTACTTGTTTTGGAAGTATTACAATTCTCAACATATTGTTATAAATTCTGTGAAATAGTGACATAATCTATTTGAATGTTGAATGGTTTGATTGATTTGGGGCATTTTCCTTTCTATTTTCTTGATTTAGCACATGTTCATCTTCAGAGGTCAAACTAGTTCCCCAGCTGCTTCGAGCAGGTGATTTGTGATTCGTTTGCTTCCCCCAATGATTTGTCAAAATACAATCAACATAGGCTCAGGTGGCTTGTGTTTCAGCTACCTAGGTTTTAGGGTTTACGATCCTCTCATTGTTACAGGTAAGTCCTGTAAATAATTGCCTTGTTTTTCACATTGCACTAGGGTTCTTTAAGAGTGTTATTGACATTAGCGTTGTAAAATTTTGTTTTTAGTGAATTTGCTTGTAAAGGGAATTTATTCAATTCAGTTTATGTTCATCTCTCATGTTCATCTCTCTCTCTCTCTCTCTCTCTCTCTCTCTCTCTCTCTCTCTCTCTCTCTCTCTCTCTCTATATATATATATATATGTGTGTGTGTGTGTGTGTGTTAATTTAGTTCTTTTATGTTAGAAGATAATACAATTTAAATATAAATCACACTCTCCATAACCCGGTAGGTGAGATCCAATCCCAAAACCATTTACGGAGCTTGTTTAGTGCATATTCTCCTGAAGCTAATTATTAATTTATTATTAACTATAAAGATTAGATATAATCTGCCATTGATTACAAATGGAATTTTCTAGTTTAAAAGGTAGATAGAGACAAGGTTTGTGATAATTTGTCATTCAACTTCAATGGACATCAATTCATTGGTTCCTTTTTCCAGATTATTATTGACTATGGATTTCGCTTTTATGGTTTGAACATATCTTTGATTAGATTTGGAAATAAGAAAAGTAATTCCATTAAACTAAAAATAAGGGGGGCATGAGGTGGTTGATAGCTTGAAATAGTAGTGATGTTGTAACTGAAAAGCAGGACATATAAATCTTTGAACAAGAATAATCTTAGGTTAGAGAGGCAAAAACAAGTGTACTAGAAAGCAGAAGAATACTTGTAGTGATCTTATGCTAAACAAATCCTCAGATTCACTTCCAGGCAACATGCACCTACATGGGTTTGCTTGGAATTTATCATTGTCAATTTGTCATTGAAGATAAAAATTGGGGGGCAGAAATAAATAAAAAGATCAGATGGAATTTATGTCAGGTCATTTGAGGATGTTTAAATCTGCAACATGATTCTTTTTTCTTTAATCTAGATTCTTTATCTTCTATTGATTTACGCTTTTGCCGTGTTCTTTAGATTAATAACGACCGGTTAAGATTTTCATCTGTTTTTATTATCAATTTGACACATAAACGTGCTTAGGTAAAAACTTAGATAAGTAGATGATCAAGATTTATCGTTCTTGAGATTTTAAAGAACTTTACTTTCTTTTCTTTTTTTGTTAAACAACCAATTTACAGACATTAATGTGTATGTACAAGTAAAGCTCGTAACAACAGATGATCCGAGATTTTCCTTGAGTTACAGAACTTGTTTTTCCTTTCTAGAATTTCTTATAAATCTCTCTTATTACAAACCCTCATCTACATAATACTAAAATCAACCGAATCTATCTGTATTTTCGTCAAATCTGGAACGGTCGGTTCCTCGAAATTTACTCTAGCTAGCAAGTAAAAATTTACTTTCCAGAACATTTTCAAGAAATAGGTGAGACATATGTGAGAGGAGGCTTGGTTTGATGAGATAGATGATAAGTTGGTTGATGAGATAGAAAAGGAGATTAGAGGCAGAGGCACCTGATACTGTTCGTACAAAAATCCTCCATTTTCTTCTCTTTGATATTTTTCACACTTTTCCAGAGAGAAGAATACCCTGCAAATTAAAGGTAAAAATTTGAGTCTGAAGCCTCTCACAATAATTTTATATTTCCCAGCCTGTCCTTTTATTTCTTTATCATTTATGTTTTCATTGTATAAGCGATATGATCTTGACAACTCACGTAATGTATAATTTGAGCATGATTTTGAAAAGTCTAGTATTATTATAAAAAAACAAAATCAAGAGTTTTTTTTAAGATAACAGAAGATTGAACAAAAAGAGTTAATGGGCAAAATAACAATTTTTTGTGCTGATTTTGTGGGCTGGTTATCAATTTAAATAGGTTGAGTTTAATAGAACGAAAGTAATGAAACTAACAAAATGTAACTTATTTTGCGTTTGTGTTTGTGTTTGAAGGGTTTTTTTTTTTTTTTTCCATAAACACATATTTTATGCTGTACCAAAATGTGCTGTAAATTTTAAGAACTCCAAAAACAAAATGTATATATACCTAAGAAATCTTTAGGACCTGAATTAGATGCTCCATTCAAACGTCATATCATCATAGCCTTTTTAAAAAGTTAATTGGGCAACTAAAACATGTCTGGCCTCTAGAAGTACTTTTCAATTTCGTTTTCTATTTTTTTTATTTTATTTTTAATTGCTAAAACAGTAAAAACATTTTCAGGTTTTAACAAAAGTAGTCCTAAATTCTGCAGGCTTTAGTTTCTTTTTGACTGGCTACGTTAGGTTTTTTGGTGTTTTTTTTTAATGAATTAATCTGCTTACTTTATCTTATTACAAGAGTCATCAAGTATCTCGAGATTTTTACAAAATCTGGACCCTTCGGTGCCATAATTTTTTACAAAACTTAAATTTCTCGATCCTTAGACTTGACATCTTGGGTTTTTATTGAAATTCAAATGTTCTATTACGAAATATGTAAATACAAAGTAAGAATCAAATCATATGAAAGCAATGAAAAATAAAGAGACTTACTTGGTTTGATGTAAATCTATATCCACGAAGTGCACCATCATTCAACTTTTATTATCAAATCGTTATTTACAATGTGAAACAAATTCTCTTCTTCAATTTAGCTAAAATCTTAGAATTATAAGAGTATATTCTTCAGCCCGACCACCGATGCGTCAGCGTAACACAATATTACGAATGCGGACTTCACAATACAACAATTTCGAACCAGAGAAGGAAGTTAACCAATTCTTTTTATTATTATTATTATTAAAAATCAATGTTCGTACTAGAGAAATATGTGATCTTATTTAAACACATGGAAATCAATAATAAACTTAACACTACATACTATGTTCTTTTGATTAGGTTTTTTTTTTTTTTTGGGTTAAAATAAAAAATCTAAGTCTTGTGCAAATCAACTTCTTTATAAACTCTTTCACAGGAATCTCTCATCAAATCAGATAGGGCATTTGTTCCCAGCACTCAGCACTCCAATACAATTTTCAAGGACCAATTCACTGTAGTGAAGATATAGTTGTCATATCAGGTTTCAAGAGTATCATATCATTTTCTAGTGTGAACCATTCATACGGTTATTTCCGACCTGATAATTTCTATAGTAAAAAGTAGTGTACCAGTTGGAAAAATTATCAATATATATATATATATATATATATATATTGATATATCGTATACAATAGCGGCTATCTGAAATTGGGATATTGCCGGCTGAATGAGCGCCCTTCAGTAATATTATTTCGCTGCCGGAATTCGACGTGGTGTCACCTTCCCCGGTGGGATATATGTTTGCACTTGAAGTGAGTTTGCAAAAAATCTAACAAGGCCATGTGTTGGATTCTTTGGCTATATAACTATATAAGTAGGTTGGATCTTTTGGTCTTCAGCTTTTAACAGTATATAGGAAATCAGAATAGTTGATCACATGACATGACCCCCTCTCTCTCTCTCTCTCTCTCTCTATTTACCTTTATGGCTTTATCCCTTCCACCTTTCTTTTCTTTTCAAGTTGCATCCCCAAAAGTTCTTCTCATTTACAAAATTTGGGATTAAGAAAAATTATTAATTTATTATACACTCAACACTAATTTTCATTTAAGGACACTAATGTGCAACATTTTGTGGAATGAAATTTGTATCGTTTAAATCATTAAAAGAGAAAAAAGATCAATACAAACGTAAATTTTCCGTAGTAATCTCATTAATTACGTAAAAATGTCCAATGTTAGTAAGTGAAGGTGATTTATATAGCATTCTTTATAAATATCATAATATTGATCTATAATAAAATTAATTGGATTGATACACTCAAAAAAAAAAAATACTTGGCTTGATTTGAAACCAATGAAGGTTCATGCTACTAATTCAGACTAAAAATCTCGGTAACATTATTAGGAGATATCCCAATCATTGTATTAAAAAAAGACAGGGTAATGCTATTGCTCCTGAAATTTTACCTAAATGATATGATAAACTGATTTGTAATTACTACCATATCGTCACTATATTATCTCATAATTAACATGGTTGTCATTAGATAACGAAAAGTCTACATAATAATCATACCATGACTGAATTTGAATCATGTGGGAATAGCTATCGGGTCGTAAGTGCTAGTAATACTTAATATTGTTCGGTTTCAACTCTAATAGGATAATATAAAAATTAGGACAACTACTTAATTTTAACTAAGCCAGTAATTTAGTTAAAGAAAAATAACGAATAAGGCAAGTAAAACTAGGTTATAGTTAATTAGACGCGTTTACAGCTTAATTAATCTTAGTATATATTAACTAAGATTTAACATACACACACACACTGACAGTCAAGTAATTAGTTATCTCTAATCCATGCTAATTATGGGCAGCTTTTCGATCTGGGCAGTACGGGCAGAACAAGTTGCAACAACAAAGCCACTGCAAGCTGCAACACTATCAAATTCCTGTATATGTGTGTGTGTATATATATATATATATATAAATACATGTTCATGGCTTCAAAGTACACACACAGGCAAAAATAAATAAATAATAAAAAAAAAACTGACCCACAACAGCTTCTCTGTGTGTGTGTGTCTCTTTGTTATTATTATTTTTGTCTTTCAAATGGCTTCTATACCTCAATTTTACTGTGATTACAGTTCATTTTCTAGTGATTTCTCCCATTTTTCGTATCCGAATTCGGGTGGAGAAACTACTACTTGTGGTGGTGATCATCATTACCATCATCATGCAGTTTCCAGTGGTGCAATATCATCTAGTAATGATGCAATTTCTATAGCTAGCAATAATTCTGGTTCAATATGGGGTACTAGTAGTACAATTAGTACTGATCAAGAAAGCTTTCCTATAATATCCAACTTTGACATTCTGCCACCAGACTCCAACGTCGTCGTGTCGCCTTCTCCGGTGATCATGTCATCCTTCCCAGAGCAACTCGGGGTGCTGGACTTGGTCGGGCCCTCCACATTGCCGGACTATAACATGGCCTTGTCAGGGATGCAGAATTTCGGTGGTGGTGGTGGTGGTGTCTGCAGCTGTGAGTTTGGAGATCATGATCACCAATACTGCTGTGGATTTGTTCAGGATTTGAAGCCTGTTAAGTATCCATCCACCACCGCGGAAAATTGGGTAAGTTTTTTCAATTTCGTATCAGGGTTTTAAATCTTATCTATCATCAGAAGAGTTCCGGTAAAGTTATACATCATACTGATCGCGTAACAAAATCTTGATTCGTATCGTTACATATATTTGTACCACATTTCCCTTAAATATGCAAAAAAAAAAAAATAAAAAAAAATTAATGAAAAGTGATAATAATTTATGCATGGAATCCAATTTTTTTTCATTGTTTTAATAATATTTTGGAATTTATTATTATTGTTTTTGTGTGCAGGGAATCCAAAACAATGGAATGCCATCCATGGAAGACACCATTACAAAGGTTGGTCGATATTCTGTTGAAGAAAGAAAAGATAGAATTCTCAGATATTTGAAGAAGAAAAACCAAAGGAACTTCAACAAGACAATCAAGGTTTGGTTTAATTTCTCTTTCTCTCTAGAGATCCTCATCATCACAATTTCTTTCTCTTGATTTAATTAATCAAGGGTTCTTAATAATTTGTTGTTTTTATTATAGTATGAATGTCGAAAAACCCTAGCGGACCGGCGGGTTCGTGTTCGAGGAAGGTTTGCCAGGAATAGTGAGCTATGTGAAGAAGATATTGTGATGAAGAACAATAATGGCAATACTCAAAAAGAGAATGAATCATTTTGTACTACTGATGCCTTCCAGGTATATAATTAGATTATTTAACCTAGGCAGATCCAACTAATTTAATATTTTTATATAAATTGTACGTAAAAACTAATTACGTCGGTCTGTCCAGACTTAACGAAATATCAAGATCGTTTGATGGTTTTTTATTTCTTTTTTGGTATTTTTTTGTTTAAATTGTGATGATGATGATCATCATATTAATATTTTGTTGTGTACACAAATTTTCAGATGAAACAAGATGAGGATCAGTGGCTGCAAGAAGCAATGGCAAGTTTAATGTATTTACCATATATTTCTGGATAGTGTGATTAATGATCAGATCACGAGTCATGATCATCATTATCTCCAGAAAATAACATCTTATGATGTAGAAATGTTTGAAGAAGACATGCATGTAGTTTTTAATTTAATTTAGTTTTTGTTTAATTTCTAGAAATTAATAGAACTACTCTAACCAATTATAATTATCTGATCACCATCAATGTTGTCTTTATCATAACCATTGCTTTCAAAATTGGGGTTGTTTTCAGTTATATTATATTCTCTCTAGTTGCTATCTTAAAAAAAAAGGTTCAAAAAGATAGATTTCTTGTACATTATTGACTTTTTAGGTAATTTAATTTGCTAATCATTTCATGATGAAATCGATCCATCATGATCATCTTTTTACTACACTTGTGGAGAATAATGCTTGACCTTTTTTGGCCATACAAATATATATAATCCATTAAGAATTTGGAAGTTTTTCCAAACTAAAAACAGAAAATTTTAATTCTTGTGAATTTTAAACCCTTATTTGAAAATATATATATGAATGTTTTTGTTTATTGATGGATATGTGTTTTTACTATAAATAAAAGGAAATAAATTGAAAACATGTTCATTTGAATAAATAAATAAATAAAATAAATTGAAAACATGTTTGTCCAAATTTTCCAAAGAAAAAAAGAAACCCAAAGTTAAAGGAATATGTACTATATCTATCTGTAGTTTGAACTTTGAAGAAGCTAATATAGAATCATAGAAAAGAAGTAGTCTTCTCATATATAGCTAGATTTTATTGGTCAATAGCTAGTCCATGATCATGGTATTGGTATCTATAAAAATGATTTTTTGTACGTTAAGATGCTAAAATGTTTTATCAAACTTAACTGATAAAGTCTCCATGAAAATTAAATTGCTTAATTTGAAAGAGAACATAAATGAAGATTGATTGAAAATTGGGAATATTTGAATGGTCTCTCTCTCTCTCTCTCAATCTCTCATAGTTTTCTTCAAGCTTTATCATAGAGGTTATTATCTTCTTCCTTATATAAATTGCTCTTCATGGGATTTTTTGTGCATGCCCACATGCATGTACAGCCGCAATATGTCTCTTCAATATTTGTGCTAATGTTAAGGATAATATATTTTGTTCTCCATTATCAAAGATTACATAGGACAATTAAACCCTAACTTTAACATCATGATCATGATCATGATCAAGATCATCTCCAAGTGGGGTTCTATTTATAATCATAATAGCAAACATCTAATTAAAAATAAAATCTAATTACTCTTAAAATTGTGACCGTCAATCCTTGATCCCCCAACTAGTTCTCAGTATAATCATCTTCAGTAGCATCCATCTTCGATTGTGATGGTTCGATGCTTAAATTTTTGTCCAAGTTGATCGTGACATCTAGGATTATTGGAGTTTAATTATCCAAAGTGGGTTCTAGTTAGTTCAACCGATAAAGTCTTTAATTGTCATTAAGAGGTTTTGAGACCGAATTTCACTAACATTAAGATCTAGTGTTTGGGAGTCTATCCAAAAGCTTTATTAAAGAGAATAATTAAAACAACACGCACTATATATAGGAGTTTCTCCTCGGTAGGATATTAAGTTTTTAACGTAAGACACTAAAACAGAAGAATATATATAAAGAGAAGGTGTACCATGATTTTTTATTATGATGGGCTAAAACAAAACTATATATATAAAACTTTTAATGAGAAAACATTATTTTTATTTCGTTGAAATGAAGTGGGCAAACTTTAACCCTGCCTCCGACATTAATATGAGAAACTTGATACACTCTTAGTCTGTAATTGATTATCTTTTTTTTCTTCTTCTAGAGCATGAAAACATAATTTTTCTTGATTTTGATATATGATTGTTTGATTTTATAATTTGGTTAAAGTAATACTTTATAAATTATAAAAATAATAAATTATAGTCAGAAAATAAATTCATATAAAAAAAACACTAACTATCCAAGACCCTAACTTGTTAATTTTGAGAAAGAAAATTAATTAAGAAAAATACATGAAATGAAGAATCAAATATAAATAATAGAATAAGAGTAATACTATATAACCTAAATAATTAACCTAAAATTCAACCAAAATGATATGGATTGTTTTTGAACTAATTTTTTGGATTGCCTAATATTAATGTTTTTTATATTTAATTTTATAATTAAAAATTTAAAGAGATTAAGATAATTATTAATTCGGAAGATAAGGAGAAATAATTGGGAGAGGGAGAGAGAGAGAGATTGGTACTTGGGAGAGAGAAAAAATTGAGACTTGTTGGAAGGTCCAAAAGAGAATAGATGTTGTACCTTATGTGAGGTGACAGTATAAATAGAATAATAATAACAAAAGAATTCTTTCATATTGCTGCTCATATTAAATACAAATATATTATTAATATTTTCTTTTTAAAAGGGCAGACCCCATCAAGGTCGGTCGATATATATATATATATTTATATCGAATCAGTACGTATTAATATAACTTCATCAGTGCGTTGAATTTTGATCATTAGATTTACCTATTTTTACTCAAAGTGTTTACATTTGTCAAAACTTCTCCATAATTAGTGATCCACATACAACGCACTAATATAAATTATATCAGTGCGTACCGAAGAAAAAATGACTATATATATATATATAAAAATTCATAAAAATCTAAAAAAATTATTGATTTATTGTTTTCGGCATCAATTTATATTTTATTGTTTTTATCACTTTTGACCATTTTTTGAATAAAATTACCTTTAAATTTTACTTCACCTAACATATAACTTGGTTACATGCCATCTGATTTCAAGTTACATGTGAGTTGATTTTTCAAGTTATATGTCAGTTAAGTTTTAAATTACATGTCAATTGATATTCAACTTGTATGTCAATGATTTTTAAGTTATATGCCAGTTGATTTTCAAATTTTTGGATAGGTGAAGTAAAGACAAAATGGAAGACAATCTTATATGTTCAAAATTAAAGATGATTAGTATAATAATATATAAATCGATAGCTAAAGATAATAAACCAATAAATTTTTTAGTTTTTGATTAATTGTTACAATTTCCTCATATATATATATATATATATATATTTATTGATTAAGTAGAAACAGATATATATTTATTGATTAAGTAGAAACAGATGAATCTTGCTGACGAAACTCCCCGAAGTGAAAATGAGAAGAATGATGATTCTTGTAGTTTTAGTTGTTGTTACTTGGTTATATCTACATGTAATTAAGCAGCACGAGCAGCTAATTAATATTACGGATGCAATTTTTTCTCTAAATATTGGTGATGCCTTTGTTAATTAGGATGTAACCTTAAATTTTGTTAGGCATCGATCTTGTTTGAATAAACATCTCATTAGCTATATCATGCATACCCACAACTCCACAAGCTTTAGTATCAAATATAAAGTGGAGAGAAATAGCTGCACGTAATTTGGATCCATCCATATCAATTCATATGATCAGATTTTAATATTTATCTTGGCTTTGAGTTTATCAAATCAAACAGACTGAGATTAAAACATATATTTTGATAAAATCCAGATCATGTACACATGTAGAATGAATAATACCAATAAAAACATTGCATGCACTGGTAGAGATTTTTGTCAACTACTAACAAATGTTGCAAATTGTACTCAAATTGTAATATTTTCATATACATATATATATATTTAAAAATTTTCACATAAGTGCATACCTGCATATCGATGGAATTATATAAGGACATTGAATGTGAGCCACTCGTTTTACATACTTTGACTTGTGCATTTGTCAAAACACTTTTATAAATTAATAGCTCTCATTCAATATGTTTATATAATTTCATCCGTGTACACCGATAGGAAAAGGAAGGTATAATTATATGTATATATATATATATACACACGTGTCAAAAGGACACCAAGTCATAATGAGTTGACTGAATTTAACTTGGGGGAATCTGAGGCATCCAAAGTCAAACAAAGACAGAAGAACAAACTAATTAATTATATTCTTATACGTTATTGTTTTTTTTTACTATAGAAAAATAAAAATAAAATGGTGAAGATTTAGGTGGGTTTTATACTTTTACACAGAAGAATAGTGTTAAGTCAACATCAACATGCCAATGTAAATGAGAAAATAGTGTCTTTTGGACTGCTGCTTTACTTTGTTTTTCTACTAACAAAGTAGCTAATACAAAGAGAAAACTTACATATATTTATATAAATTCAAATTATCAGTTGTGGATTTGGTATATTTTTCCGTTCGGGATCACCTTATATTATATGTATTTTTTTTTCATAATTTTGTAATTACAAAATTATTTATCACATGAGATAAACGGTGATTCCATACAGAGAAAAATTGTAGGATCCTGCATCTAAAACGATTGACTTTTTAACACTGTCACTGTATTTAATAATTTATGTTTAAAATGCATTTATTATGCTAGTGAACGAACAAAAATACCTCAAATAGTTGTTCCACATCAGATTTCTGTCATTTAGTTTATAGTAACAAAGTTGTGAAGTAGAGAGAGAAAGTTTCGTTGAAACCCAGACAAGTACTCGAACCGCGACGAATGGCGCTACACTGATGCACTCGGGGGTCGAACTGCCCAGTTAGCTCTGGGGGGGGGTGAGTGGGTTGGGGTGGACAATTTAAAACCCAAATTGGGTTTCAGTTTTAAATCTTCAACTGTCTGAGCCTTTTAACTTGTGGTCTGAGCCTTTGTAAATAGTTTCCGAGCCTTTGTATTTAATTTTCGAGCATTTTGTAATTTTATGAAATTTGTATCTCCGAGCCTTTGTGAGTAATGTTCGAGCCTTTGTGAACTGTCCGAGCCTTTTGTAATTTTGTGAAATTTGTATCTCCGAGCCTTTGTGAGTACTGTTCGAGCTTTTGTGAACTGTCCGAGCCTTTGTAAATAGTTTCCGAGCCTTTTTATGTAATTTCCGAGTCTTTGTATTTTTGTGAAACACTTACAAGGCTCGAAATGTAATTACAAAGGCTTAGAAGCTACTTCATTGACAAACCTAAAGTATATTTAAAAGGCTCGGACAATGATATAAAAGGCTCGGACACTATTTTAAAAGGTTCGGACACTTCTTTAAAAGGCTCGGACACTGCTTCATTGACAAACCTAACGGCTATACAAAAAGCTCGGACACAACTTCACAAAGGCTCGGACAGTGTTTAAAAAGACTCGGACAGAGCTTAGAAATGTTCGGAGATTCAAAATTCACACAACCAGCTTAAGGTTTATAAAAGACTCTAACTATCTTCGAAGTTGCATTAACACTCTTCGTTGGTTTCCTATCTCTGATAAGATGAGTGATCTTATGTAACTATATGAACATCGAACTCGTTGGAGAAGAAGATGAACTTGGATTTCAGTTTACAGAGCTTTTCACTTTAAGATAGTTAGAGAGAGAAGTAGATCTCAGAAACTTTCAAAATATCTTCCAAAAGTTAAAGTTAAACAAATAATTAAAAAATGTGTACAATAAAAACATTTTTAAAAGTCACTTATTTTGATGCATTTTAAACTTAAGTTATTAAAGTAACGCCTCACGTGCAACACCAACTTAAAAAAATACTGAAACCCCCTATTTCCACGATGTATATATGTTTGTATGTGTAACTGTGTAAGTACGTATATGCAAAGCCAAATTATTGGGTGCCACAAGCAACCATTCTTACAATCGTAAGAAAGCACTAACTCATCAAAGCTCTGATGACTTGAAATAATTAAATATCATATCTCTAAGGTGACCCCATAGTTTCTTAACTTTGGTTTGTATTTAATTTATATATATATATATATATATATATATATGTATATATATACACACTAAAAGCATGTGTATAGGTATTAATTCAATCTATAAGGCCTTTTATGGGTAAGTATTAATTAAGGTTTTGGATTAGTACTCACTGAGATGGTAACCACACCAGGGACTCGGTTATACGTTACCGAAAAATAATAATTAATAATAAAATAATGCAAACTCTAAGGCCAATTGGAAGTTTGGAACCATATGTCAACATGATTTGGTTCCACCCAACAAATTATAAACCCCACTAGGGTTACAAAATATTATGGTTCAGTTCAATCTGAATTTTCTGCTGTCTAGTTCACATTAATTGACACACACACACATATACATATAACACTCTTTTCAATCTGAAGTTGATAGCACTTGGTGCATGAAGTTTTTTATAGCCATGGAAAATTTAAAAGAACATATTGAAAGTGTATTCTGTATCTTTTCTCATCTTCCTGTATTTGACAAGGAGAGTGAAGTCCTTTTCAATGCGGCCTCACAATCATTAAACAGAAACCATTCCAGCCAAAAGAGAATATATATATATATATATATATATATATGTAGAATTATTTACAAGTCTCTCAAGTGTCCTTTGAAGAGGAGGGAGAGCTAAAAATAAAGTCTTGTAGTGGGTTCATTTCAAGGCATGTAGTAACAGTTAAACTATCAATCATTTTCAACTGTTTGAGAGCTCCCAATTAATCAATCGAATCAAAATCTGATCAGAATGTGATCATTATCGTGATGATGATCAACCGGAAAGGTTGGTCGGTGAGGGGCCGTGGCCGATGATGGGGTCTGCTTATCTTGCCACCAGCTTTTGTGTACCACAACATTTGGAAAAGCAGAAAACGATTGCCACAAACTGCTAAAAGAAACTATGTATGGGTTGACTTATGTCACCACTAATACTACTACTTGCTCAAAAAACTTCATGTTAAGAAACTTGAGGACTATATTCATTCATTCCTTTCAGCAAGTTTTGAAACCCTAAACATGAAAATTCTAACTTCATGCTTGAATATTGTATCCAAAAATGATTTCCAAACAATTATATAATGAGATGATTCGACTCATCTAAAATAGATAGAAAGATCTGTCGTGATAAAACACTATGTAAGTGACTCGGATATTTATTATCACGATATTTGAAAGAAAACTCTTTCCATGTCTATTTATAATGTATATTGTGGGGAGATACACATCATTTGATGTTAAAGGAGAAGATAAACATTATTTGAGCCAAAAGAATGTACGATAAGAAGACACATTTCAACTATTAAAGTGACGTTTGGACTAGTGACGTGAGACATATAGTCACTCACACTAACCTAAAAGCAGGATTTTTCAAGAGGATTTCCATTTTAATTGTTTAGCAAACTATAAATATTTTTGAAAACTGTTTTAGAGTCACAAATGAAGCACCCCATCAACATGTGAAATGTGTAGATGATCTTTCGGTGGTGCTAGATGCTTAGCTATATATATATATCTAACTAGCTTAGTTGCACCCATTTACATATAGTTGTTAAAAATGACATATATTGTAGTCAAATGGTTTTATGATATGATATGTAGCATATCTATATCTCATGCATTATTATTTTGATGAACAACAACAAAGTCTAGCACTAGCTAACATAGCGATTAAAAAAGAAGAAACTGATCTATAGTATAACATAGCTAACATTTAATGCTCATATTTTCTTTTCTTTTCTTTCTTACTAGAAAAGACCATACAAAGATTTGTCTTAGTCAACCGGTCTATTTTTTCATAATTGTCATCATCAATCCCCCATTTGTTTTCAAGACTTTCAAAGGTTTGTATCCAGAATGTTTTTTTTAATGGGGTTTGAAATTATGAAGGGTCAAGGGTTTACATCTTTTCAGATTATAGATTCATATGGGTTAACAAGAAATTCTCCGTTTTCACAGATCACATCTTGACACATGTCCAAAATCATCTTGAGGCTCCTTCAATATAGTGTCCAATATCATTCTGACTTGTCCAATATCGTCAAGGAGAAAATGGGACGACCTCACCACGGTGAGATCGTCCAATAAAATTGGAACATACATAATATCATTTATGTTTCCAATATAAACCGTTCATATACCTCATTTTGAAACTGTTCCATTCAAGATTTTCTTATCGTCAAGATATTCTATGTCCAATATTATTCTAATGCTCGTCGAACATCATTTCGACACTCGTCAAATATCATCATGTCACGTATTTAGTGTTGATTTAAATTCAAAATCATAATCGTTAAATTTATGTGATAAATCCATTCCATTAACTCCATGCTAAAAAGCAAGGAATTGACAAAACAAAAATGCTAAAAAAGCAATAAGTTTAGTTGACTCCATAAAAGGAAAAAAAATTGATGAAGACATTACTCAACTGGTCCACTAATATGATCATACTTTTAAATAAAGAGAGAAGGATGTTATGTTCTTACTTTTACATTCAAAACATGATACTATTGGATGAGCGTACATATAAACCAATATTCGGTCAAGTCATACCGTTTGATTCTACCGAATATAACTGTATTTCTGTACTTCTGGGAATTTGATGTTATGTTCGATGATATTTCATCATCATCCAGAATAGCTTTAAGTATCCAAAAACCATATTTGAAACCTAAAGTGGAAAGATTAATAGTGCATTTTCCTGCTACAATGGTGATTTTCCAGTTAAAATGTTCTTCACAATCCAAACGGTTTCTATGGTTTCAAGTAACGAACACAGAACCGTGGCATATAAACATTTGAACCAAAAAATCTGTATCCTGGCAGTAAAATTATGGATCCCTAATTTCAACTATATCAGCAAAAGAATAATTTTTGGGGGGTTCTGTCCCCACCTTTGTTTCTAATATAAATTAGATAAATAAATCTCGAAAATATTTTTTCTTCGTTCTTCTCAAAACCGGTTGCTGCAAGGTTGCAAGTTTGAAAGACTTGAATAATATCATGCCTGTAGTTGGTGCGCTCTTATTTCATTTCATCCAGACGTGAGCTCTCCTTTTGGAAGAATTCGAATTCTTGCAGAAGTTTAGCCAGCTTTGAAACGTTCTCTTCCTGAATATGAGACGGAACCTTATCTTGATAACCGGCTGCGTTCATCACCTTATTCAGTTTCTCTTGTTGCCTGTTAAAAAGCAGGATCAATGATGAGTCAAGGAAAACATGGATTGACATCAAAAAGTAATTCACGGAGTTGTTCCAAAAACAATTATGTGGAGTTGTTATTTCAATCCACAATTAAACATCAAGGCATATAAAAATTCATGTGCATACACGAAGAGACTTACTTTTGTATCTCAGCCATCTTGTTCTTGATCTTTTCTTGCTCTGCATCTGCATCGAGGGTCCCTTGAACCTTAAGATAAACTATAAGATTTTCGTTGACATTCTGAATTGCACATCCAACTGGGGCTTCATCTTTTCCACCAAGTAAAACCTGGGAACACAAGTCCATTAACGGCACAGTATTGAGACAGATACCAAAAATCTACATATACACACATCTCAGGGAATATGAGACATTTTTCAAATGCGTGTCAAAGAGAGTTAGTCCCATTGTCCCAACATAAAATCACAATAACCATCACATATAGTAACTATTCACAAAATGCATGTTCCCCTCAAATTCATTACGCAAACAATTGAATCATGTGCTTGGGGGAAAATAAGGATTGCTTCTTATGTAAATATGTGGTGTCTGACATCTATAAAGAGTCGCCCCAAAAGGTTTTGAAAAAATTACATTTACAAATGTAAATGTGAGATATGAGGTTCCATCAATTGAGCCGACTCTTTACAGATGTCAAACTGTTTATATATGCATAAAGGGTGCATCTACAGTTGAAAAATTGGTACAGATAAACGAAGAAATACAAGAGTGATGGAAAAACCCGAGGCCACTATTCATATGCATACTATATACCTTTATAGATGATAACGAGGCAAGAGTTAGAATCTCCAATTCATGGCTTCTGATAATGTCTGCCACTGCATCAGTTTGGCAAAATGCAAACGCGGGTAGCCTGAAAACAAAGAACAATTTAGAAAGATATTAATGATTTTTCCAATTAAAACAGTATCCAAAAACAAACCACACATTTTCCGAATTGATGTGTCCTATGGAAAGAACCGTTTCTTAAAATATATATATTAAAAAACTTGAGCAGAAAAACTATAAAAGAAATTAAAAAAAAAAGGAAAAAAAGAGAAAAGAATATGTACTACATTAATCTGCACAAAGATTACGGTTTATTTTAGAATCTGGGGAAAAGTCAACTGCCGTATTTTGTAGACGAATAAAAAGGAGTGCATCGATTATGCTTACTTGCCTGAAATACAAAATATCATTTCAAATATTTACCTTTCATTTTTCGACTTTCCAAGTACCTCTGCCCTCAGGGACCTAAGAGATTTCACAGTGGACTCAACAAGATCCATTTCATTTTCAGCCCTTTCGTTTGTCCAGCACTGGAAAAGTCAAAATGAGTAAAACAGTAGTGTCACAAACAATGAACTTCAACTTTTATGTCCTGCATTAAATATCTCTATTAATTACTGAAACTAGAACTTACCTCTATAGATGACGGGTATTCACTTAACATTATCGATTCTTTTCTTGTAGAGCCCTTCACTGCTGGAAGGCGCTGCCACAATTCTTCTGTAACAAATGGCATAAATGGATGAAGCAACCGCAAGCCAGTTTCCAAGCAAACCCAAAGAGCATGTTGTGCAGAACTCCTCTCAGAAGCAAATGCAGCATCATCACCAATAAAGTAAGGCTTAATTGCTTCAATAAAAACATCACAGAACTGATATTGCCACCACGAATATGCTGTGCTGGTTGCATCTGAGAAATCATATGCATCTAATGATGTTACGGTTCTGGATATGGCCTTGTTCAGCACTGAGAGAATCCACTGGCAGCTAAAAGGCATATTTTCAGGACGTAAACTTGTTGGAGGGGCATAATTTTCCCCCAGTTTGCTCATTGCGAATCGAACAGCATTCCACAATTTGTTACACCACTGCCGATACCCAACAACTCTTTGAATATCCAAATTTATTTTATCGGACTGAAAAAAGAGAAGTCAATGAACAATATTAATTCACACACATGCAGCCACTTAACTGAAAGAGAAGCAGAAATTGTTTCGGTAAGCTGATTTAAATAATAAAGAAATCAATAGGTAGAAACATGAACCTGAGCTGTGTAAGAAACAAGGGCAAATCGGAGAGCATCTGCACCACATTCAGCGATACCATTAGGGAAATCTTTCACTTGTCCTGCTTTTGCAACAACCAGCTCATTAGGATCCAAATTACCCTCCCCTAGTCTCTTGTGAAGACCTTCAAGAGTTATCCCATTTATAACTTCAAGGGGGTCAATAACATTTCCTAAGGACTTTGACATCTTACGCCCATGTGCATCACGAATCATTGGATGCAGATAAACCTACAAGGTGTAAAATGCATTAATGGATCTACTCACATATCATAACAGAAACATCAAGAAGAATATAAACTCTTTCCCTTCATTTGTAAGAGTCGATACAGAAAAACAGAATTGAATTTCAGAGAGAGAATAGGAAGGAAACACCTAGGCAGACACTTGAACCTCACTTCTATCTGAATACAACCAACAAAGAGTGTTACTTGGCTAATCCAAAACAGGGTAAAGTTAAAAACCTAGGAACTAAGATATTAGACTCCCTTTAAATTAAATGCTCCTACATATTATATGAAATACAAAGTGTGCATTAAATCAATGATCAGAAAAACCTCTAAAGTTCAAATGCTATATGTTTTACAACATCCATCTTCACAACTGAGATAACAAAGGTTATATATTTATTAAATAGTAAGATGGGAGTTCACTCACCTTCCTAAAAGGTACATCACCTCCTAGTTTAATTCCTAGCATCACCATCCGAGCAACCCAGAAAAAGAGAATGTCATGCCCAGTTTCTAGAACTGAAGTTGGATAAAATGCCTTTAAATCATCTGTCTCATCTGGCCATCCCAACACTGATAATGGAAATAAACCAGAAGAGAACCAGGTGTCAAGTACATCAGGATCTTGGCACAACTCAAACTTCTTCCCGGTAAATCTTTTGCTAGCCTCAGTTTGGGCCTCTCCCTCATCTCTAGCAACTATCCAGTGGTCATCATATGTCCCAAGTTTCTTCAATTCATCATCTTCCAATGTAACATACCATGCAGGTATGCGGTGACCCCACCATAGCTGCCTCGAGATACACCAGTCGTGTATGTTCTCAAGCCATCTGTCATGTTAAATCCAACAATCAATAATATTAATAATGCAGCTACATAAACACAAAACATTATTAGGTAATATAATAAGACATGAATTCATATAGCAAAAATTACAGGCACCAACAGAAAACCACATTGTTGAAAGGATCACAGCAAAATTTTCATAAACTTCTGAATAATGAATCCATGTTCCTCCTTCCTCCCCAGTTTCTTTTTTCATGTTAATAATTTTGATAGATTGCTGCCACTAAGGCTTCTCAATCAAACTACTGACTTCAACAGACTGAAAAAAACATTCTAGGAAAATGGCAAAATATTATTCATGCAGAAATTTACAATGACATGATAGTACCTCCTCCATTCAGCAGTGTACTGTTTTGGGATGAACTCAATCTTTCTATTTTCATCATCAATAACTGCATTAAGGGCTTCCGTTCCCAAGCTTTTGCAGTTAACCCACCATTGGGGCTTTATCATTGGCTCTACGACATCATTGCTTCTTGAACAAATTCCAAGGGCCATGTCATTGTTCTGAGCACCTCTATACAATCCCTAATGTAATAAAAAGTAGTTAAGAGAACGTCAGTACCAGTGAAAATTGACAAAAAGAGTACAACATATGAAGCAGCAACAATACCTTCTTCTGTAGTGCTTCAGTAATAGCTACACGGGCCTTAAAACGTGGCATCCCCTCAAAGTCTGGACCACCATTACTATTTATCAGCCCGTCATCAGTAAAAATATTTATAAATTCGAGATTATGTCGCTTGCCGGTCTCAAAATCATTTTTATCATGCGCTGGAGTAATCTGGAAAACATATAGTGGCAGGCTGTAAAATATTAGCAGACCTAAACTTGTAAAAAAAATGTAAATAGGTTTCGCATTCTACGTTGAAAATCTGAACTTTTACCTTAACAGCTCCTGTCCCGAATGTCGGATCAACAAGAATTTCATCACAAACTATAGGAAGTTTTCTTCCATTAAATGGATGAATGGCAAATTTGCCATGCAGATGACTGTATCTTTTGTCTTCAGGATGTACAGCTATGGCAGTGTCACCGAGCATTGTTTCCACCCTAGTAGTGGCAACAACAATTTCACCCAGTCCTCCTTCGAGAGGGTAGGCAAACGATGTTAAAACGCCAAATTCTACAGGATTTTCATAACCAGGAACCTTTAACTGCGTCTTTTCTTTGATTTCAATATGATCTACCTATAAACACAAAGTAATTTCCAAGTTAAGCCAGAGACTATCTGATAAGTAACTACAACACTCTAAGGAAGTTGCTCACCTCAATTTCAGATATCGCTGTACGCAAGACACAGTCCCAATTCACTAACCGAATATCCCTGCAAAAGATATAGTAAATACCTCCAATTAGGTAACCTTGTTAAACTGAAGATAACTATATAAACAACAGAATAAATTGAAGATTTTGTTCATCATAAAAATTAAAAATTAAAACCAGCATGGACCCTTGTCCATATAATGTAAAATCACTATTTACAATCACTTCTTGTTGGCTACTCCTGAGTATAATAGTGTCATTGTCACAACAATTACATAATGATTTTTTTTTTATTAAAAAAAGGTTGACATTTAACATTTAACATTTAAGTTTAGAACTTTATAATAAATAGAACTATAAACACCTGCCTATCCAGCAAACAATAAAATTATTTATCCAATATTCATAAACTAAATGAATTGTGGTCAACTATTTACAACGTTTAAAAAGTTTTCAAAAAAAGAAATTCATATATAAAGTCAACATTGATTAACATATAGACAATCTTACAGATCGAAAACACAAATGCGACCAAAGTAGTTTGGAGGTTGATTGAAAACAGCTAAACCCTGGCTCTACATGCTGAGAACAATTCAATTATCTAATCAACTCAGAAATGACTGTCATGTACTCATGTTATACAAACAACAAAATTAGGCCCGAGACAAACTTACCTATAGATTAAACCTTCCTTGTATAGCCGAACAAATGCCTCTGTTACAGCCCGTGATCTTTTTTCATCCATTGTAAAGCACTGGACAGGAAGAAACGAACAAGACAGAAGAAAAAATCTTAACAAAATTCTAGAAAAGAAACTAAAATAAAGAAGTAACAGGTCTTATAGTAGAGCAAAAATATTAATATATTTACCTCACGTGACCAGTCAAGAGAAGCACCCAACCTGCGTAGCTGTCCTAAGATGGCACCCCCATACTCATTTTTCCACTTCCAAACCTTTTCAACCAAACATCAGCTAAATCACATGCAGTTCAATGGGTAAATAAACTTAAAGAATGACAGTCATTTATCAGCTCTTACCTGAGACACAAAATCCTCACGACCAACATCATGCCGGGTTAAGTTCCGCTCCCGCATAAGCTTTTTCTCTACAACTACCTGCCAAATGGTATTGAATATTCCAATCAAGAACAATATATATTTGAACTTGATATACCTAAACCCCCAGACCTACGAGCATATAGGTATAAAAGTAGAGTTCATGCTATCATGATAGAGATTTATAGTTTTATGCAAAGAATTTTTTTTTTTTTTTTTTTTTTTGTAAATTTACCCTATACTAGACCAATCAAAAGGTACGGGAATATAACCTGTGTTGCTATCCCAGCGTGGTCCATACCGGGTACCCACAAAGCATTGTAACCCGACATTCTCTTCCAACGGATAATTGTATCCTGCATATTAAAAAAAAAAAAAAAACACTCAGGTCAATGCTTATACTCTATAAAAAGTAAAATATAAGAAAGCATGAAATAGTAAGTTGTTACTACAAGACCTGTATAGCAGTAGTAAGGGCATGACCTATATGAAGGGCTCCAGTCACATTTGGAGGGGGAAGAACCTGCAGAATGATGTCCAAACATTAAAGAACCAAAACAATGAAGACTATACATATAAGTCCACATACTGATAATGAAAATGCATAACTAACAAGGTACCATCCAACAAACTTGTGCAACGTTTCACATCTAATGCAGATTGTATCAGCCCATGCTATATTACTGTTACAATGTTGCTCTAAAACATGATTGCTCATAAACTAGATCACTAAAACAAATTGTTAACAAACGCAGGATAACAATTTGATCTCAAATCCAGTATAAACAATGGACTCACATGACAAATACAACTATTACAAATTAATTGCATATGTACCAGCTAATGCTATGTTTCAGACTTGAAATGAAAAGAAATTAGCAAAACAAAAGATATTCAGTACAAAATGAAGCAGTAGACAAAAAACTGTCTGGAACAAAACAAGTTTCAGTGGCAGCAGCAAGACAGACACAGCACCTGACGCCACAAAGTTATCTGTAAAACCACTTGCAGTTTAACAAACCCCACAAAATGAAATTTAATAAATTCTAGAGCTTGGCATCATCAAGTTACATAAAATTATCGGATGACATGACACTTTCTCCTAACTCTAATTATTCTAGCTTTTTTCTTTTTTTATCAAGTACCAAAATATTCAACAAAACAAAAATAACACAAGCAAACTCACAGGAGAAATTCTATTAAGACAATAAAATCAAACACTTACAATCACAAACGGAGGCTTGGAGCTGTTAGCATCCGCCACATAGAATCCCGATTTCTCCCACCACTGGTACCATCTAAACAAAATTCAGATACATAAAAACAATCATTACAAAAACCAAAATCATTCACTTCATCAGAATTCGTATTATCAGACTGACACTCACGACTTCTCAACAGCACTTGGATTGTACTGTTTTGCCATTTGATTAGACATTCTTTTCTTCTCACCAGCCGGCGTCTCCGGATCAATAAAATCCTCCAGATTCTCCTCACCATCATCCCGCTTCAAATTCTTCTTCGCACTCTTCTTCGAAGCAGCATTCGATCCCTGCTCTTGCTTCTGTTGCGCCTTCACAAATATAAAATAAATAAATAAATCACCAATTACATCAACTACACACGAAAAAATTCAAATACATATATAAAAAAAAAAATCACCTTTAGTTTCGCTTGCTCTGCTTTCTCTAATGCCTTCTGTTTCTTCAATTCTTTCTCTCTTGCCTACCACAACAAAATAAATAAATTTCTTTTTTAAAAAACTACAATCAATTCAAAATCTAATCATCCATCTAAATACATGCATACATATGAATATTCATAGAAACGGAAATATGATATGAAATAGAAGTACCTTTTCTTCTTTCTTCTTCTTTCGTTCAAGGTCTTCTTCGGTCTCGATCTTCTTCTCAGGTTGAGACTACAAATTCAACAACAAAACACAAAATTAACAACAACAAAAGAAAAACCATAAAGACCACGAAAATACAAAATGCAGATGCGATTCTGATGATGATAACGGTGATCGAGATCGTCCGTACGTACCATGATTGACGATCCGTAAAACAAACGCGAAGCAGAGAGTAGTGAGACGAGGACACTATTAGCTTTGAAAGACTGATAATGAAAAAGAGGCGATAAGACAAGTCGTGATTTTGACGACAGCAGCATATATCAAATAGCCGCCACTTTCCTCTAAACCCTATATTACTAGCTATTACTACTATAAAAACGGGTAATTAATTCATAACCCGAATCCGTATTTCAACAAATATATATATATATATGGCAAATTACACAACCTTACCATGATTATGTGTATAGTTTCATTAAAACCGGTGACAATATCATAATAACAATTACTATCTCTTGGACTAGTTGACTGATGGTTACCCATGGCTAGTCACAAACCGGTAAAAGGCAATTTGATATTTTATAATGTTATTAAATAAAATAGAAAATAGAAAATAGACTGTCTAATTAAATTTCATCACATAAGCCCTAAACCCCTTTATTAATTTTAAAAAAAAAATCATCTTCTTCTCCTCCACACAAACCAGAATAACCCAACAACCTATTTTTCCATCACCTTCATCACAAACATACTAGAAAAAACAATCAATAAAATTTAAGAAATTATTGTGAATAAATTGAAAAACGGATTAAAATAAATAAACATGAAGATATAATAAACTTTTGTATTTGAGTAAGTTGAAAAGCTATGTAATATATAGGATAGCTAGGGCAGTGGGTAAGTTGATATGTGTATCACCGTGGAACACTGGAGTGAGATCAAGATGTGAATGCGGTGGCAAGTGGTGCTAATCCAACATTATATAATAGAAATATATATATATATATATATATATATATATATATATATATATCTTATATCTCCATCGATGGAGATTAATCTCTACTAATGGAGATTATATATCTTCTATTAAAAAAAACAATGATATGAAAAAAAAATATGGATTTCGAAATCGTAAAGCTTTGAAGGTAATCTTTAAAATCAAATAAGGGTTCATCAAGTCTCTGTTAGAAGAGTTCCAATTTTCATTAGACTATTATACTTTATTGTTTTAAGTTTTGGGTTTTTTTTTTTTGATTAAAAGTTTAGTGTTAGGGTATTTTTTGTTTCCTTTTTCTTTTCCTTTGGGAGAAATCAGAGATCTTATCGATGGAAATGGAAATCCCAAATATCCATTATAAGAGATTTCGAAAAATGCAACAAATTCGATTGGATTTGATATATCTACATGACATTTTAATTATATTTGAATTGTTCATTGTTTTGTGGGAGTTTTCTAAAAATATACAAAATTTCCTCTTAATTTTGAATCCACATATATATTGAGATTCCAGATTTCCTTTAACAGAGATTATATATATTTTTCAATTCATTAATATATTTAATATAATATTGATATAATTCAAATAGAAGTTCAAGGGAAAAACTAACATCGCCCTTTTTGCATGGTTTCGTTAGTCGGTAGATCAATGGGTAGTCAGTGTTATTATAGTGTTTTTCTGGTATTTATGTTATTATGCATATAACCAGGATTAACTTGTGTAATTTACCCCAAAAAAATTTATAACCCGAATCCGATTTCGGTCCCAACAAACCCGAGTCCGGATTCTAAAAGAAAACGACAAAAAAAAACACTGTTAACATCACAGTGTTATCAGTTGAAGGTTTTTCTTGCAAAGTCTGGGTTCAATACAATGGAACATTCCAGTTGTTGCAAGTCTTCATGGATAAAGAAGGAGAACCAAAGCCAACAACGCAGCTTCTAGCCCAGATCATAAACCTGAAAGATTTCCTGAAACAAGTATCCTACTTTGATTTCTCTGTTTCCACACGTTCTCTGCTGATTGATTTTCTTCCAAGTAAGATTTTTTATTATTTCCCGATTTGTAGTTTTTGATTGAGAACAACTGGTTGCTATTTATTTGTAATAAGCTTCTTCATGTGGGTTTCCCTCAAGTCGTCGTTTACTCGGTGGCATTTCATCAAACATGTTCAATGCATTCGATTCCGTACAGTTTCAATGATTGCCAACTTGAAGCCACTCTCATCCGACTCTGATGTTGATGGAACGAATGTTAATAGTAAGTGTGAATTACAAGGGAATGGTTTTTCACTCGAGTTGAGTACAAATGAAGTGCTCGAAACATTAAATGGTTTAAGAAAGGAACCCAAGGAGGCGTTATCGTATTTCCAAAAGTTGGAAACAAACGGGTTTTCGCATGATGTTTATACGTATGCGGCAATTGTGAGGATATTGTGTCATTGCGGTTGGGATAGGAGGTTGGAGTCTATGATGTTGGAACTTGTAAGGAAGGAGAATGAGTTAGATTTTGAAGTTACGGATTTGTTTGAAGCTCTTTCGGATGAAGGGTCGAATGCATTGGTTCGACTTTGTGATGCATTGGTTAAGGCTTATGTCAGTGTGGGAATGTTTGACGAGGCTATTGATGTTTTGTTCCAAATTAAACGTCGTGGATTTGCTTTGTCTATATTGGCGTGTAACTTTTTCATGAACCGGTCGATTGAGTGCGGGAAAGTGGATATGGCTCTAGCCTTTTATCAACAATTGAAGAGGTTGGGGTTGAGTTCGAATGAATACACTTACGTTCTTGTGATCAAGGCTCTTTGTAGGAAGGGTTGTTTAGAAGAAGCGGCCGAGGTATTTCGGGAGGCGGATGAAGCTGGTGTAACCTTAAATGCATTTGCTTACAATACTTATATTGAAGGGCTTTGTAATAATGGGAGGTTAGATTTAGGTTATCAAATGCTCCAAGCATGGCAAGCGGCAGATATTCCTTTGGGTGTCTTTGTTTACTCTGTCGTGATTCGTGGGTTTTGTAATGAGAATAGATTGGAAGAAGCTGAAAATTTGTTACGTGGCATGGAAAAACATGGGTTTCTTCCTGATGTAAATGTATACAGTGCCTTGATTCACGGCAACTGTAAATTTGGTAACATAACGAAAGCTTTGGATCTTAAGGATGAGATGGAATCAAAAGGTATTAAAACAAACTGTGTGATCGCGAGCTGTATTTTAAAATGCTTATGCCGAAGGGGTCAGGCTTCTGATGCTGTAGATGAGTTCATGAAGTTAAAAGACAATCGGGTTTATCTTGACAAGGTTTGCTACAATATAGCAATGGAAGCTTTGTGCAAAGATAAAAAAGTGGAAGCAGCCGTGGAATTGTTCAATGAAATGAAGAATAAGCAAATGGCTATCGATGTTGTCAACTATACAACTGTAATTAATGGTTGCTGTCTTCAAGGTGAAATTCTTGAGGCTTTCAATTTGTTTAGGGAAATGAAAGGCGCGGGGCATGAACCTGATCTGGTTACTTATAACATACTTGCTGGTGAGTCTGCTAGATGTGGCCTTGAACGAGAAGTATACGATCTCTTAGATGATATGAAGAAACAAGGTTTGAAACCTGATGCCGTTGTGCACAAAATGATCATTGAAGGCTTCTGTACAAAAGGAAAAGTGAAGGAAGCTGAAGATTTTCTTGATAGTTTGCAAGAAAAGTGTTTGGAAAATTATAGTGCCATGTTTAATGGTTACTGCAAAGCAAACCATTTGACAAGGGCGTTTGAACTATTTATGAATCTGTCTAAGCAGGGAATCTTAACTGTAAATGGCTGTAAACAGCTCAATATTTTTTATATGGAAGGTGATAAGGACAAAGCAATGAAGTTACTTGAGGCTATGATCAGAAAACTCATAGGAGGTTTTTGTCGGGCTGGAGAAATGGAAAAGGCTCGATTGGTTTTTAATGTTTCAACTGATATAGGGTCCACTCCTGATTTGTTTACATATACAATGATGATCAACGCTTATTGTAAAAAATATCGTTTGCACGAAGCTCGTGATCTTTTCGATGATATGAAGCAGAGAGGGATCAAACCTGATGTTGTGACTTATACCGTTTTGTTCAATGCTCATTCAAAAATAGATCTGGAAAGGTCTTCTTCCCCTCCAAATGCCCTGCACAGTGAAGAGAAAGTAGTGGATGCTTCAGTGTTTTTGAGTGAAATGAAGGAAATGGATATAAAACCTGATCTTTTTTGTTACACTGCTCTGTTGGCGTGGTACTGTAAGAAAAAAAACCTTGAGGATGCTGTTGAGGTCTTTAATGAAATAACTGACAGAGGACTCAAACCTGATATTGCGACATACAGGGCTCTTTTTTCTTGCTACTGTGTCTTGGGAGATGTGGATAGTGCTAAAATTATTTTAGATGAAATGTCAGATAAAGGGTTCAAACCAGATAAACCTACCTTGAAATCATTTTACCGTGACCTACAAAATTTGCAGTATGAATGTTAAGCACTTTGTTGACTCCCAATGGACATTAATCCAAGATCTACATCGAATCAGGTACTTGATGTATGAAAGAATATGTGATGCTACTTGTTAATTTGCATATGTTTGAGACACTTAGACAAGAGCTTTAATTATATCACTTTCCTTGAAAGCAAACATGACATGCTGTTAACAAATGAAAAAATGAAAAAAAAGACCAGGTGAACAAGTTATATCAGTAAATTCTTTAATTCTCTTATGATTTCAGATTTAAATGACATAAATAATGAATGTAAGTAGTTTCACTCATTTCTTCACTTGTGTTGTGTGTGAAAGAACAAACTACATAAATATGAATTGTGTCCAAAAGATCTTTTATTCATTTATTTTTGGTATTCTAGAAATTGATGATGATATATGCTCAGGCTCTTGAGAAAGGAGGCTGATCAGAACAGTGTCAAGATTGTGTGCTCCTCTTGCTGTGTCAGCTCTTAAGGTATGGAAAACATTTGAATGTTTGTAGAGTTTATTTGTAGCATGAAATCGTCATGTATACAGTAATTGCTTTAGAATTAGTGTTGGATTTCTCATACAATCTAATATCAGTCAAGGAACTAGAGATGATTGGTCTATATCGTCAAATATGTTACAGTGATTGTTCTATGGCAATTCGGAGACTCAATTAATTTGAAGTTAAATAGAACAATTTTCTCTAAAATTTTCAGCCTATAAGGGGTCGTTTGTTTTTTTCACTTAAAACTTAATGGGTCTGAATCATAATTATTAAGTTGTTTTGTTTGTTTTTTTAAGTGGTCAAACAACTTAAAAATACCAAAAAACAACTTAAATTAAAAAGTAAAAATCCTGACTTTTCACTTAATTGCAAATCACTGAATTGCATTAAATGCAATCCAAAATCTTTTCTTCCGATACTATCCCTCTATATAACATATTTCCAATTTCATCATAATTATATATAGTAAATAAATCTTTGTTTTAATATATTGCTTATTTTAAATAGTTTTAAAAATAAAAAAGAACCATAATCACTTCTCATATTGATGTTTAATATCAATACTTTATTATGATATTATGGTGATGTATTTATATATTATTTTTTAGAGTGTTTTATAAGAGTTTTCTTGCTGTCCCTTTTATTTTTATTTTTTAAAAATATTTTCTTTTCTTAGTAAAATTGAAGTTTATTTGTAATCAAAGAAGAAAATCACGATCATATGTGTTCATATATAATTATTATTTTTAGATTGTTTTTATTCCATATTATATGTATAATTATTTAACATGGGTATAAATGTAAAATTACTTAGTTTCAGACAATTTTACTTTTAAAAAACAAACGTGTTAATAATATATTCAGATGTGAGAAATAAAAAAACAAACATGTCATTTAAGTTCAGATTTCAGTCTCTATTCAGTCTTCAGAAAAATTCAGGACTGTTCAGTGTTCAGATAAAAAAACAAACGACCCCTAAATCTATCTGTTGGAACTAAAAGTTCATTTACCTGCTGTATATATCTAACAGTGAAGATTTATTTACATATCCCCATTGCTTTGCTGGGATTTCAGTTCAACCTTTGAAGATCAACCACAATGCTGCTACTAAGGAAGAGATTTGTTCTGCTTATTTTCGGAACTTCAAATGGTTTAGTTGGAGTCATCTTATTTCAGGATTCAATACCATTACTCTGTAAGTGATGCAACTTTCTTACTAAAATCCTATCTTACATGTTAAGCGTTCAAAGTTTTCAGGTTATAGATTGATGCTTTGTTCTGGTAGTAGGGAAGTTAGTATGGTAGCTCAAGGTTTATTGATCCAATAGGTAAGTCGATCTGTTAGCTTACAAGCTTGTGTGGAATTCTCTTCAATGGACCATGCAATATGGCTTGAAGAGCCACACGCTTCCATTGTATGGCTTTGTTCAAATATAACTTGTTCGTAACAGAAATATTTGTGCCTTCATGCTTGATTAGGAAGATTAATTGTTATGCACCATAAAAATCAATTCAGATGCTTTAATTACTTTTTTACTTTCAGGTTTAGGTTGAAAGACCAAATAATAAGAACTAGTGTTGTCTGTTACACTGTAGGATTGTTAGGAACTACAAGACGAACAACCTCAATGAAGCTGTTGGAACTTTGAAGATTACCAGAGGATTGGATTCCGATGCTGTGATATAATCACATAAACAGCTCTTTAATTCAGCTACTGAATAGGGGAGTTCTGGACAACCCTGTAGCTCTTGGGTGTGAATTTTAAACAGCTCTTTAAGAAGTTTTGTTGGGATTTTTTTGTAGTTTTATTGATGAGCAAACTGGTGAAGTTGGAGAGAGTCTGGGGTTTTACTTGGGTTTCTGAGAGGATGAGGAATTTTAGCTCAGTTGGATGCATTGCATTTTGATTTTTCTTGTTTGACATTGCAAAGTTGAGATTGGTTTTTCTGCTATCATGTTTTCGACTACAGATGAAGCTTACTGAGGAACGAGATTCGTTGGCAATGACTGCTAGGAATCTCAGCCGAGATTTGACAAAGGTGAGACTGTCATTCAATTTTCTTTCCTTCATTTGTCAAGAATGAAAAAACATTTGACTAAAATTTCGGCTCGGCATAGTTAGTCTTTAAAATGTTCCTCATAACGCAACTGAATGTAAGTTAAGTGAAAATCATTTGAGTACAGTAAAGTCTTTTTTTTAATAATAATAAAAAAATCATTTGGTACAATAGAATCATTTTTGACTTAGAATATATATTTTTATTCTTTTTACCCTGACTTTCCTTTTGAATTTTCTTTATACATCCTCTAATTCTTAATAATATTTTGTTTTAGGAAATGGTTGTTTATATCCTTAGTAATAGCAGTAGACATGGAGTCAAATTGTAAGGTTTTCAATTAGTCCCCAGATGATTGCCAAATATTTCATCGAAGTTCCTTTGACTTTGAGTGTTAGAATTTAAGTACCGCACCAGTATTACTCTGTAAGGTACTACAAAGCTTCAAAGAATATGTGAACTATTGTGAAGCATTTTTCTCATTTTGGTGTCCTCAAATAATCCGACTCATTTCACATTAATATTTGACCTATGTGCTAGTATCATGTTTCTAGTTCTGTCAATGAATCTTATAGGGAATTCTTTGTTTTGCCACTATAGTATAAATTATATTACTTTGTTTTCTGTTATCTTATTTATCTGCTCAAGTGTTTACATGTTTATTTATTTAAATTTTTTGTATTTACTCTCATCTCCAATCCCTATTCCTTACTGTTTAACCATTTGGTATGTTTTGGTGGTCTTATGTTGAATGAGTGCTGATAATTAATATTTATAGTGTTATTTTATTCTAATCATATCTTTACGGCATCAGGACCGACTCTTTTATTATTATTATTATTATTATTTTTACAACCGGAGCCGTTAAGAGACGACTGATGCAATCACTAAATGATGACAATTCTTCGGTAAGATTTCATATATACAAATATTAATTCATATATTTAACATCCATACTTGTCATGTGGGTCGTTTTATATTCTTAGTATGGTCTTCTATTTCGACCTTGTCTTTATAAGAAAGTCTTTTCTACCATTTTTTTAACAGCAAGCTCAAACTGTCGATATTGGGACCCGTGATCAGTCGGTTCCAAAAGCATATCCTGACAAAGGTACTATTAATCTAAGTATCTAACCTTGATGAAGCCCCTCATTCAATACAGCATTCATTATTATCTAATTATATTTAGTAACTGCTGCTTTAATTAATTTATTTTTTTATATTTTTATGTTGTCTGCCTGTTGGTCATCATGCATCTATTTTCACTCCTCTGATTCCAGATGAGGGAACAAATGGCTACTTTGGACAACGTTACCACAATGGCTCAAAAGATATGGACGAAGGTAATGAAAATATTCCCTGCTGCTCATTTAGTGTGGCTCTTGCCTGCATACATTTGACTCTTTGATATTTAAAATCCATGATGGACACATCAAATCTTTTATGATAGAATGTATACATGTACACTTGCATTGATTTTAATGAATATTGTTGGAAATGTGTTTTTCTTTTCTTTACTTTGCAAACTCATTTCTAGGCACATTTAATTTGTAAGTTATAACTAGTAAAGTTTGGGATTCTTCTTTCTGATATTGGAATGTTGAATTTGTTTTAATTATTCTTATTGATTGTTTTAGAAGTTTACTATAGAAGAAGGCTTATAGTTGATGGAATTGGGATTATATTCTTTATAATGTTGTTCGTAGCATTTTAAGCTGGATTAACCAAAGAAGAAGAAAACAAATTTATTTTAAGCTGATTATTTGCTCACAGCTTCAAGAAATGCTGGTCAAAGGTTTTCTCTGACCCCATATATTGTTAGAATATTCATAAATAGTATAGTGGAAGGAAGCTGTTTGCTTAATTGTAGGAAGCTCTTCCTATAAATGTCCTCCAAGATGGAGATGAATATAACAAAACACAGAACAAGATATTCTTGAACTGTTCATATATCACACCCCGTCTCACACCAACCGGAACACCAAAAATTATTTCAACAAGTGGGTCTCCTAGAGGTTATTCTGCTGCTGGGTCTCCCCAGAAAACCTCTGGTGCAACATCTCAGACAAAATCCCTATATGATGAACGGACATCATTATCTTCATGGTACCCATCAAGCCAGCAGTCCTCAGCAGCAAACACTCCTCCTCGTGCACGTAAACTTCCAGGTTTATAATTCTTATTGCCATTTACGTGTTGTTTGAGGATTGGGTGAATTTTAAAAACGCTGGTCATGGTGTTTTGTCAGACCACCTTTGTCTTGCACCTAGCAAATTCAAGTAGCTGTTTTGGTTGCTCCACTAGTTGTAGTTCATTTCATTATCGGATTGACTAGATAATGTAGTTATTTAAATGAGGTGACGATGAGGAATATCCTGCATAGATTATAGATTAGTTGATTGCAATATTCTTGTAAGCGCTCAGCACATGCCTCTAGCACACTGTTGCCTTTGTTTTCATTGTCCATGTGGATAAATTTTTATTTTTTGCTAAAATCTTCTATAGGGCGCACTCCTCGAGTTGATGGAAAGGAGTTCTTCCGTCAGGCTAGGTGAGTTTCACTATTCCAATTGTAGTATTATTCGGAGATGGATAGACATCATTAGTTTTTAGGACTTTTGCAGACTGACCATGATATATATTTGTGGTTCAGGAGTCGCTTATCGTATGAACAATTCAGTGCATTTCTTGTTACCGCCAAGGACTTAAATGCTCAGAAGCAAACCTGGAAGTAATGGCTTACTGGTTTTTTCTTGTACATTGCTGCAAATCAGTAGCTTGATGGTTGTTTTGACATTTGACTGATCAATGACTTCTATCTTATAAACATTCAGGAAACCTTAAAGAAAGGATTTTTGGGACGGATAACAAAGATCTTTATGTATACTTTCAAGGATTGCTTAACCGTAACATAAGGAATAAAATATCGGAATCGGTATCGATATTGGGCTTCTAAATTTATGGATATATTGAGGATATTATCGATATCGGTGGATATTCTGTCAAAAATTAAAAAATTGATGGATATTTACATCTAAAGTTAGAATTTTTTTTATGAAATTTTAGGACAAGCGTAAACAAGTAATTATACATCAAATGAATTATATTTGATCGATAAATTAGCATAGTTATGAGTTTATTATAAAGTATAACATAGATAGAGTCTGTCTGTATTTAATTTTTAAAATTGAGCATTTAATAGAATAATATTTTGTTTCACTTTTACAATATTTTATACAATATAAAGAGATTAAATATTTTATTAACAAAATTAACATTAATATATATATATATATATATAGTTCCATACTTCCAATATTCTATCATAAATCATAATTCATACATAATAATACATTGCATGTCTGAAATTTAAAACCAAAAAGAATTCTTTACTGGTTCAAATACATAAGATACATTTCTATCTTGCTTCGAACAAAAATTTTCTCAGGAAAACGTGCTTGCATAGTTTTTAAGATAGTTATTAATATGTCACATGTATGTTGTTTGATCTCTTCCAACTGATCCATGAATTGGGTAGTTTGGATTTACCCAACTTGGTGGATATTGTTGATCTGCATGCATAAGTATTGCATATGACATTTGTGGAGAAGGATAATCAAATATACTGCAACCACCATAACTACCATAATATGGTATATGAGAACCTTACCTTGTTTGCGAATCACCAAAAGAACTATTTTATGTGTTTATACTCATTGAGGAAAGAGTCATAGTCAAAGAATTTTCATCAATTTGACTTGTTGTTCCATGTTGTCTACCACAATTTTGATCAAAATTACCTGTATGAGCATCTCAACCTACTGCACTAGCATCTCAACCTGTTGCACCAACATCCTAACCTCGGGCACGAACATCCCAACTTGTTGCACCAGCATTCCAACCTCCTGCACCAAAATCTCAATCTCTTGCTTCATCCCCACCATCTCCATCATCTTTTCCTCCACTATTTCCATCAGAGGTATGTTGGTCATCGGAAGAGTTGGCAACAATAACTCCACGATCTACACCAACTTCTTCTCTAATCACTTGTTCAATATTTATTCTCATGTCTCGAGCGTGAGAAGCAATATGAAGATCATGATTTTCCTCATCATCATCCAATGAGGTAGGTCTAACCCTGTCAAAAATAGGATTATCATTGTCGTCTCTTGTTTCAACGGCTACTTGAAGTAGATCTATAAAATCGGTTTCATTTACTTTATCTTTTTCAGCTGCCATATCCCTAAGTTTCAACTTCATATTATAATAACAGTAAACAAGTTATTCATATTATAATTGAGTTCTTTAGATTCTCTATTCAAAAGAAACAATTGTGAGTTTTTACACGTTTTGCACAAACAATTTTGAGATTCCTTTATTTGGAATGTCAACACAAAGTTACAAAAAAAAACCAATTATGCATATTTATAAATTGATTGGTACATACTTAATATTATTTGAAATTAGTTTTACACATTTGAGTCACAAACAATTTTTTTTTTTTTTTCAGATTGCTTTCACAAAATTTTACATATTTTACACGTCCACTCTTTAGTTTTTTGTCAAATTTTACTTCAAGTCCTTAACAATTTTACTATTGACTATTATGTTGGAAATTTTTATAAATTTGTTAATGTTTCTTCTAAAATAATTTTTAATCTAAATTATTTTAACAATAATTTAATTGTTTAGGATTAAAAAAAATTATTTTAATAATATGTAAAATATCCATGGATTTTCGGGGTGAAATTCGTGAAACCCTGGTTTTAATTGTTTTGAAGTATTACAATTCTCAACATATTCTTATAAATTCTGTAAAGTGGTGACATAATCCATTTGGATATTGAACGGTTTGATTGATTTGGTGCATTTTCTCTTTTCCTTGATTTAGGACATGTTTAGCTTCAGAGGTTTGCAGATCAAACTAGTGCCCTGGCTGCTTTGAGTGAATGATTTGTGATTCGTTTACTTACCCCAGTGATTTGTCGAAATACAATCAACATAGGTTCGAGTGGCTTGTGTTTCGGCTACCTAGGTTTTAGTGTTTACTGTTTACGATCCTCCCGTTGTTGCAGGTAAGTCCCATAACTTGTGTAGTGCATATTCTCCTGCACTAACTACTCTCTATTACCGGGTAGGTGAGATTTAATCCCAAAACCATTTACACAACTTGTGTAGTGCATATTCTCCTGCAGCTAATTATTTTAACTATTAAGATTAGATTTAATCAACCATTGTTTACAAGTGAAATTTTTTAGTTTGAAAGGTAGATAGAGCCAAGGAGGCCTGTGATATTTTGTTATTCAACTTCAATGGACATCGTTTCGTTGGTTCCTTTTTACAGATTATATTTACTATGGATTTCGCTTTTATGGTTTGAACACATCTTTGATTAGATTTGGAAACAAGAAAAGTAATTCCATCAAACTAAAACTAGGGGAGGCATGAGTTGGTTGATAGCTTGAAATAGTAGTGATGTTGTAAGTGAAAAGCAGGACATAAATCTTTGAACAAGAATAATCTCAGGTTAGAGAAGCAAAAACAAGTGTACGAGAAAGCAGAAGAATACTTGTAGAGAGAGAAGGAAAAGGCTCTTTAGGGATCTTATGCTAAACAAATCCTCAGATTCAATTCCATGCAACATGCACCTACATGGGT
The DNA here is from genome assembly GCA_033220585.1 of Dipteronia sinensis. Lineage (NCBI taxonomy): Eukaryota > Viridiplantae > Streptophyta > Magnoliopsida > Sapindales > Sapindaceae > Dipteronia > Dipteronia sinensis. Next base: position 2,458,050 of record CM065639.1, on the reverse strand, counting down.
TTGTTTGTTTGGACCATTTGAACGACTTGGAATTTATCATTGCAAAAAAAAAAAAAAAAATCAAATGGAATTTATGTCGGGTCATTTGAACGACTTGGAATTTATTATTGAAAAAAAAATCTTATGCTATATACAGATGATCCAAACGGTACTTTCGTCAAACTTGGAACGGTGGGTTCCTCGAAATTTACCCTAGCCAGTTAGTTAAAATTTACTTTCCAGAACATTTTGAAGAAATGGGAGACATATGTGAGGAGGCTTGAAGATATATGGTAAGTTGGTTGATGAGATAGAAAAGGAGATGAGAGGCAGAGGCACCTGATACTGTTTGTACAATTTCTTCTCTCTTGAATATTTTTCACTCTTTTTTTCAGGGAGAAAAGAATACCCTGCAAATTAAAGGTAAAAATTTGAGTCTGACGCCTCTCACAATAACTTTATATTTCCCAGCCTGTCCTTTCATTTCTTTATTATTTATGTTTTCATTTTGTGGGGTTTAGAAGGGACACCTAAAAAATAAGAGTTAATTGACCAAAATAATACTTTCTGGTTCCCATTTTTTTGAAGGCAGTAATAAAAGTGACAAAAATGCATTTACTTGACTTGAAAAAAAAATGTAGTTTGAAAAAAAAAATTGTGAGACATGTTTTTGTGTTTGTGTTTAAAGGGTATATATTTTTACTAATTAAAACTCGAGTTACTAAGTTGATACTAGTTATATAAAACAAGCGTCAAAAAGTGTTAGAAATTTAAGAAACAAACGTTAAAATGTGTCTTAAATTTCAAGAATTTCGAAAATAAAATGTATATATACCTAAGAAATCTTTAAGACTTGAATTTGATGCTCCATTCAAAATCTTATAATCATAGCCTCTCTTTTTTTAAGTTAATTTGGCAACAACTAAATGTCTAAAACATGTCATGCCCTCTGGAAGTACTTTTCAATTTTGTTTTCATTTTTTTTTAAATTGCTAAAAAAGTAAAAACATTTTCAGGTTTTAACAAAAGGTATCACCACTATTAGAGCAAGATTAAAATTAGTCATAAATTCTGCAGGCTTGAGGCTCTTTTTTTTTTTATTGGCTATGAATTTATCTGTTAACTTTATGCTATTACAAGAGTCATCAAGTATCTTAAAATCGGGAATTTAATGTTATAATTTATTATAATACTTCAAAGTTCATAATCGGTAGACTTGATATCCTGGGTTCGTATAACAAGAATCAAATATAAAGAAAACAAAGAAAAATTCAGAGATACGACGTGGTTTAATGTAAACCTTCATCTACGGAGTTTATCAATAGATTCAATACTAAACTTCCATTATGAAATCGTTGTTTACAATGTGAAGCAAATTCTTTCCCTCAATTTGTCTCTCTATATTGTTTCTCTCTCTTACTATCGGTAATCTAAAATCCTAAAATTACAATATTATGAGTAATATATAATTAGCTCAACCACTGATGCGTCGACGTAGCAAATATTATGAATTTAGATTTCATAACCCAACAATGCGTTTGGGTTTTTATCAAAACTCGAATGTTCGTGCTATAGAAATTTGTAATCTTATTTAAGCACATGAAAATCAATAATGAACTTGTACATAATATGTTCTTTAATTAGTTTTGTCTTTTTGTTAAAATTAAAAATCTAGTGCAAATCAACTTCTTTATAAACTCTTTCTGATGAATCTCTCATCAAATCAGACAAGGCATTATGCATTTGTTCCCAGCAGTCCATTACAATTTACAAAGACTAATTCACTGTAGTGAAGATATAGTTGCCATATCGAATTTCACAAGCATCATATCATTTTCCAGTGCGAACCATCTATACGTTTATTTCTGACCTTATAATTTCTATCATAAATGTAGGGTATAGACTATTGAAATTTGGGGGCATATATATATATATATATATATATATATATATATATATATATATATATATCATGGCAATATCAACCATTATAAACACGGTCTGGAAAACCACTCAATATAATAGTAAAATAGTAGATGGTTTGTGATTTTAAAAACAAAAGTGAGACTCAAACCTTTATTACGTATATACAGAAAGTGCATAACCATGTAAGCTTTTTTTTTTAATATATGAATTTGTGACTCAACCACTTCTCTACACGATTAGCTTTGTTTATTTATACATATATTATTATATATCGTTTAATTATATTATTTTTAAATATTGGCAGTTGCGGTCCTCATTTTGTTGGCCGAACTTGGGTCTGTTTCGTAGCCAGGCCTTGACGTGGCCTACAATTGGTCTGGCCGTGCCAGGCCAGGCTTGTCTGTTGGCCGGGCCGGCCAAGCCTGGCTTGTAAGGCCTAGCCTATTTTTCCACCACTAAAATTTACACAACTAAAAGTTTTTAAAAAAACTATATTATTAACACATTTTTTGTAATTTATATAAGCTAAAATCTTTTTTTATTATTAAAAATTCTACTCAATAAAAACTATATTAGTAAAAAATATACTCTAAAAACTCTACTTGAAAAGTCATACTAAACACACCATACTATTAGTAAAAAATCTACTCTAAAAGCTCTACTTGAAAAGTCATACTAAACACACCCTAATAGTGTATTTAAAATGACTTTTTAGTAGCTAGATCTTTAAAACCTATGAGCTATGACTAAATACGGGTTTGGTTATTTCGGCTCAAAAAATTAGAACCCACCCACCCGAAACCCGAGGAAAAAATGAAATGTGACCCGGTTTAACAATCTTGAAGCGCCAAAATGAGTTATTGACTTATTTCTTATATAGTCGAATATATAAGAAATAAGAGAAATCAAATGCTACTCGTTCTCTGCTGATTGATTTTCTTCCAAGTAAGATTTTATTTTTTTTACCCAATTTGTAGTTTTTGATTTAGAACAACCAGTTGCTAATTATTTGTCAAATGTGGGTTTCGACTGTAAAGTTGTGGTTTTCTCAGAGGCATTTCATCAAACATGTTCAATGCATTCGGTTCCGTACAGTTTCGGCGGTTGCCAACTTGAACCTAGTCTCATCCGACTCTGATGTCGATGGACCGAATGTTACTAGCGAGTGTGAATTAAAAGGGAATGGTTTTTCACTCGAGTTGAGTACAAATGAAGTGCTCGAAACATTAAATGGTTTAAGAAAAAAACCCAGTGAGGCGTTATCGTTTTTCCGAAAGTTGAAAAAAATCGGGTTTTCTCATGATTTTTATACGTATGCGGCAATTGTGAGGATATTGTGTCATTGCGGTTGGGATAGGAGGTTGGATTCTATGATGTTGGAACTTGTAAGGAAAGAGAATGAGTTAGATTTTGAAGTTACGGATTTGTTTGAAGCTCTTTCGGATGAAGGGTCGAATGCATTGGTTCGACTTTGTGATGCATTGGTTAAGGCTTATGTCAGTAAGGGAATGTTTGACAAGGCTATTGATGTTTTGTTACAAATTAAACGTCGTGGATTTGCTTTGTCTATATTGTCGTGTAATTATTTCATGAACATGTTGATTGAGTGCGGGAAAGAGGATATAGCTCTAGCCTTTTATCAACAATTGAAGAGGTTGGGGTTGAGATCGAATGAATACACTTACACTCTTGCGATCAAGGCTCTTTGTAGGAAGGGTTGTTTAGAAGAAGCGGTTGAGGTATTTCAGGAGGCGGATGAAGCTGGTGTAACCATAAATGCATTTGCTTACAGTACTTATATTGAAGGGCTTTGTAACAATGGGAGGTTAGATTTAGGTTATCAAATGCTCCAAGCATTGCAAGCGGCAAATATTCCTTTGGGTGTATTTGTTTACACTGTCATTATTCGTGGGTTTTGTAATGAGAATAGATTGGAAGAAGCTGAACATTTGTTACGTGACATGGAAAAGCATGGGGTTCTTCCTGATGTATATGTATATAGTGCCTTGATTCTCGGTAATTGTAAATTTGGTCACATAATGAAAGCTTTGGATCTTATGGATGAGATGGAATCAAAAGGTATTAAAACAAACTGTGTGATCGTGAGCTGTATTTTAAAATGTTTATGCCGAACGGGTCGGGCTTCTGATGCTGTAGATGAGTTCATGAAGTTAAAAGACGATCGGGTTTATCTTGACAAGGTTTGCTACAATATAGCAATGGAAGCTTTGTGCAAAGATAAAAAAGTGGAAGCAGCTGTGGAATTGTTCAATGAAATGAAGAATAAGCAAATGGCTATTGATGTTGTCAGCTATACAACTGTAATTAATGGTTACTGTCTTCAAGGTGAAATTCTTGAGGCTTTCAATTTGTTTCGGGAAATGAAAGGCGCGGGGCATGAACCTGATCTGGTTACTTATAACATACTTGCTGGTGAGTCTGCTAGATGTGGCCTTGAACGAGAAGTATACGATCTCTTAGATGATATGAAGACACAAGGTTTGAAACCTGATGCCGTTGTACACAAAATGATCATTGAAGGTTTCTGTACAAAAGGAAAAGTGAAGGAAGCTGAAGATTTTCTTTATAGTTTGCAAGAAAAGTGTTTGGAAAATTATAGTGCCATGTTTAATGGTTACTGCAAAGCAAACCATTTGACAAGGGCATTTAAACTATTTATGAATCTGTCTAAGCAGGGAATCTTAACGATAAACGGCTGTAAACAGCTCAATATATTATATATGGAAGGTGATAAGGAAAAGGTTGTGATGTTACTTGAAACTATGATCAGTAAACTCATAGGAGGTTTTTGTCAGGCTGGAGAAATGGAAAAGGCTCGATTGGTTTTTAATGTTTCAACTGATATAGGGTTCACTCCTGATTTGTTTACATATACAATGATGATCAATGCTTATTGTCAAAAATATCGTTTGCATGAAGCTCGTGATCTTTTCGATGATATGAAGCAGAGAGGGATCAAACCTGATGTTGTGACTTATACCGTTTTGTTCAATGCTCATTCAAAAATAGATCTGGAAAGGTCTTCTTCCCCTCCAAATGCCCTGCAAAGTGAAGAGAAAGTAGTGGATGCTTCAGTGTTTTTGAGTGAAATGGAGGAAATGGATATAAAACCTGATCTTGTTTGTTACACTGCTTTGTTGGTGAGGTACTGTAAGACAAAAAACCTTGAGGATGCTGTTGAGATCTTTAATGAAATAACTGACAGAGGACTCAAACTTGATGTTGTGACATACACAGCTCTTTCATCTTGCTACTGTGCCATGGGAGATGTGGATAGTGGTAAAATTATTTTTGATGAAATGTTAGCTAAAGGGATCCAACCAGATGAACGTGCCTTGGCATTTCACCATGACATGTTGGGGGCCATAAATTTGCAGTCTGAACATTAACCACTCTGTTGACTCTCAATGGAAAGATGAATCCAAAATCTATATTGAATCAGGTACGTGATGTATAAGAGAATATGTGATGCTACTTGGTGATTTGCATATGTTTGAGACACTTAGATAAGAGCCTTAATTATCTCATTTTCCTTGAAAGCATACATGCCATGCTGTTAACAAATGAAAAAAAGGACCAAGTGAACAAGTTATATCAGTAAATTCTTTAAATCTCTTATGATTTCAGATTTAAATGACATAAATAATGAATGTAAGTAGTTTCACTCTTTTCTTCACTTGTGTTGTGTGTGATATGTATTGAATGAAAGAAAGAACAAAATACATAAATAAGAATTGTGTCTAAAAGATCTTTTATTCATTTATTTTTGGTATTCTAGAAATTAATGATGATATATGCTCAGGCTTTTGAGAAAGGAGGCTGATCAGGACGCTGTCAAGATTGTGTGCTCCTGCTGTGTCAGCTTTTAAGGTATGGAAAACATTTGCATGTTGGTAGAGTTTATTTGTAGCATGAAATCACCATATATACAGTAATTGCTTTAAAATTAGTGTTGGATTTCTCATAAATCTAATATCAGTCAAGAAACTAGAGATGACTGGTCTATATTGTCAAATATGTTACAGAAACTACTCTACCAAGATGGGTTCTTGAAGATTGTCAAGATTGTTGTTCTCTTTTTTGTTTGATAAAATAGATAAATCTTTTGTTGCTTTTGCTGTTCAACGGATTATTGTGGTAGTTCTGTGGAAGTTTTTTTAATTATTTTCCAACTGTTGCTTATGAGATTACTGATACAAAATTGTTAGTGCCATTGTTTTGATGATGATTTTCTATACCACTACAGTTACTGTTGGTGCCACAGTTGTGAATTGTATATGAGTGATTGCTGCTTTTGATTCTGAATTAGGAGTGACAATCGAAATTATTTTTTATCAAGTCTTGTTGATTAAACATAATTATCTCAATTTTAATCCCACAATCAATTAATTTGTAATGATTATGATTTTGATGGTAGCAAAATTAATGATTGGTTATAGATGAGGTTAATACTTTGAAGTTTTGAGGAGAGCTTCCTTCAGGGGATGCAAACATGTTACGATGGAAAGATTAAAAAGAAAAATGGTTTTATTAGTAGATATCGGACAGATATTGATTGCTTTTCCGGCTATTGGAAGCATCAGTTTGGACTTGTTAAATTTAATAACTGGGAAACAAACTGAACATGTTCGATCAATTCTAGTTCTTGCTTAGTTTTGATTCAAGTAATCAAGTTGTTTATTATGCTTCGTAAATGTACCACATGAGAGAAGATTGTCATGGTATAGTGTCACAAGAATTGGAGACCAATAAGATATATATAACATAGAAATGAAAGCAGAATTCTAGTACCAAGTCCAAGTATAAGATAGTGGTGTAGTTTCCTATTTTCACATTGATTTCAAGATACCTGGAAGTAGGAGGTTCAGTTTACACGTGAATTAGAACTTCCTTGGTCAATGCAGAAACTTCAACCGAAAAACTTGAAATAAAGTCGAGGAATATTAAGCTCTCGCGCTATAGGACAGTTCATTTTCTTAATGATGTCCCTGAACACAATTTGTGAATATCTGTGCTGTAGAATGATGATTGTGTTGAATATTTATAAGTTGCAGAAAACGGTACCATATTTTGGTTTCTCAATGAATCTTGTTTGATACTTATAGGGTGTTTGATCCTGTTTCATATTCTCATCTTGAGAGGGATAAGTTTGGCTCTAATCTGGAAAAGGATGTAGTAGATCAAATATCAAGTTCATCTCGCCTAGGACACCGTGTTGCCTGAATTGGATCAGAGTTGGATTGGATGGAGCCAGCTCTGTTTCCAAGTAATACAAGAATGTTGCTGCCTTATGGATATGACCGAGTTTACGATGCTTTTCATCTATTACAGACAGAGCCATCAATTCAGGTGCCTTCTCTACTATTTGATTGTATTTACAAGAAGCAAGAGTTTGGAATTTTGCCGTCCTTTTATTTTTAAATGTTAATTCAATGCATTTTCTTAGAGCGGAGCTCCGTAGAACTGCACAATGCTAGTATATCTCTTTAGTCACTGCATTACAGCAGGAATAACATCAGAATCTTTTAACACACTTAGAAGTAACTAGAACCCCGATTTTGACCTTTTGTTTTCTAAAATGGAAGGGAGGATGAACTTGCTACCGTTAAATTTTGTGTGCATAAAACTGATCATGGATCCCCTACCTGTTTTAAATTTCATCTATAATTCTAAGGGTCGTTGGTTTTCGTACAGGGAACGGTAATTTCATTATCTTCAGACAGAGATGTTTGAAATGCTGTTTTGAACAATAAGGTTGTACAAGAACTCAAGGAATCATTTGATGCAGGTTGGTGTCAAGCTAGTGAAGATATGTAATTAATTTTTTGTTTAATCCCAAGAAAACGGTGTCTCCTCTAAGGCTCTAACATGATTGCTGATAGAAAGGGTTTTGTTGGTGTTCATTGATCTCATACTTGGTGTAAAGTGACTGATATTCCATAATTAGGCAGCTGAAAGCAATAGATCTGAGATCGAGAGTTCATATGAGACTTGTGACGACTCCAACCCATCTATGGATATCGTCAAGTGGATTTTCAACAACACCAAGGCAAAAGTCGTGGAAATAATTGAGAAGATCACAAACATTGTGAACGAGTTGTTCAAGCCTCCTGGTGATGAGAGGGCAACAAACGGTGCTGCAACCGCTGGAACCACAGACCCATATGAGGAAAAGCTGAGAACTTCATTCCTTCTATCTATCATGGTCCTGTTGGTTGTGGTTGTGACTCGAGCCAGCAAGGCTTAATCTAATTGGGCGACATGAGAAGCAGCGTTTTCCAGTCAAGTGACTTGTACTGGAGGAAGTTTCCTTCTATATATGACATCGCTAGAGTTGTTTAGCTAAAGCCATGCTTGTAAAAAGACAATTTAAGTAAAGACCTGTAAGTTAGCACATTCATGTGCACTGGAATGTTTTGAATATTGGGATGTTTTTATTTTGTAAAGTGATTCTGTGATGCTTAATTGGTTGGTTCTGTGTAGCATTTGGGGATGTTTTCAAATTTAAGCTATTTTGTATTGTGCTTGGCTTTTTATTCGGATTCAAACTTTACGATAGATTCGAAACTCTGCTTGCAGGAATATCTCGATTAACCAGATGCATCCCTACATCCATTCAATAATATTTTGAAGGCAATTGGCGCGGTGTTGACAGTAGCACTTTGGTGACTTTTCAAGCGTAGATGAATCCAATAATTCTGGATCCAGTCAGGTATAATGTGAAACATGATGCTACTTAGAGTTATACACTTATAAATTAGTTTCTGTGTATGATTCTCAATGTGTTATATTCTTTTAATCAAAGCAGATCAATGATATTAGGTCATGATTTTTGTCCAACTTGAAGAAATAAAAGAAATTTTTTATTGCATTTCCCATTTCCATTTACTTTCTGAGTCTTCTGATTTAATTGCATAACACAGTGATGGTGATGATTGTTGTTAACACTTTGCCTTGAATGTTTAATGCTATAATTTTGATTTGTGATTAGGTGGTTAAAAGGCTGGCTCAAGCCTTTCTCTTGAACTCTGCTTCTCAATTTTTAAGTCTTCAACAACATTTCTATGCAACTACTCTTATTTTCAACATAATTAAAGAGTTTTAAGCCACGCCAATCAGACAAAATTTGTTTACAAATTCGATTGTGTTTTTGGTAAAAGTGGGAAGTGAAAGAATTGCTCAGTAAATGGAAGTAAATATCGATAATTTGATTGAATTCTGTATTATGGGGGAATCAATATCAAAAATATCATTGCATATCTTTGATATTTGAGGATATTAGTGATCTTTTGATATTTTCATCGAAATATCAAAAAATTTGGACTCTTTCTGTATTTTGAATAAAACCAATATTTACTTAGAAGAAAAAAAAGATAAAGGGCTAAAGTTGTTAAGGTTGGGCTAGCTGTTGGTTTTGGGTCCAAAATTTAGTCCATTAAAAACAAAAACAAATTAAATACTAAATAATACACACAACTTAGCTAATACACCCCATTTATGGCAATTGTGTGCAATTCAATCTTTTAAGCCATTTTGAGAGTCATTGGACCCCATGGAATGATTTATGGATTTAAGTATTAACCCATCTTTCTCTGGCCTTGAATTAAGCCCAATTTGTGATTTTGTCATACAATAAGATCCAATTTGTTGGGATTCATTAAATTTTGGCCCATTAACTTGAGTGAGGGGAGTAGTGTTGGACTGCCCAATTGATATGTCTTGTGAGTTGTAATCGCTATGTTAATATTACAATAATATAGAAGATGATATATTAATTACAATTCATATGTCTTATTATTTGGAATAAATTTTGACAAATACTTTGAACAATCTAACATAGTAACATTACTCATGAGACCTGAAACCTGAAGTGTACGCATTTGTCATGAAAATATAATCGTATCATTTAACGTATCAAATTAGATAAAAACAAAGTTACTTAGATTTTTAAGTCCTGCGTAAAAAATATATCTTTTAACTAATATGGAACAATAGAAATTTATTTAATTAAGAGCACGCCTTAAGAGGACATGCAACATTTATACAAAATTACAATAATTAAGTATATAAATGCCAAGATTTCCTAGCCACGACCATATCAATACATCATGCACTTTGATGTCTTTCGAGTATGCCAAATGCAAGAAAGCTCAAATCATTGGTTAGGGTATGTCATCATCCTTATTATGTACCTGAAAAATTCATTAATTGATTGCTTGAGAAGCAATACATATTCATTATGTCAAGCATGCTGCATGCATGATATAATTCATAGAAGAAATTGGTTTTTGAAAGATTAAAGATTAATCATTATAAAACCTTAAAGAATGACAAATATGTAAGTTAATCAATCTTTTGTTTCTTAAAGTCAATAAGACATCATTAATTTTACTGATCGTGATTCTCTTATTACTTTTTTTTTCTTTGACTTTTTATAATTTAGTGACACCTAAGCATAATAAAAACTACATAGTTAAGATTTGATCATTTTTTTTCTCTTATACAGGTTAGTGTTTCAAAGAAAAAACAAGGTCCCTAACTTTAATTTTACTCCATCATCATATCAAGGCAATTTTTTATACATCCGTACATAGGGCTGAAATGTCTTAATTTATTTCTAGATTTAAACCATCAAGTTCTTTGTTTCTTTTTGCTTTTATAGTTAGGATGATGATTTTTGAAAAGAAAAAGGCAGTAGTAGTAGTTCAACTTTGATTTTCAGCTCAACAACAAAGATTCATTTGTTATAATGTTGTTTTCATCCATTCATTCAATATTCTTATAATATAATTAAAGATTATAGTATGTGGGGCACAAGAATTATAGGACATGACTATAGCTTTATCCCACTTTATAAATATATATATATATATATATTATATATTACCTATGATATTGGTAACTCGAATCTGAGATAGTGTTGGGCTGATCAATGAACGTTCTTTATCATCAAATCATATTGGGTTTCGTCTCACTTAAATATTTCATCTACATATAAGAAAAAAAAATTAATAGACGAATGTATAACGTTATTCCTGTATATATATGTCCAATAATACATCGTAATTTTATAAGATATATACATGTGGTATATATGATTTTATTCAACATGGGATATGGCATGAACATCATATGAAAGCATTAATCATCAATCACAAATTTATATAATACTATATCATTCCATTCATATTGTTCTTACAAAATCCATTCTTCCAAAAAAAAAAATATATAGATCATATAATAACTCATATAATTAATTATAATATTAATTAAGAATTATATACAATATATGGTTAATGATCACCATCTCTCGGTCAAGTAGCTAGAGATGTGCTTCTATATATATTATTTATAAATAAATAAATAAAGCAAATTAAACAAAAAAAAAGGCAGCAGACAATAAAGCAAGCCCATTATAGTTAATTATATGTAATTTTTTTAATAAAATAAAAAGATAATTAATTATGGGGGCATCCTAGGTTGTTAGCAAGACCACAAAGACCCTCCAATGCTGGTCTGATGATGGTGGTGATGATGATGATCAACCATGTCCATGGATGAAAATAATAAGGACTTAGTTGTATTAGATGGGTTTTCCAGCAACCCCACTGCAGTGGTGGTGACCGCTGAAGCTGCCCCCTCCGGTGAGAACTGTCTCATCCTCATGTGAACCACCTCAGCTTGAGCTAAAGCTAGTTGGGTTTGGAGAGTGTCAATTTGTTGCTGCAAAGATGAGATGGCTCCAACACATCCATATACCGGGTCACGAACCCTAGCATTGGCTTCATACACCATGGAACTCACTGCATCGCTTCTCTGATGCTCTGGCAATTCCTGCATATATACATTTACCGATTTAGTAGGGTTTCTTGGTGATAAATATATGATGTCTACGAAAATTTTTGGGTATGGATGCTCATTTCTTCTTTCTATCGGAGGACGTTGAACGTTATGCAAGTAGTTTGATTTTGAGTAATGATGATCCTGAGTCCTGACCATGTCTAGATTTTTTTATTTTTTTATTTTTTATTTTTAAATATTACAATAATTCGGGATTTTATTAGAGAGGGAAGAGATACTCTAACTCACAACCTCATGGTGTGGGTATGTTGGGTTTTATCACTGGATCAACCTCATATTGTCCCGACCACATCTAGATAGAAAAAAATAAACTGAGACAACAATGATTATGATCATTCACTATCAGGGATGTCGATATCAGAAAAAGACTCTTGAGTGTCTAATATTGTTAGTGGAGGACGAGTGGAAATCGGTCAACTAAATATAATTGCTCATATGAGCTTAATAATTTTGTTGGTAGTTAGACTAATCTTATCATTCATGATTTTGTTTTTTGTGTTTGTTTTTGTTTTTTAATTTTATGATCAAATTAAGTAAATTAAAAAGAAATTAAAACCAATATAAATAAGATCATTATTATATCATTAAATCAAAGAAAAGTTTTACATGTATTTGATTTTTATTAATATTAATATGTTTAAATCTAGAAGACATAAACATAATATACAGGTTAATTTAATTTTATGATGTCATGTTTAGGTAACAATTATGTCACACACAGTTATATATTTATTTAGAAAATTAATTAAATTAATCACATCAAATTTTTTTAGTGGTATATGTCTCTATCAATGTAACAACAAATGTTCTTAAAGCAAAAAAAAGCACAAATAATGATTCATAAGCACGCTTTCTTTAATCTCTACTTTGAAGATAAGAATTCTAAAAAGCTGTTTAATGGTCATAAAGTTTTTTTAAAATACAATATTTTAATTCAATATTACTCATGTAAACAATTAATTAAAATAAAATAAAATAAATTTTCTTATAGTTTTAACTTTCAAGTGGAGAAAAAGCCATATTCAATATATTTTATTATTTACTTTTTCATTTACTAAGAATAATTTGGGTCTGCTTTTTTGAATAGAAATCTAGAAGAATATGAATGATAGTCAACCAAATAAAATCAGACTAACTGTAATTAACCACCGTAACAGACATATATAAAAGTTAAAATTTTAATAAAAGAATAATGGAGCACTACAAATTTTATATACAATTTGGTTTTTATATATTTTTGTTTCCTAATATAGAACGATTGTAGATATACAATTAAATAAACTTGTTATTTATTAACAAAAAATCGTGGAATATCTTCTCAATAATACTATTGAGCTACAAATTAATTCTTAATTAGTTCAATATTTTTCTTAATTGAGGTAAGAGGTAGATTGAGATGGGAGATTTTTATTTCAAAAGAAAATTATACAATAATTAGACACTATATATAGCCTTTAAAATTTTAAAATATTTATTTTATTTTATTTTTGAAAAAAAAAAATCATAGATATATAGTATTAAAGAGAAATAACTATATTGTTATATACTAAAAGTTATGCTTTAAAAATCTTGAGACCAATATTGATTTTTTTTTTCTCAAATGAATCTTGAGATCAATTTTGTTCACAGTTAAAAAGCTAGTAGAATTACCACCGTCCAATATGTTTTACGATGGTAAATAATCCTCATCCAGATAATATAAAAGTTTTAAATTGACACACCGTAAAATATATATATATATATATATATATATTTATTTATTTATACACGGGACAGAGTGAGAGGGGCTGATGGGACTCATGGGAGCCATCCTTATCTCCAAAAAACTCTAAAATTTATATTACAAAATTGTATTAAAATTTTTCACTTTGGCTCCCCAAACTTTTTTGTTTTTGTATATTGGTCCTCCCAAACTTCAATTTCTGGCTCCATCCCTGTTAATATATATATATATATATATATATATATATATATATATATATAATCTAAGTGAATTTAAAGATGAAGGAATTGAGAAGAAAAAAATAACAATAAATTATTATATTTATTAGCTTCAAAGTTTTTGTTTAAATAATTTGTGGTTCTACGTACAGTATTCTTGTTTTATCTATTTTGAGTATAAATTTCTCCTTAAAATATTTTTCTATTTATGTTTACTTAAAAACGTAAAAAAGTTATGGAAAATAATGAATTTCAAGAGAATATATATATATATATATATATATATATATATAACTATGTAGATAGTTTGTCTCTTCTTCTATAGTTCTTTTGCATGTAGGAGCAGTGAAAGTGTGAAACTCACACCTCTGTAAGTACTTTCTTCACTTTTTCTCTCTCTCTCTTAATCTTTTTTACACCAAATTGCATTAAAGAAAACAATAAAGAAACAAAGTATATATATATATATATATATATATATTAAAAATAGTCACCAGAATATCTAACTATTTGAAGTAGAGAATTCAATTTTAGAGTATAAAATTGATTATAAATGTCGTTAACTTAGGTTCAGCAAATGTTAAAATTAACATGGTATATACATAATAATTCTTTAGTCAGATGAATGGTTCCGAAAATAAAAAATTTATATATAAGATAGCTATATTATCATAAAGATGAAGAGAAAAAAAAATTGAAAATGAAATGTGGATATGGTTTGAGAGAGAGAGAGAGAGAACCTGTAACATCTTGTTGACATTACTGGCACCAAAGACCTTGTGAACACTGGCAAACTTCTGAGGCTCATCGGCAGGAAAATACGGTGCGAAAACGCAATCCTGAGCGCATCTCCGCCGCAGAAGCTTGCATGCCGCGCAAGGCGACAACGCCCCGTACTTTCTACCACCACTCTCCTTCATACTTCCAACTCTCTCTCTACTCTCTCTCTCTATATATATATATATATATATTTATATATATAGTTATATATACACACAATTTCTACATACAATAACTAAAAAATATATTAACAAAAATATTGGACTGAAATATATGAGAGAATTAAAAAACTAAGAAGAAGAAGAGACAAATAATAATCAAGAAAATGTGATAATTATTATGATGAAGAAAAATTGAAGGGTTGGAGGGGCTTGAAAAGAGAGGGTGGTGGGTGTTATATAGAGAAAGAAATGACAGAAAATCTGTGGAGGGTTCCACCAAAGAAGAGCTCCTAGATTTTGCTGGACAAAAACATCACCTTTTTTTTTATCAGATCTTTTGGCCCACAACAATTCGATATTTTTTTCACTCTTTTTTATTTTTTATTTTTATATATTTGTACTATTATTTCTTTATTTTATTTTATTTATTATTTATTTGATTTAAATCTAACGTTTAAGATTACCTGAAACAAAATAAAATAAAAACTTCAATAAATTATTGGTATAATATATTGAAGTCATCTAAAGGGTGTGATAGCTAGCTTCATTAGGTTTTCAAACTTACTAGCTAGTTGCTTCTTCTAATCAATTGAAGCAAGTGTAAAAATTCAAACTCTACTCTCTCTCTCTCTCTCTCTCTCTATATATATATATATATATATATATATAAGCAAGTGCATGGTTAATTCGTATATAGTCATTAGGTTTTCAAACTTACTAGCTAGTTGCTTCTTCTAATCAATTGAAGCAAGTGTAAAAATTCAAACTCTACTCTCTCTCTCTCTCTCTCTCTCTCTCTCTCTCTATATATATATATATATATATATATATATATAAGCAAGTGCATGGTTAATTCGTATATAGTCATTAGGTTTTCAAACTTACTAGCTAGTTGCTTCTTCTAATCAATTTAAGCAAGTGTAAAAATTCAAACTCTACTCTCTCTCTCTCTCTCTCTCTCTCTCTCTCTCTCTCTCTCTCTCTATATATATATATATATATATATAAGCAAGTGCATGGTTAATTCGTATATAGTCATTAGGTTTTCAAACTTACTAGCTAGTTGCTTCTTCTAATCAATTTAAGCAAGTGTAAAAATTCAAATTCTACTCTCTCTCTCTCTCTCTCTCTCTCTCTCTCTCTCTCTCTCTATCTATATATATATATTTCCTCTATATATATCTAAGCAAGTGCATGGTTTTTATATAGTATATTATATGAATTTAGATCAATGATTTGCTGATCTGATCTTTTTCCTGACCTCATCTAATTTCATGACACATAAACATTGCAATGAATGAATGATTAATATGTGATTGGTTTTCAGAACTACTTTATCAACAACCAATCACATACTTTTACAATATCAGGAAAAAAATCAGATTAGCATAGGATCCAAATCCATATTATGTGTAAATTTGATTTTAAAATCTCAGATTTAGTAAAACTTATAGTAAACTATACAAATTTTATGTTTAAACTATATATAAAAAATTGGATATTAAGCTTAAGTAAAATAAATTTAGCATTAGAAAATTTTTCATTTTATTTATTATCTCCGAATTCTCTAAAAGAGAACCTCTTGGCTAGAAAGATAAAAAAATATAAATATTTTATGTGTGTAAGACTTCTACAATTATAGTTATGATTCGAGGCGGTATACCTGTAGGCCATAGGCCGTATGTATATAAGCGATAGTAAAGATTTTAAAACTGGTCCGGTAATGTTACATATGACATTACAAAATAAAAATGTTTTGGAATATTTTTAATGAGTGTTCTGACAGAGAATTATTATATGATTATATATAAATATATTAAACTGTGTATACAATAATTTGGTTTACAAAAATCATGATCCCTGGCTGCTGGCTATTAATTATAGTGATATATATAAATCTAAAGAATGAAATAATTTAGTTAAAGATCAGACATCCCTTGAAGTACTACGTACTTCCTGCTATATATATATATATATATAAATAATATTTTCATTTAATCATTTATAGTTTTGTTTTTTGAATTTGTAGTATACTAATTAAATAATACAATTTTGTGTCATTATGCGCCGCCTGATCTCTGCAACCATATCTCTATAAATTCTTCTCTTCTGCCTCAAATGTCCAATTCTTGTCATTTTCTTCTTCATCAAAGGAATCATCAGCAGAGCTGCATACTTAATCACATTTTTCTCTAATTATTTTAATTATCTTTGATTTTATTTTTCTTATTTTCCTAATTAATTGTGTCGGCTGAGAATAGTACGAAGAAATACCTTCCATGAGAACGGGCACTATTTTGCAGTTATGAAACACTCTAAGTTCACTAAAAGACAAAAATCACATAATAACGATAAAATAGTCTCTTTAAAATAATAAATAACTATTTTTTTTTTAACAACAACGAATTTTATTAAGGTACAAGGCCAGGAGAAAGCCTAAAAACAGGCACAGAGCAACATCACAAACAATAACCAAAAGAGCAAAAGTCAAGACAACAAAGGCAAAACACAACAATAGACAACCAAAAAAGCCAACAGAAGCAGAAAAACACCGGACAAGGCACCCAAAGCCAAAAACTCAAGAACGGTCCAATCCTTGCCAGAAAACAAACAGGCTAGACCACCAAAAAAAAAAAGAAACAGAGCAGGAGTCAGAGCAAGAACAGAACGAGAAAGCAAGCACCAAGCCATCAATTGTCGCCCCAAATTAACAACTCTCTCTGAAAGTTCGACGCCCGCTTAGCCAAGCTCTTGAGAACAATAATCACCCAACGACAGCCACAACAAACTTGAAACTAGCCTTTGTCATCATCTTTCCCTCTAGCAATTCGGTCCGCAAACTCTTCTTCAACACCACTGAAATTGCAACCTCAAGCCCCACTTCGAGTCCTCATCCTATGGATTCTTGAAGAAAAAAAAATCATTTTTCCCTACCTTTTTTCGAAAAGGCACGTAAAATCAACAATTTCCCCCCGTCTTCCCCTTCAGAAAAAGAGGTTCCAAATCTCCAAGATCAACATAAAGATCAATAGCTGGACCACCCACATTACCCCCCACTAAACTCAAACCGGACCCTAACAAACCTCTACTCTTTTTAAAATTAATATAAATCACTTGATTATCGAAAACCGTCACTCCTCTGCTTGATCCATCAATAGAACCAAAGACCCTAATACTCTTACCATAGGTCTTCTTACTCTCATAACATCCTCCAAAGAAGCAACTATATCAATAGAACTAATAACACTGCTCCCTAACTTGCTAACCCCACCTTTAACAAAACCATTACCACATTTCCCAACACAAGCACCATATGACCCAACCTTACCACCCAAAACAGCCTTATCACCCAAAACAGCCCCTCTCCCCACTTTTGGATAACCCACCAACATAAGTCTTGGTATTAACACCCCTACAACTACTAGCTTTTACCACCATACCATTTTCTATCTTGGAGACATCTTTGTTTTATTTGACAATACTGCTCCTCATGCTTTCATTATTTTAGGAATCCACATTGCTCATCATAGTAGCCTCACCTTTATTATAATCATCACAACCTTTCCTAACACAAAGGCCAACAATACCTCTAATATCTCCCTCAGCAACAACATTCTGAACAATACTTGATCAACATCACTTACTCACATCTCATCTTTTTTTAAATGAAATTGAACTTTATCCATCAAAGGATAATCACTCACCACTAAACTTGTCTCACCTACTAAGCATTCCTTATCTGACTTCCTCACCAAACCAGAGTCTTCTTGCCTCTTCTTCAGGTCTAGAAATCTCTCCATCCATAAGAAATCTACTTTCATTTCCTCTTTTTCAACTTAACCAAGAAAGAATCATTCTCCAACACAACCTTTACATGATAAGGGACTGATTTAATACCTGGAATTAGGTCAAGAATTCTCTATATATCCAACCGATTCATCAGCACCAAGTCTTCTTCAACAAAGAGTGGTTCACCAATCATCCATCCTAATTTCTTAAAAAAAATCATGGTTCCATAAATTTAAAGGGATCCCAGAGCATTGAATCCAAACAGCTCTAGACTGAGGGATTAACCCATCAAACCAATTAACCATGGATGAAAAGCAACCATCCAATAAAAACGATTGTTAATAAATTCTTCTTTCTCAATCACCAAATCGAAAAACCATAAAATGCATGTGTCATCAACATAAGAAGAAGAGAACTTCAAACCTTTATTAAGAAAACGCCTGTTGACACTAGTAACTCCTGAAAACTTACTAAGAACACATGCAACATAGGTAAGAAAATATCAACTTTCATACTTAGAGCCTTAGAACCTATTGATCTTCTCTTATTCCACCCATACAACATCACATTGGCGCTCAATCGATGACCATCTACAACCATCCCATTTACCTTCTTTGCAACATTGACCGCTTCCTCCACTGACCCGAAAGGAATAAAACCAAAGAGACTCCCTCGCAAGCTCTTCTTCAAAGGAAGGTAAACATCTCTTACCTTCTCAGAAGACTTGAAAATCCTCCACAATTCTATTGAAACAATCCTAGGATTTATGTTATCAATAAAAATTGAGACTAGTCCATTTCTGAAATCATTCCTTAACACTCAGCCGTTAGCCTTCACCTGATTACCTTTAAGGCCAAAGGAATCAGGACTTCTCTCTTTAGCATTCTCCCTCTCCCTCTCTCTCATCCTCATCATAGTATTAAATTTCGTTCAGGCATTTCGTTGAACACTTTATGTGCGTTCGACACATGGTCGCAGTCCACGAATTCAGCATCTAAGCTTGAGAGTGAACAACGAAGCAAGCACCAATAGTTACTACAAGAACAAGACAATACAATAAGAAGAAATGCCCAAAATAGACTCTTTAAGCAAGATTTGAAGAAAAAGCGGAACTAGAGTTTTAACCAGTATTTACTCTCAACTTGTATGACTGAATTGCCACATAAGAGGCTTCATCCTTCGTACCAGAACGTACGAAAGCAAAAGCATTTCTCCCAGCCCTGAATTTGGAAGAAAGGAACTCATCTCTCACATTCCCAAAATATTTGAAAAAACCCCAAAGACAAACTGAATCCACATTCGATCTGAGATTCTCAACAAAGATTGAAAACAAACTCTCCCTAAAATCTCTTCTCAAAAATCTTCAGATCTGAAACCTCTCTTTGCAACAAAGAGAGAACTCTTAGAGCATCTCTCTCTAGCACTCATATTGACGAGATGGTGCTCGATATATACATTGTTTGGTTTGTTTAGCTTTCTCTGCCTTTTTTCTTTTGGGTTGGTGTTTCTTATAGCTTGGTGAGCTAGGCTCTCGTGTTGTTTTTGTTTGGGTGTTTGTTGTGTTTCTTTGTTCCATTGTAAGGCTTTGCCCGTGTTTTCTTTTCTAATAAAGTCTTGTTGTTAAAAAAAAAACTTGTATGACTGAAGAGATAGATTTGGAATAAAAACCTATGGGGAAAAAAGAAAATGTGTAAAATCTTAGGGTAGAGAGATCAAAAGAAATGGGTTGAAGAAAGTCGTAGAAAAAGACTTGGAGAGAGAGAGAATAAATAACTAGTTATATAAGATAGAGTTAGTTTCTTTTATTTTTAATTTTTAAATCTTTGATTTTTGTTGACCACGAAATCTAATGAACTAAAAACCAACCCAACAACTATACATTACCTGTATAGTAGCCGAACCCTTATATATACGCTATATATGCTACTATACGGGTTTTGTATAATTACAGTTAGAGTTTACATATAGTAACTAAATTGTTTGTAATGTTATTGTGTTTAATTTCCACTTATTTAATTATCATGAGCGCGTTTATAGATTGGGAATGAAAATGAAAGAAATCAAGTTCCAAGGAAAAGAAAAGAAGGAAAGAGAACTTGATTTCCTATGTGTGAGTCTTAGCTCACACACAAATCAAGAATTATGTTCATTTACTTTTTTGAGGTATTACATTATTACACTATTACACTATTATATAAATTCGGAAATTTTGCTCTGCTTTGTAGCTCTTCTGCTCTAGATTGTGCCTTAGATTAATATATTTGGTTTTCAAAAAAAATTCGGGGATTTTTTTTGGAAAGTGGAGGACTCGAAATCGCAACCTCGTGATGGAGATGTGAGAAGGTTTACCACCGGACCAACCTCATATCGTCTAAGTTCATTTACTAGCATAAACTTAATTTTTGATTTGTTTGTGGCGCCCATATAATTTGATTCAAAACTGATTTTAATAAATATTGTAATCACAAATAAAGAATTAAGTTCTATTTCCTTTATTATGATTTCGCTTAAAATTATTTGAGGATGAATTAAGTAAAATATATAATACCTTTAATTAACTTTTGTGATCAGGTCAGTGATCCATGTTAAGATCTTGCCAAGAGCTTTATATACAGGCTGCAGACATGGGATCTCTTTGTGAGGTAATTGAGAGCTTAATTATAATAATTAATAATAAAACCTTCTCCCAGCTAATATACTAAATTCCAATTTATTGATATATATATATATAATATAATATAATATAAATTACAATACTCATATATAATCATGACAAGATAGGAATCTAATTTAGAAATGTAACCCATGAACTAACACTTTGATTGGTCAATAATTTTTTTCAAAGAATTAAATTTTGTGCAATTAATTAATTTGGTGATTTTAATTATCTTATAGTCATAGATATCTATATATAGATCAGAGAATCTATTGGAGGCATGTAACATCACTTGAGAGTGAGTGCTTTGACGTTAATTAGTTAATTTATTATATAAAACTTTATTAATTTATCTCCACTAATTATATTGTGCACTACTTATAATTAAAATAATTGGGGTGATTAAGATGTATATATAATTAATTATTTTTAATTGTCAAAGAAGCATCGATCGTAATCAAAAGCTAGTGTATATAGATTCTGTAATGAAATATGGATTGGATTTTTTTTGTATAAAATACACAGAATTATTATAAATCACACGAAGCTTGTAGGTAGTTTCCCAACTTATATTAATATTATTATTATCATATATATATAGATTTCAGATCTTCCTTAGCAAAACTTGCACGTGTATGTGGATATATTATATATATATAAAGAGAGAGAAAGAGAGATTTTGATTTTGATTTTGTTGAACTTCATTGAGCATGTATATCTTTGTCATGTTCTTTAATTTGAAAAGAAAAAATCAATAATAATTTGAAAGAATCCATTCTTTCACTTCAATTTTATATTATAGATGGAGAGAATAGTACCGTGTAGTTATAATTATCCTTCCACAATTAATAATGATCAAATTTTCATACATAATCCAAAATTTATAATCATTAAAAATTTTCTAACTTTATAAACGACAGAAAATTCATATGTGAAATTTAAAAAGATAGAATGAATCTCATATTAAAAAATATATATATATATATATATATAAACCCAAGATAAGTGCACATCTATACTTAGTGGTGAAGCGAGCACCACAATAGATTTTTTTTTAACATTTATTTTTTGTTATTTATATTTTACTATTCAAATTTTAATAGTTTTTTAAATTATCTCTCGTATTCCTTCAACATGAAAACATAAAAAATACAAAATTATAAAAATTCAACAGTCAGCTTACATAATGACTTTGGGTGATAATTAACTTTGTAATGTTACAACTGTAACCTTAATAAGTCGAATATATATACTGTATATTGGAGTTTTTCTTATACAAATGTTTGTATGAAATATTTCCAGAACAAACGAATTTATATCGAATACAAATTTGTTAAAAGATAATTTTTGTATGAACCGTCTACAACAGAGATTTTATTTCCCAATATTATTTTAGATCAAATACTGTTTTCCTTTCTTGTAATTAATACTAATTAATCTACTTAATAATTCTTTTCGACTCTCGTCATCAGTCATCAGTCATCACAACCAGTGGCATACTGGCATGCATGCATCTGATAATTTTGTATCATGATATGGACATTCGTGGATTTGACTTTGTATGAAATGAATTAATTTCCTTTAAGTAATTAATTTGGTCTGTGGATCTGACAGATTATTAATTGATCTTAGTTAGCAAACTTTATTTGACTTATTTTATCTAAGTTTTTATCCAGCTATTTATTTAATTAGAGAAATTAAATCTGCTGATTTCTTCAGAAAATTAATAAACAATATATATTTTTTAATTTTAATAAACCGTAGTTAATATATCAATGCTAATAACCAAATAACCAATAACCAATAACCAAAATTTGATTTTAATTGCTTTTGACTAGTTATCTCTTGTTTATTGTGTGAGAGGAGAAGAATTCAATTGGACGGATCATATGTATAAGTTCTGCCCTAAGAATAGGACACCGCGTTGTTTAATTTATTGTTCAGTATAAATAAATGATTAAACATTTCACGTAACATTATATTATAAGAACATCTTCAATGATATAAGTAAGTTTGGATCTTTAAAAGTTGTCACCTCAGTATTTGATGATTGTTTTCAATGATTGCTAAATATGATGATTGTGTAGTCAACAATGATACACTTTATCTAAATCAAAAATTTACTTTATCTAAATCAAAAATCTAATCCCACCATATTTTTCACTTTTTCCGCTCATTTTTATTTCAAGGGTAAAACAAGAAAAAAAAAACTATAAAAGACAAGAGAAGGTATATGATATGAGTATTGATCCATTCGTAATGAAGAGATAAATTTTACCTGATTGAAATTTTTGAGGTCGAAACAATTATGAGATGCATAGTTGATCAGAGAAAAAAGAAAAGAAAAAAAGCCACATATGTGAGAGAAAGGATAAAATCACTACAACAATTATTTTGGATAAATTTTGTATTTGATGATTGAAAGTCAATCATCAAATTTGATTATTGAAAAGACAATTTGATTATTGATAACTACAATTGCACATTTTAGTGACTCTGTTGTAGAGTGTTTTTTGGATAAATAATCAAATTTTGATTACTCTCATGCTTTTGATGATACCATTGGAGATGCTCTAAAATAATACTAAATTAAAGCCTCGCCTTGGATTTCAACTAGAAAGAAGCTTTTTCTATTCGGTGGCAACATTATAAATTTATCATTTGTAACACATATATATAGTCATTTTCTTCTCGGTACCCACTAATATCAGTGCGTTACATGTATATCACTGATTATAGAAAATGTTTGATAAATACATACATTTTGAGTCAAAATATGTAAATCTAATGGTTCACATCCAACGCACTGATAAGGTTATATCAGTGCATACTGACTTGAAAATTTATGTATATATATATATATATGAAATAAAGGCAAATTCTAATAGTTAAAATATTTACCACATTTGAAGTCCAAATTATTTTCTTCTCCGATTTCAAAATTTCTTGACTGCATATGAGCAAAAAGCAGTATATCTTGGCTGCAAAAGTGGGCAGCAGTACTTACCCAGGAAAAAAAAAAAAAAAAAAGGGGGTAGCAGCAATAAGAAATGTGATGTCCACCAGAGTTCGGATTCTCTAATGTCTTGGCTTTTTGTTTAAGTTTTCGAATCCAGTAAATAGTAGCACCTTAGCATAAAAACATGCATAGGCAAGATTCAATGTTTTTTATGTTACAAACTCAATTATTCTAAAAATAAAATAAAATAAAAAAAACACAAGCGGCAAAAAGCCAGACCCAAGATATTTGCCTGGAGATCTCTGTATGAGAAAAAAAACAAAAAAAAACAAAAACCAACAGACAAACAAACAAAGGCTAGTACTGTATGACAAAACATTGACAGTTTGCCAGCAGCTTGGGAGTGTGCAGCTCAGCTCAGAGAACCAGAGTAATTAATATTAAAAACCCTAAGTCATAATGAAAAGATAAGCATGATAAGATGGATGCTGCACACTAGTAACAAAATTGTATTGTTGGATGTGGAAAATTTTGCCAAAAATACTGTGTTTCTAATTTGGCACTCTATCATACTACAGGAATGATTTTGAAAGGTGGTATATAGCTGGTAAGGCGCCAGATCAAAATATTAAAGATGTATGCACATGCTTACTCATTAACGTTTCAAAAAATCGTTTTCAAGTCTTTAATTACTCGGTTTCTCTTGTGGTGGTCCTAGTGCATGGAATGGGTCCACTCTGTATAGTTATACAACTCGAGATGAATTACTCGTTTCTCCTTTGTTCGGGATGTATCGACGGAAGTTTTGAGAATTTAAGAAAAGATAAAGGTGAGACGTGCCATTTATCATTAGGGCAAATTATACTGCAACCCTTGAGATTTGAACAAGGTACACTTATTTGGAAAAATTTTGGTATTATATACTAACACCCCACCCCCAAAACTGAAATTCGATTTTAGAAATGCCTACAATACCTCTCGTTGTATTATTTTATACTTTATTTTTGACATATAAATTTGTTTAGCTTAGTATGCAATGTAACATAGTCAACTTTGTAACATTTTAAAATAGCGGTTCAGAAAACAAATTTTAATCATTGAACCAGGATCTTTAATCTTGATAGAGTTATAAATATCTTTTGTTACTTTTATTTTTCCTGATTTAAGGTAAACACCAGGAAGGGTGTGTGATGGAGCCAAATGCCCAAATGAATGAGGAAAGGGATATGTGGTTCTTAATTAGTAGCTAGCTGGCTAGGTAATAGTATACCTAGTAGATATGAAGATAAGAATAATAATTAATTTGCTATACACACACAAACATACTATACACAACTTAAACTTGTTTGTCAACCAATTAAGACTTTTTTCTTAAAATGGAAATTAATTACATCTTGAAAATTGTCAATCTCTATTGTGAATACAACAATCACTTTAAAAAAAAAATTATATATATATAACCGGAAATCATTTTTTAGGGACATCTTATATTTGGACGAGACTTATGAGATACAGATTAAGCTGATAAAGATAGATTTAACCATGTATAACTAAACATCCGACTTTTCGGTGGACAATGATATACAATTTCTATTGATAAGAAATTATGAAGAGGAAATAACCCTTTTTAGCCATAAAAAATTATGGGGTTGTCTATTCTTAATATGAAGTAGTATTTTTATTGTTCTTAGAAAACAATCCACGAAGAGATAAAATTACCCTTGTTTTTCCTATTCACTTTTATTTTTTAAAACTAATTTTCTTTAGAAAAAAAAACTTTTTTTTGTCTTTTTTAAATACATAAAATGGAGGTCTAATTGGAGGTCTGGTCGACTTCCGATGGAGATGGTCGAAATCTCCATTGGAAGTCTAGGAAATTAGGAAGAAGATTGAAAAAAAAAATAATTAAGCGACTAAAAAGCCATTAAAGGTATTTCTATCTAAAAAGTAGGTTGTTTGTTAAAAACAATCAAAACATTAACGCCTAATAAATATATACATCCACTCATTTTATGGCTAGTTATGGATTTTACCCAATTATAAATGGTATTAACAAGTCATTGGGTTGGATACAATTCTTACAAATGGTACTGTTTAACAATTAACT
Source organism: Dipteronia sinensis (assembly GCA_033220585.1). Taxonomy (NCBI): domain Eukaryota; kingdom Viridiplantae; phylum Streptophyta; class Magnoliopsida; order Sapindales; family Sapindaceae; genus Dipteronia; species Dipteronia sinensis. The sequence goes on along the minus strand of CM065639.1, from coordinate 2,431,870 downwards.
GTGGATTGAGTTGGGCCCATCAGATGTTATTGGGCTCAGGTTTTCAATTTTACATGTTTAAGTTTCAACCAGACTAGTCTTTTGAGTTGGAATCTCGTTTGTTTTACACATATAAATATGTACACATATGTTTTATACATATAAACTTCTGATGTTAACAAAAAATAAATATATACATATATGTGTGTGCATCATGTGTATAATCAATAGCTAATAGCATTGATATGTTATATCAAAACACTAGTAAACCAAGTAATCATATATTCATGTTTAATTCATTGGATTTGGAGGGGCATATCACTTTTTTGATGAAGTGAGTGTGATGATCTGCACTCATGATATTCCATTTTCCATAAAATACGATGCAAACATTGGAGAGACAGTCCAAGAAAGAGTCATCACATCGCATAGCAAGTTTGTCCATCTGTGTGGGTTCCATATGTCATATGTGCTCTCTATTTCTATTTCTTCTGTCTGATCAATCCACCGAAAGCCTACATATACATATCATGAAGTTTACAAATCTCACATTCAAGTACATTAATTGAAAGTTGGAACACATGCATTTTAAATTACTTGTACTTTTGTTTTCGAAATTTGAAACCTATGAGACCAGTCTGTTATAAGTATGGAACCAACATTCTCAACATTGTTATGATATTGTCCGTTTTGGGCCTAAGCCCGCACGGATTTGCTCTTGGAACACTTCTTAAAAGGCCTCATCCCAATGAAGGTTGTTTCCATACTTATATACCCAAGATCATCCCCATGTCTAGTCAATGTGGGACTTTGGTTGCACACCCAATAATCCTCCCCTCGAACAAAGGGCCATTCATTATCTTCACGGTCTGGGCCTCCCCTCAAGCGATCATCCATCCGTCAATGCTAGGTGGGAACCTCCATCGAGGTCACTCCTCTCCACCGTGTTGGAGCACATGCCTTACGTGAAGCACTAGAGCATTTCCAGCCTTAAGAGCTAACATCACAGACCCATCGTGAGCTACCTGGGCCCACCATCTCTTGGTTTGGTTCGGCTACGTTTGGCTAAGTCAGGAGGTTGGCTCTGATACCATTTGTTATAAGTACGGAACCCACATTCTGCACATTGGTATGATATTATCCGCTTTGGGCCTAAGCCCGTACAGATTTGCTCTTAGGACACTTTTCAAAAGGCATCATCCCAATAGAGGTTGTTTCCATACTTATATACCCAAGATCATCCCTATGTCCAGCCAATATGGGACTTTGGTTGCACACCCAACACAGTCGAGATTAAACGCATGCAATATGTGCGGACATCCATTGGCAGGTTACTGCTCTCACAGTACCAGAGAGAAAATTAACTTCTCACACATATGCTTGTAAAATGTATTCGGTAAGTGAAATTGAAATTGCATGCCACGAGAACTAAATTCGGAGATATTTTCCTATCAAATTAATTACTCTTCATTCTTTATATCTCTCTCTCACGTACAGTACTTGTACAGTTGTAGTACTGGCAAATTCTCCTTTGATGTGATTGTTTTTTTCTTTTTCTGGCCTCATGATGTGATGTCAATTCTTCATAATTGAATAATTGATGCATATTTTAGGAACCCAAATTCAAGAAATCATAAAAAAAAAAAAAAACCCTATAAGCTCGATTATATGCTGATGATGTTTTTCGAGATCTCTGGAGAAATTAATTTCTTTCTTGGTTTCAATCCTAATTTGAGTATATTTAACACTCAGCGCCGGCTCAAGATTGAAGAATGTTTGATTCCTAAGCCAAAATGTTAAATTAGGCATTTGTATTAATTATTAAAAAAAAATCTTTTATTTAAATTTTAACATCCTTACATCTTCATGCCATTGCAACCTATATGATAGGATTTAAAATTTAAAATTTTGTTCATTTTTTAGTTTTTTTTTCTATAATATGTTAACATCAACCACTGTATAATTAAGATATCTACTACTACACAACAAGCAGAGCCGAATGTAGGGGGAGCCCATAAAATTAAAATGTAAACCAATTAAAAAAAAACTATTGTACATAAAATGTGATATATATATATATATATATATATATATATATAAATAAAGTAGGTGATAATATTATCTTATCCTTTTATTATTTTAATAATATAAATTAACTGATAATTTTTGTTTTCATAATTCTATTGACCATAAAAATAGGAAATAAAACCAATTTCCTATTATTTCATACATTATTACATAATATATATATATATATATATATTTCACTAAAACAAACTAAGTAAATATTGAACTCTTATAGCGACTACCTATTTTATTTATTTTGTTAGGTTAATTATTAATATGATTTTGATAAATTTATTTTATTGATTTATTATTTAAATTTTGTTCAAAATTATTATAAGTTAATTTGGTTTGACATGAATATTATGAAATTAAGTTATATGTAAATAATTGTGATTTAAATATATCAATGGAAGAAGCAAATAAGGTGGCCACAATGGTGAACGAAATGCACGTATATAGTTGGCAGATAACGGTGAAGGTTGCAACCTATGGTTGGAACAAAAGAAGAACAACCTCAGGTAGACAAGACGAAGTGCACAGACATGTTGAGGAGCCAAGGAAAGGAAACAGAGGGGAAGCTATAGACGTTAATTCTAACAAGAATGGACACCATAAAGGAAGGTCGTTTGCAGAAATGGTCAGAGGAAATGAGCAGAAGAACAGGGAGGAAGGAGGAGGGATTGAAATGGGCTTCGATATGGTGTGGAGGAGAAGTGTGGAAGTTGATGAATGGCTTTCTAAATGTGCGGTAGGTGTGCTGAAGGAGTTCACGGATGTTTCTAACGTCAACAAGAGGCTTAACAGAAGAGGATTCACATTCTCGTCATATTTTCTAGGGGATAAGAGCATCTTATGGTGTTTTGATTCAGAAATAGAGAGAAGGATTTATAAGAAATAGGTTCTTTTAGGATGATGTGTTCTATTCCATGTCAAGGTGGTCCAACTCTTTCATTCCACGATTTAGACTTGCTTGGCTAAAGGTTTTGGGAGCTCCGTTTAGCTGCTGGGATGAAGGTTTTTTCAAGGAAGTTGGAGGACGAGTAGGTGAGACTCTGGTGGTTGAAAAAGCAACAGCTCGAAGGCAAAGATTAGACAGGGAAAGGATACTAGCTCTGGTTCCGAGAGAGAATAGTGGATCAGGTACAATCAAGGTGCAAATGGAATATAATGTGTGTACGGTGAAGCTGGAGGAGGAACCAACATCAGTTTCCTATAGATGGATTACAGATTTTTTAGGCCTTCAGACTGAGGGAGATCAAAGAATTTTGAAATTACTGTCGGAAAACCAGGTGGAGGATCCTCAAGCCGGTAATAACGAGAATCGAGGGGCTGCAGATGTTATAGAAATAGTTTACAGTAGCAAAAAGAACATATCAAAAAACAGGAGAAGAGGTCAGTGGATCAGAAAGCTGGAGGATCAGAACTTTCACAAGAAGGGGAAAGGAAAAGACAACAACAATGAGGAGGAAGTCAAACATTTCCATATTGAGCTAATAGGTGATAAAGTTGCAGATGATGGCTGCGACAAGGGCTGTGCTGATAAAGGGAAAGGATCATGGGTTGGCAGACCTAAAACGACTTAATTTAAATATATTATACCATTGATATATTTAAATCATAATTATTTACATATAACTTAATTTTATAATATTCATGTCAAACCAAATTAATGTATAATAATTTTGAACAAAATTTAAATAATAAATCAATAAAATAAATTTATCAAAATCAAATTAATAATTAACCTAACAAAATAAATAAAATAGATAGTCGCTATAAGAGTTCAATATTTACTTAGTTTGTTATAGTGAAATATATATATATATATATATATATATATATATTATGTAATAATGTATGAAATATTAGGAAATTGGTTTTATTTCCTATTTTTATGGTCAATAGAATTATGAAAACAAAAATTAGCAGTTAATTTATATTATTAAAATAATAAAAGGACAAGATAACATTATCACCTACTTTATATTTATATTTATATATATATATATCTCACATTTTATGTACAATAGTTTTTTTTAATTGGTTTACATTTTAATTTTATGGGCCCCCCTACATTCGGCTCTGCTTGTTGTGTAGTAGTAGATATCTTAATTATACAGTGGTTGATGTTAACATATGATAGAAAAAAAAAAAACTAAAAAATGAACGAAATTTTAAATTTTAAATCCTATCATATAGGTTGCAATGGCATGAAGATGTAAGGATGTTAAAATTTAAATAAAAGATTTTTTTTAATATTTAATACAAAGGCCTAATTTAACATTTTGGCCTTAGGCCTCAAACATTCTTCAATCTTGAGCCGGCGCTGAGTGTTAAATATACTCAAATTAGGATTGAAACCAACAAAGAAATTAATTTCTTCAGAGATCTCGAAAAACATCATCAGCATATAATCCAGTTTATATGGTATAGTGATCCATATAGTGATTTAACGGTTATTTATCATTGTATACACGAGTTTTTTATTTTAAAAAACGACTTAATATAAAATTATATACGATAAGTCAGAAGTATCATGAAACTTTTATCAAGGAGAAGTCTTAATTAGTTAATCAGGTTTAAAAATAAAACCATTAAAAAAAACTAACAAACAAACAAACAAACAGTTTCTATCATCAACAAACCCTATCTATCTAGCTAGCTAAAGTGTGAATAATATTTTCCCATAAAATTCCATATTTTCTGAGGAATTTTTACTTGATTTGTAGACAGGTAACATCAATATTTATATGAAAGTGATTTAATGCTTAAACTAATTCTTCAAGATCCACAAACAAATTTTAGTTTACTCCAAAAGACACACAAAGTAAAGTTAAAACCATTGACTTCTCCATTCGAATTATAGTAAGATAAAATAGATGATTTCATGACAATGTTTAAAATCTTCTTTTGTCAATTTTTCACCGACCAGCTACTATACATTTCGGAATCTTATAATTCTTATTGTCAATTCTTGACTTTCAAGGGCCGCGTTTGGACACAGTCCCTTATTACAATACGACGTGAGATTTGGCAATTTACACTAATCTAGCAGGATTTTTGCGGTTTGTGAAATTAGATGATTTCAATTTTTCACCAACTACTGTACATAATATGTTTTCATGACTCTTCCATAATATGTTGTATACGTGTAAGAAGCAAAATTTAAAGCTTAAAAGTTTCGATTTTTATTTTTTTTCACAAAACATATTATAAGAGTGGTTTTTTTTTTTTTTAAAGAATGTGGTGTTTTATTATACAATTATCAATTAGGTCCTGGATTTTTTTTTTTAAATTCCAAGTTGTTTGTGACTTTTACAAAAGTGACCAAATTGATCCTTACATTTTCTCCGAGTATCAAATTAGTCCCTCTAACTAAGTTTCATTAGTCAACTTTAACTGTGTATGGGTAAAATTGTACTTTACTCCTAAACAATAGAATAAAAGACACATGTACAATTTTTTTAAAACATGTATATTTTGTTTATTTTATTTGTGGGTTTTGATTTTTGAATAATTTTGACAACAATGCTTTTATAATATTAACAAAAAAACAATTATATAAAAATGGTAAAAGACTATACTTGGATAAAATAAGAGTATAATTGACATTGTTTTATTAAAATATTTTTAGATTTTTTAGACAATTTAAATTTTAAAAAGGTACAAATGGTGTTTCATTAATAATATTTTTGAATTTTTTTATAATTATAATAGTGAATTTCATGCACAAAAAACAAAACAAATTTGTTCTAATATGATAAATAAAGGGTATTTACATACTTTAACTAAATTTGTTAAAGTCTACTGTTATATTTAACACCGATAAACAGTTAGATGGACCAATTTGATCACTTCTAAAAAGAAATTGACTAATTTGGTATTTGGAAAAAAATGTGAGGGTCAATTTGGTCACTTTTGTAAAAGTCACCAACAACTAGGAATTTAAAAAAAAATCTAGAGTCTAATTGGTAATTGCCTGTATATTCATTTTGTTGAAGATTTTGTTAACTTAAATTATATGTCCCATTAAGTAATTTTAATAAAAAAAATGATACTATATAATTAAAAAGTGGGATATAAATAGACCACTTATCTTTTAATTCTTGTGGTCAATTTTTGACTTCCAAAAGCAGTGTTTGGAAACAATCCGTTGCTATAGTGATATGAGATTTGGTGATTTAGACGATGATCTATCGGGATTTTCGCAGTTTGTATGTGAAAATAGTGAAAAATTTCACATGTTTGATGTTACCATTAAAAAAATGTTAATTAAAAGCCTCAAATTAAGCATGAACTCTTTACTTAATATTTCCACAAACTTACTTCTTTTCGATCTTACTCCACTCAATCATGTATGATAATAGATAATCTTAGAAGTACATGCATGTCTTCACAATTAATCTTTTGTACATTTCATGCAACCTTTTATGATCCCAATGTATCCATATGACTTGAATGCATCTTTAAATTCATGTCATGTATCATAAATACAATAATTTTCCAACAGTTTAAAACAAAAATTCAGCATATCAGCTCTGACACTTCTCATTTCAGGTACTGGTGGGATTCCGGTTCCAATCGGGAGTTTTCTTATGGATATTACTGGAGTAAATATTTAAATCACGTGTATACATTTTGACGGGGGGTGAAATTAGAATTTTTATTCAAGGTGGGCTGTTATGAAAAAAATATATTAATAAAGTATGTCTTGATTTTACGAGAGAAATTTCATTAATTAAAAAAATGTAAGTATAGTTGAAATTGACAAATTAATAATAATTTTTTAAAACAACTATAAATCAACTACTTTATAATTTAAAATGAACCGATAAAAGGATGAATGTTTTTTTTCAAAAGTAATCGAGTCTGAATTAAACATGAAAATACTTACATATATAAATAAGGAAATAAAAAACTTGATCATTTAATGTATTTTATCTTCATTAAAAGATAATCTTAACTTTAATTCTTTAATTAATGGATAATATATTTATATATAAAATATTTAAAAGCATTAATATATATATATTTTTTTCAATTCCGCCCCTGCATTTTGATTTTAGCAGTTCTCGACAGAACTTTGACCTGACAGTTCCCGGTCAAAAGTTATTGTAATACTTCTTCAAATACCTATAAAAAAAAATCCAGCATCTAAAACTCTCAATAATAAAGTCAACTGAGTAACTTATTGACAAAAGTTCCATGTCGAGAAGTACTGAAAGTCTGAAACAGCAACTGATAATAATATTTTTATTTCATGTTTGGAAAACTAATTAATTCTACTGATCAAATTAGGAGACTCATTCGAACCTCTAGTTTATAACAAAAATAAAATTAAATAAAAAAAAATTGGGGACCAATATGGCAATATAGGAATAAGTCTCCTAAGAAACCCAGCAATTTTTAAATCAAAGCTTCACTCTTTTGTAAAAACCCAACAATCTATATTTTCAAAATTACTAAGAAACCCAACACAAACAGAAAGAACAAAACCCTGCACAAAGAGAGAGAGAGAAAACAAAGAAACGTCTTAATGTAACAAGCCCAACCCAAATAAATCCACGTAGAGAAGTATCGTAATTGTCGCAATGGTGATGATTGATAGAATGTAGCTTTTAGAGGGATTAGGAAAGTGGGTTTTTTGGGTACAAAAAATTGTCTGTGCAATTAAAAGCATACAATTGATGGAGTTTGTATGTGCAGAAATGGATTAGGAGTAGAAACTAGGAAGTATTAGTTTAGTGTGTTGTAATCACTGGAATTTGTATGTGATACAAGTCTTTTGATGAACCGTAAGTTCAAATTTATATATTTAAATATTAGATTTAGACACTAAATTTAGATAAAATAAAATTATTGTTTGATGAACCAAGAATATTTTAAAGTGGAGGCGTGAGTTGGATGTGAATAAGTGTACTTTATGTTAGGTTAGAATACAAATAAATTCAAATATAACAAATAAAATAAAGAAAATCAACGAATCTTAGTCCCCATTATTTTCAATGCCACATGTAATCGGATCCTATAAAACAATCCGGCATTAAAAAACTCTCAATAGAGTGACTTATTGACCAAAGTTTCATGCCAGAGAAGCACTGAAAGTCTGAAACAGCAACTGATAATATATAATATTTTCATTTCATGTTTGAAAAATTAATTAATTCTACTGGTCAAATTATGAGACTCAGTCAAACCTTTAGTTTATAACAGAATAAAAAAAATGGAGACCAATATGGCAATATAGGAAAAGTCTCTTAAGAACCCTTATTTAAACCCAGAAGCGATCTGATCAACAATATACTCTCACCTCTTTCCACTTGAACAAACTAAGTTCTGTGTTTTATTAATTTTTCTCTTACAAAGCATATATATATATATTTAATTTGCAGGTTAGCTTTCTAGTACTACTCATCTTTTTGATAATAGTTCTATTGTGTTTTTGATCATTAATTAAGACTTTTTTGTTTTGTTTTGTTTAGTATTTTGTAAATTTTCATTTGCCAAAAATATCAGAAGATTAACGAGGAAGAGCTCGATCTCCTACTCTTCATGTATTGTGGAAGTAACTATCCATACCACTTATAACTTTGACCTGGATATCTCAACAAACCCTAATATATTCCCAGTCACATAATCAGTTAATTTAATTTTTCATACTGAATTTTATCTCCCATAATGATAGTTGAATTTACTTCATAAATTAAAAAAAAAAAAACTATAATACAAACCTGAGATATTATCGGATTGAATGGGCACTATTTAACACCTAGTCACGTCGGTCAATAGTCTCTCATAACAAAAAACATTTCTTTTATGTTATAGTCTGTACCTCCCGAAAACCAGCTCCCGAAAACCGTAATGGCTCAAACTTTGGACGAAAAAAGCTCTCTCTTCAACTTTGTGGTTCAAGACGGCAATGGCGTGAAAGGCATGGTGGATTTAGGCCTCTCAACGGTTCCTGCACCGTACATTCAACCGGAGCAGGAGCGAATAGACAAGCAAACTGCCGGCGTGTGCACACTGCCGCCTATCGACTTGTCAAAGCTTGGTGGGTCAGAACACGACCAGGTGGTGGAGGAAATCACTCGGGCCGCCGAGACTCTAGGGTTCTTCCAAGTAGTGAACCATGAAGTTCCTATCGAGTTGCTCGAAAAGCTCAAGGACACTGCACATTCATTCTTTGGGCAAGCGCCAGAAAAAAAGGCAGTGTAACGGAAAGGAGCAAGCCCGAGCCCGTTGGTGAAGTACGGGACGAGCTTTGTGCCGGAGAAGGAGAAAGCTTTGGAATGGAAAGATTATATTAGCATGACATATACAACTGATGCTGAGGCACTTCAAAATGGCCTAAAGAATGCAAGTAAGATTTACTAGTGATATTGTTTTTTTTTGGTCTAGTTAACGTGTACCCTTTAACGGATTCATATTCGTAATTTGGGACTAGACTATAAATAATGTGATGAAATGTTTATTATATGTGTAAACCATAATTAAACTAGGGTTAGGCTAGATCAATTTAAATTATTGACTTAAAATTTTAACTTTAACATCTCAATCACCTATGTACTTTTAATCCAAGAGTTATAAATGCATTCAAATCTCAACCATTGGATTAAGAACACATGAATGGTTAAGATGTTGAAATCAAAATTTTAAGTCACAAATTTAAATTGATCTATCTTGACCCATTAAATTATATAATTTTTAAATACAATTAATCTCTTAAATAGAGAGATATAAAATAAAATAGATTTAAGTTTTCATAAAAAGATAAGAAAATTAATTTATATAGTAAAATAATATTAACTTAAATAATATTTATAAATAAATATTTTTTAAAGTTGATTTTTGAATTATTTAACACAATATTAAATTAATTATACATTCCTCCCAACGAGGATGCTCGTAATATGATTCAATTTTTAGAAAATTGTTCGATATTGATTTTTTTGCAAAAAAAAAAAAAAAAAAAAAAGCGAATTCATCCAAACCAAAGCCAAACATCTAAGATCTAACTCTTGTTTTACAGGTTTGGAACGGTCAAATTTATTGCGATGGTCTCAATTTTTTTTTTATTCATTTTAACCACACAAAAAAAAAACCTTCGATTGAGAATTTGTCTTGATGTTTATACTTACAGAATTGAGCTTAATTTTTGTTAAATTGAAGCTTTAGTTAAGTTTGAGAAAACCTAGTCTACATATACACAGACAGAGGAAGAGAGACGATAATGAATAAAGGAAAGAGTTATTGATGACATAGATTGAGGCCAGGTTGGTGGTATAAACCATTGTTCTAGTTATCGGTCTAAACGGATCTGGTCGCTGTGAGGAAGGCCTAAACGGCCTGTTTAGGAGGCCAGACTCTTAGGTGCCCAACTAGACGGCCTAGGTGGGTGATTAGACGGGATAGGTGTCCGACTCCACCTGGCAATTTAAATTTTTTTTTTTTCAAAACAACTTTGTTTTGGCTAATTCGGTTTCACCGTCTAGGTGTTGGGACCGGCACCTAAAGCCTACTAGAAAACTGGTATAAACACGGATCCATTAAATGAGTGCATTAATAACTACCAACTTTAATCGGGGTGAGGTGAAAAAAAAAACTTTCCTTAAAGAAGAAATCCGACTAATTAAGAAATCCAGAAAAGGACTTACCCTAAGCAAAAAAACCGACTTACACACGTTTTCTAAGATAAAATAATACTTTATAAAGTAAAACCCATCAAATTAATAAATCCTCTAAAATAATACTCAAGAGTGTGTTCTAAGAATATTAATTTAGAGGGGTTCTACGGTAATTTGTATTAGGTTTATTAATTTCACATTCTAACATGTCACCAAACCTAGGATAATGACTAACATTGTCTGGTCCTAAGCTAGTCAGGTGCGCCAAACAGGGATTTAGTGAATTTGTAGCGGTAAATTAGACCAAAAAAAAAAACCAATGAAATTTGTAACTATTATCACATGGAAAAATTCTTATAAAGAGTTCCATATCAAATTAAACACAATTGAGCAAGAAAACAGATTTGTATATAGGTCATACATAATAATTGGCACAGCTAAAATGAGCATATTATTATATTAATACTATTGTAAACAGAGAAGTGGCATTGGAGTACCTGAAAACGTCAGTCAAGATTGTGAGAAAACTGATGGAAGTCTTGCTGGAAAATCTCGGAGCGAAACCGGACGATGCGAAAATCGATGCCCTAATCGGGTTAAAGATGGTGAACATGAACTTCTACCCGACTTGTCCTGACCCGGAGCTGACGGTAGGCGTCGGACGCCACTCGGACCTTGGAGCGTTGACTGTTTTATTGCAAGATGGGATTGGAGGATTGTATGTGAAAGTTGAAGATATTGAAAATGTTGCAAAGAAAGGAGAGTGGGTGGAGATTCCTCCCATTGATGGTGCTTTAGTCATCAACATTGGTGACACTTTACAGGTTAAAATTAATTTAATTTCACATTTTCAGTTTTTATTTTTTGAACAAAACCTATTGAATACATAGTCCGGTGGTAATAACACCTCTCAATTACAACAGAAAAACTTTCAGATTCTTTAAATTATTTCTGTAAGTTTTCAATCAAATACCTTTCTTTATAATTATTATTATTATTTGTTTTTTTTAGATGATAAGCAATGGAAAGTACAAAAGTGCTGAACACAGAGTAAGAACCACAATCACCAAATCAAGAGTATCAATCCCACTCTTCACCATGCCAATGCCGACGGTGAGGATCGAGCCGCTGCCGCAGTTGGAAGAGAGAGACGGCGGTGCCCGGTTTCGGGAGGTTGTTTTCAAGGATTACATGAACAACTTCTTCAGCAACGCTCACGATGGAAAGAAATCTCTTCATTTTGCTCAACTTAATTAATTTATGAGAAAGATTTCCAAGTTATTGTATATTGTTTTTAGCGAACTCTTAACGTTAAAACTTCACTAAGTTAGTGAATTATCCCGTAGTCAAGAATCGTCTCAATGATGACACTTTCAATCAAGACTATATATATATATGCAAAAAATATCAAACGTGGGTGGATGGATGTATATATAAAAGCTTACTAAATCATGTTTTAGTGAATCGATTGCGAAATTGAAATATTTATAGGTTGAATAAACACTCTTACCATCCAGGGTCAGTCCTGAGCCTGGATTTGCATGTCGGCTGCCCAAGACCGGTAATTTGAAGAGTCAAGTTTTACATAAAATTAGTTGTTAGTTTAATGTAAATGGACCTAATAAATATTTTGTAGACAATTAAAAAGGCCCAGCTTGATGTTGTTTTAATATTAGGTCCAATAACACTTAAAAAAAAAGTGGAAATTGCTAAAAATGACCGCATTACACATGAGAAATTCCTTTGTAACCACAAACGAAAATTAAATCGTTAATAACCATTTTTTAAGAAATTACTTGAATGCCCGCATATAAAAACTATCCCCAAAAACTCACTCTCTTTTTCTCTCTCCTCCTCCTCTCTCTCTCTCTCTCTGATCTCCCTCTCCCCGTCAAATCCAAACCGTGAAACTCATCGCCGGCGTCGTCCCCGTCAAAACCCAACCTCTGCAAATCGTCGTCGGCGTCCTCTCTCTCCCCCAAACCTCTCTCTCTCTCTTCCCGATAGCGTTGTCGTGCGCTGCTTGGCTTCGCGAACCAAGCGACATCGCCTGCATGCCGTGGTGCTTCGCCTAGGCTTCAAGACCGTCCAGCAGCGCCATCGAGCTCCCCTTCGGCCGGTGATGTGATCTGCAGAAAAAAAAGGGAAAAAAAACATAAACCTAATTTGAGGAAGACGAAGAAGGGAAACATTTTAAGTTTCAACATTTCAATTTAGTCAAGATTTTAAGTTTCAACATTTCAAGTTTCAAAATTTCATGTTTTTTGGCAAGATTTCAAGTTTTTGAATCATTTCAAGTTTTTAGTCGTGATTTCAAGTTTTGTTCTAGGTTTTCAAAAAATAAACTAAGTTCAGGGTTATTTTTATAATTTATGGATATACATTGAATTTTTTTAAAAAAAATGGTTATTAACGATTAAAGTTTCAAAAGTGGTTACTAATGAAAGTTTAATGTTTCCAATGGTTATTTTTGTTTTTCTCTCTAAAAAATGGCCCAATTTCATAATTCAATTTTTTTTAGGATAATCAATTAGCAATTTAGCATCATTTATTCATTCAGTTCTTATTCCTTCACCAAAGTACCAAACATGCATCCACTCATTAGTCATTCTCTCTCTCTCTCTCTCTCTCTCTCTCTCTCTCTCTCTAAAGTCTAAAATCAATCGCTCTCGCTAAAATCTTCAAGTCTCAGTTCTCACTCTCACTCTTACTGTGTAATTTGTGTTCCGAGTTCTGACGTGTGTCTGACTGTATGTGCTCACTACTCAGGAAATAAGGTAATTTTTTCTGTTTTTTTTTCAAATTGTAATTTAGTCCTTGTTATGTTTTATACTTTTGTTTGCCTAAGTGTTTTCATTTTGCCTTTCCCTGTGGGCGGTGGTGTTAGGTTTTGGCTCGTATTCTCAAGTGAACCCGATATTAACCAAACGAGACTCAACTGATGTGAAACTTCCTGGAGACGTGGGATAACGTTTGGAAGTTGGAGATGGTGTTTGAGGGAGATTTGAAGACCGAAGAAGAACTGAAGAATCTGATTCTGAAAGGAAACGCGGTGCATTCCAGGTGACTTGTAACGGTTTAGGAAGCGGGTGCGCAACCGTGACTTGAATCGTAGTCAATCATAAGCATGCGTGGAAAGGGAAATCTTCAGCGAAAAAGGAAAGTAATTCTTTTGGGAAGTTCTTGTGCTTGAAGGAAAAGAAATACTCTTTACAAGAAGACTTGTCATAAATAGGAAATAGTATTTAAATGGAACAAGTAATTCTTGTATGTTTAGGAGTAGGATTTTCTTTTCTCTTAAACTCCCTATAGCTAGTATAAATAGACCTTGTAATTAGGTTATTTTGTGTGGAGTCAAGAAACAACATGTAACATCAGAGAGTGGTGAGATCCGAGTGAGAGACCCAAGGGAATATCATGTCAGGGATCCAGGGGAATATCAGTGGATCAAGTTAGAGATCCGTGGGTGATATTCAGGGGAGACCTAGGGGATATTGGGGGGTTCTTGATGAGGATCTTGTGAGCGTTATGAGCGTGGTTTGGGGTTGAGGTGTGAGAGAGAATCCTGGAGTATATGGTTGTAACAATTTATCATATAGTGGAACTTTCTCTGTCGTCCTGACGGCCCGTGGTTTTTTACCCGATTTGGGTTTTCCACGTATATCTTGTGTTGTGATTGGTTTATTTTCTCTCATCTTATTTTTCTGCTATTGACGTTATTAATTGCTATGAGTTATTGGGAGTATATTAGGCATAATGCTTCCGCGATCATCTGTTCAAATCCCTAACAATTGGTATCAGAGCCATATGTATGGGTTTAGCAATGGAGATACGTCTTGAAAGCGGTTTCGAACTCAGTAGGGTTTGATGAAAAGAAAAATAGAGATGGAGGAGAATTTTGGCTTGTTATGGCAGGTACAAGTCATGGAGATCCAATCTGGGTTACATAAGGCGATAAAAAAAAAACTCTTGTATGCGTATTATTAAAAAAAATAAAATTGAACGCTCGAAGTCTTTGGTGGTGATGTGGGGCTTATCCGGCAAAGCACTCCCAGTTCTAGTAGCAAGTCTTTCACCAGGTATGTGATGTAAGGACAAAAGGTCTTTCACTAGGTTGAGTGATGTAAGGACATGTTTATCCTTTTGGCAATTTTCCCCACTGGCCATGGAAGAAGATATGTTGCTGCTAGTGGTCCATAATTGTGCACAAGGCATTGGTCAGAAGGTGATGCAAGGTGTATGGTGGACAAAGATGTTGATGGCTGACGAGCTCCCTGGTAATCTGACGTGAGGAGTTGCACCACAATTTCAGCAAATTATTTTCGACATGGTGCCGGAACAACGAACACAAAAAATAGAAAGAAAAAAAAATCTTAGGATGGTTCGTTCCTAAGTGGTTATACCTTGTGGTGGGGTATGTTGATTCTCGGTGATGAGAGTCGTGGCTTTGGACAAAGGTCTTGAGAATTCAAGCCAAAGGGAAGAATTGTTAGGTTTTGGCTCGTATTCTCAAGTAACCCCGATATTAACCAAACGAGACTCAACTGATGTGAAACTTCCTGGAGACGTGGGATAACGTTTGGAAGTTGGAGATGGTGTTTGAGGGAGATTTGAAGACCGAAGAAGAACTGAAGAATCTGATTCTGAAAGGAAACGCGGTGCATTCCAGGTGACTTGTAACGGTTTAGGAAGCGGGTGCGCAACCGTGACTTGAATCGTAGTCAATCATAAGCATGCGTGGAAAGGGAAATCTTCAGCGAAAAAGGAAAGTAATTCTTTTGGGAAGTTCTTGTGCTTGAAGGAAAAGAAATACTCTTTACAAGAAGACTTGTCATAAATAGGAAATAGTATTTAAATGGAACAAGTAATTCTTGTATGTTTAGGAGTAGGATTTTCTTTTCTCTTAAACTCCCTATAGCTAGTATAAATAGACCTTGTAATTAGGTTATTTTGTGTGGAGTCAAGAAACAACATGTAACATCAGAGAGTGGTGAGATCCGAGTGAGAGACCCAAGGGAATATCCGGGCAGGGATCCAGGGGAATATCAGTGGATCAAGTTAGAGATCCGTGGGTGATATTCAGGGGAGACCTAGGGGATATTGGGGGGTTCTTGATGAGGATCTTGTGAGCGTTATGAGCGTGGTTTGGGGTTGAGGTGTGAGAGAGAATCCTGGAGTATATGGTTGTAACAATTTATCATATAGTGGAACTTTCTCTGTCGTCCTGACGGCCCGTGGTTTTTTACCCGATTTGGGTTTTCCACGTATATCTTGTGTTGTGATTGGTTTATTTTCTCTCATCTTATTTTTCTGCTATTGACGTTATTAATTGCTATGAGTTATGGGCGTATATTAGGCATGACGCTTCCGCGATCATCGGTTCAAATCCCTAACAGGTGGCTCAGTGGCTGTGGAATGTGGACACTAGACAGTATGTTCTGGACACTAGACAGTGGATTTTGTGGTCTTTAAAGTTTAATCTTTGTTTGTTAAATGTTGACCTTGTGAGTTGACGAATTGTGAGTTCAGTTCACTGAGTTGTGTCCTTGTTTTGTACTTTTGATTTTTGTTGGCTCTTTACACTTTATTCTTTAATAAAAAATTATGGTCAAACAATTGAGCAAATTTATGGACCATATGCACTTATGACTTAACAGTTTAACCATTCACAAATCACAAGTGATAGACTGATAGCACGTATATAATAATTTGATGCCTATAATTAATATATTTAATTGTATTTTGCAGCAAAAAAAAATCAATTTGACGATACTACTATTTTTGGGGCTGGAGCAAGTGTGCGGCAGTGTGCGGCCTGTTATTTCAAATTGGCAATTGCTTGACATGTTTTATTGTTCCGTAACATCCGTTTCACTTTGATTAATTGATTTTAGTTATCAGTGTTTGATTGTTTGTTGTTTGACGTTTGTGTTTTATTGTTCGTTTGTTGTTTTAGATATTATTAACATGTTTCCTAAAAACAACAATCTGAATATGAAAAAAGAAAAGAAAAACATAAAATAGAACAATTGACTAAGTCTCAAAAGGGAGCTTTAGAAAAATTCTTTCATAAAAAAGTAGAGTCGGGTTGTTTACTTAAAAATCAAGTTGAAGGTTTAGCCAATGAATCACAATACTCAACTCCACATTTGACATGTCAACTCAATGATCATGGTGTGAATGATTTAACGATAATGAAAATGTGGTCAATGAAATTGAAAATGATGAAAATCAACTCAATGATCATGATGCGTTGACATGAATGAAAATGAGAATGTGGTCAATGAAATAGAATAATCAACTCCTCATTTTTGTTAAAAAAACGTCGAATTCGTAAAAAGAAACAGTTTGATGAGAATGCATATGAGGATATTGGGCAATCGGTTGAAGAATCTTTTAGGGTGAATTATTTCATTGTTGCTATTGCTTCCTTGAAGAGCAGATTTGAACAAATGCAAATATTTGAAGGTATTTTTGGGTTTTTATATAATTCGAATAAGTTACTTTCATTAGATGATAATAAATTGAAAGAATGTTATGTAAATCTTGAATGTGCTCAAAAACATGATACATATTTAAATGTTGATTCAAAAGATTTATTTAGTGAATTGAGAGTGTTAAGATTTGTTTTACCAAAAGAAAAAAAAAAGACTGCCATTGAAATACTTGAATCCAAATGTATCAATTGTTTATAGAATATTGTTGACTATACATGTAATTGTGGCATCCGCAAAAAAAAAAGTTTTTCTAAATTAAAAATGTTGAAATCTTATTTGCTGTCAACTATGTCACAAGAAATATTAAATGGGTTGACAATTGTGTATTGAAAAAGAAATGTTGGAAAAGATTGATTTTGAAATTATTATTAATGAATTTGCTTGTCAAAATGCAAGAAGAAGACATTTCAAATGATGTTTTGATACTATTTTACCGTGTTGTGATTTTGTTTTGTAAGACTACGCGATAGTTTGAATATTATTGAATAAATTTTTTATTTTAGCAATTTTTTATTTGCTATTTTGTTGTGTTATAGATTTAAGTTTGAGTTATTGTATTGATTTTTAAAAGTATTTACTAGAGGAAAAAATCAAATAAATATACATTGACTATCAAGGGCCCAATTTTCAATAGTTCGTCCCGGGCCCCGAAAATCTCAGGACCGGCCCTGTTACCATCAAACCACATTGGTCGTGGTTACATCCACCCGCATTTGATTATGTGGTTGCCGAATTATGTTTAACTGTTTTCCAATACAATAAAGAAATTATTGATTATAATTATGTATATTTAATTGGATTTAATTTTATATATATATACAGTCTTTCTACTGTCAGTTCATCCTGATATAAAATATATCAGGATGAAGAATGTGGATCACAGATTATGGAGAAGTTTTGAAAAGTGCATACACTTTGAGTCAAAATATGTAAATCTAATGGTCAAAATTCTTCGTCCTGATATATTTTATATCAGGACGAACTGACAATAGAAAAATTGTATATATATAGTCATTTTCTCCTTAGTGAGCACTGATATAAAATACATCAGTGCATTGTATGTGGACTATAGATTATGGATTAACACTGACAAGTATATACAGACTGAGTCAAAGCAACTGAATCTAATGGTCCATTTATAACGCACTGATAAATATTTATCATTACGCACTAGGGTGGAAATTTTCATAGACACATATATATATATATATATATATATATATATATATATATATTTAATGCGAAACTAATTTTATATATATATTCAATGCGAAACAAATTAAAAACAGGCCTACAAAGCCACTTGTAGACTAGACCAAACTCAAATATTGTATTGTATTTCCTTCTAACCCGATCAGATCCGATTGGGCAAAAAGAGATTGGTTTTGTTTTGTGGATCCGAATTGGAGAGACTTTGATGGGTTTCTTCTTCTTCTTGTTCTTCCTAGAATTCGCACCAATGTCGCCATTTTTGTGGGTATTTGAAGCAGCAGCTGAGAAAAGAAAAGAGAAGGCTTTTTTTACCGAGATTGGTTGTTTTAGGGTTTTAAGGGGACGTTTCTGTAATTTTTAGCTGTAAAATATGAAAACATGGAGGGACAAAATAGATAATTTCGCTTCACCGATGAATAAGTAGTTAAGTACCAACATATCAGGCCACGTGAGCACGTCATCACATTTTAAAAGGAATAAGTATTGACGTGTTCTGCCACGTCATCGAATAAAGAACTGACACGTGATCATCAAGTGTTGATGTGGCTGAACATATCAACACAGGATACCTGAATATGGTCTGACGTGTTCAGTCACGTCATTAAATCAGATCTGACGTGTCGAGACACGTCATCAACTGAAAAACCTCGGTTAATGTCTCTGTTTTTCTTGACTCTCTCTCTCTGGAAATTGGGTCCAGTGAAGAAGAAGAAGAAGGAAGAAGAACTCAAAACGACGTGTCGTCTCATCAGCAGCACCGGTACCAATTTTTGTATCTGGGTTCCGCTGCTAATCGACCCCAGCCGAGCTTCGTTGTTTTTTTTTTCTCCATCTGATGAGAGGGCAACAAAACCTTCAAAAACCCTAACAGTGGGTGTAATAGTAGTCCCAAATTGATCCTACTCGCATTTGAAGAGTTCCCACATTCAAACTGGCCAAAATTAACAGAAGCTAGTCAAGTGAGTTTTGATGGGTACACTTGCAAAAATGTTGTGTCTTTTTACCCTGCTTTTTTTTTTTTTTTTCCATTTGTTGCTGAAAATGAATTTAAAATTGAATCAATTAGCTGCTTATTATGAGTATTTATGTTGTGTGATAACTACTAGCGTAAAACCAGGCAAGGTGTTTGATTAAAACACCTAAGTGTTTGATGAAAAGTCTGAGAGAAACTCAAAGGAGAGAAAACTTCATTAATGGAGCTTGAAGCTTCTTTCTCATTAATTAATCTGATAGAAATTACGAGGGTAATTATAACTGGAAAATGAAATACAACGCATGTTCTAACAGAATTTCTTTCATTTGCTGATGAGCTTGATGATCAGCTCCGGCTTGCGTTGAAGCTGCTCTTGAACATGACTCTTCATAGGCCTTATAAGTCCGGGATATCAAATAGAGCTTTTTTCTCTGTTGGCAGCTATAATGGTGTAGGCAGTGTTGTTGCTGATGATATTGTGTCTCTGGGTATGCTTTCTTTGTTGGTGATGGTGTCTATTATGTGTAATGTGTAAGGAAATTGCATTCTCACGTGTAATTAAATTAAGAATTTAGAGTAACAAATCTACTTTTGAAATTTTTTTATATGATGATAGTAGCAATGATAGACCTTCAATTATGACTACAAATGGTGTAATCACTACTAGTGTAAAATCAGGCAAGGTGTTTGGTTAAAACAACTAAGTGTTTGATGAAGGTCTGAGAGAAACTCAAAGGAGAGAAAACTTTCCATTAATGGAGCTTGAAGCTTCTGATTCTCATTAACTACTCTGTTAGAAATTACAAGAGTAATGAGCTTGATGATCAGCTCGATCATGCAACATTTTGCATCTAATCTTCTGGAGCTGGACTGTCTTGTAAGTGTGATCAAGATCAGAGGTCCACTGCAACTCCTCTGTGAGTGTAGCAAACTGTGATCTGCTCTTCAAGCTGCTATGTAGCCCAGGCTTGCATTCCAGCTGCTCTTGAACATTACTCTTCACAGGCCTTATAAGTCCGGGATATCAAATACAGAAAATTTGGTATAAAATTCTTGAATTTTGAATTATTGTTTGATTTCTTCTCTTTACAGTTTCTATATTTTCACAAACAGATGGTCAGATGGATAAGATAGGTTTGTGATATCTTCTTGTTAGTTTATAAAGCTGGTTGCAAAACCGTGCTCTCGTGCATTCCCAATTGCCCATTTAGATACATAGTTTAGAGTAAAGCATAGTGTAGAGTGTAGACTTTTGTTGATGTCAAAAAGATTGATCAAGTCCTAGCAGCTTTTGCACATTTTTGCCTATCTCTCTTTCATTGTTTCTGAGACCATTACACCAATTAAAACAACTCTGCATTCTTTTAATTATTTGTCCGTGGCAATGAATTATATATATACTGGTCTGTATTTTTGTCTCTTGATGTAGAAATTACCGCTGGTGTGTTAACGAATCAATATCTTTATGTTCCTTTAGCGATATGTCTTCTCTGAAGTCTCGATGCAAGTGATACACGTAGTATAATAGCTGCATATAGATGACGGGTATGCTATGATTAGCAAGCTTTAAGAAACAATACAATGTTGATAGTTGTTTTTTTTTATTAGGCATTTTTGCTGATTGTTACCTCCATAGTTGCATTTCAATATTCTTATATTTCTATCGATGTTCGTAATTGATTTAAGGTCCTTGTTTTGAGCTAATATGCAAGAAGGGTTATGCAAATTACATTATTGAACAAGTTTTCGTAATTTTCTCACATTATATCTCGTGTTTAATTTGCCTCTTTCTTCCTTCTTGTCCAAGGTATTGTATGTATAGAAGCAGGGGCAAAACCATAAATTTTTTTATAGGTGAGTTGTGGACAATTTCATATAAATAAAAAATTATATAATATAATAAAATCAAATCATTTTGATTGTGAATCTCGACGTAATCACCTGGGTTGTTCAACATAATCACTAAAAATCAAAATTATCATCACAGTCTACAATTAATTTTACAATATAAACTTAAAAATAAAAATAAAATAACTTACGGTTTTCTCCTGCCGACGTCTGCATACCTCTACAAATCCAAAAGCTATGAAATAAAATTGAAATTCTTGAAGAATGGAGACCCGAGAATTGGACTGGAGTAAATGATTGTTTTAATTTTATATCTCATCATTGTTTTAATCCCAAAAATTTCAATTAGGTAAAATTCGTCTCTTCATTACAAATGGATCAATACCCATATCATATACTTTCTCTCGTCTTTTATGATTTCTTTATTTTATTTTTTTTACCCTGTTCAATAGCAATGTATTCAAGTATATGGTCCTTCAACTGGTATTTACTGTATGAAATAAAAATGAGCAGGAACAGTGAAATAAAAATGAGTGGGAACAGTGAAAACAGTTTGGCAGGAGTATATTTTTGATTTAGATAAAGTAGATTTTTGATATAGATAATTATACCATTGTGAACTACACAATCATCAAATTTAGTAATCATTGAAAACAATCATCAAATGCTGAGGTGGTAACTTTGATGATCCAAATTTGCTTATACCATTGGAGATGCTCTAAAAGGTATTCAACTACTGGTTTGAGGCATGACATTAATCCTGAGATAATTTTGTTTCACTTTCTTTGTTGATTTGGTCATTGTAGAGAAAAAAGCTAGAGTAAATGACCACCACAAAGACACATAATTTGATTCAAAACTGATTTTAGTAAATATGGTAATTATAAATAAGGAATTAAATTCTATTTCCTTTATAAGGATTTCGCTTATAATTATTTGAGGATGAATTCGGTAAAATATAGGGTCAATTACCAATTGAGTCTCGATTTTTTTTTAAATTCCAAATTGTTTGCGACTTTTACAAAAGTGACCAAATTGATCTTTACATTTTTCTCAAGTGCCAAATTAGTCTCTCTAACTAAGTTCCGTCCATCAATTTTAACTGTGTAGGGGTAAAATTGTACTTTACTCCTAAATAATATAATACTGACATATCAGTTTTTTTTAACACATGTATATTTTTATTTATTTTATTTTTGCGATTTCATTTTTAAATAATTTTGATTAATATTAACAAAAAACAATATTATATAAAAGTGATAAAAGACTCAATTAGGAATGAATGGTAACTTTGTTTAAAAAATAAAAGTATAATTGATATTGTCTTATTAAAATATTTTTAGTTTTTTAAAAAAAAATTAATTAAAAAAAAGTACAAATAGTGTTTCATTAATAATATTTTTACATTTTATTGTAATTATAATGGTGAATTTAATGTACAAAGACAATATAATTTTTCTATAATATAACAAATAAAAGGTATTTACATATTTTAACTAAAATTATTAAAGTCAACTGTTATATTTAACACCGTAAATCATTAGAGGGATCAGTTTGGTCACTCTTATAAAGGTCGCAAACAACTTAAAATTTTAAAAAAAGTTCATCATTGAATCGGTAATTGCCCTAAAATATATAATACCTTTAATTAACTTTTGTGCTCAAGTCAGTGATCCATGTTAAGATCTTGCCAAGAGCTTTATATAATTATATACAGGCTGCAGACATGGAATCTCTTTGTGAGGAATTGAGAGCTTAATTATAATAATTAATAATAAAACCTTATCCTAGCTAATATACTAAAGTCCAATTTATTGATATATATATATATAATAATAAAATATTAATTATAATACTCATATACAATCATGACATTATAGGAATCAAATTTAGAAATGTAACCCATGAACTAATACTTTGATTGGTCAATAATTATTTTCAAAAGAATTAAATTTTGTGCAATTAATTGATTTGGTGATTTTAATTATCTCATAGTCATAATACTTCAAAAAAAAAATATTATCTCATAGTCATAGATATCTATATATAGGTCAAAGGATCTTTTGGAGGCATGTAACATCACTTGAGAGTGAGTGCTTTGACATTAATTAATTAATTAATCATATAAAATATATTAATTTATCTCCAATTAAAATAATTGGGGTGATTAATATGTATATATAATTAATTATTTTTAATTGTCAAAGAAGCATCGATCGCAATCAAAAGCTAGTGTATATAGATTCAGTACTGAAATATGGATGGGATTTTTTTTTGTATAAAATACACAAAATTATTATAAATCTCCATTAATTTTTTTTACAATTAAATCTCCATTAATTAATTAATTAATTAAATTGTCTTATATTAATATTATTATTATCATATATCTAGATTCCAGATCTTACTTAGGAAAACTTGCATATATATATATATATATATATATATATATATAGAGAGAGAGAGAGATATTTTATTGAACTTCATTGATTATGTATAGCTCAAGAAGATGAGATTAATCAATAAAGTAAAAAAAAAAATCCTATAAGTTCGAGTATATGTTGATGATTTGATGATGTTTTTCAAGATTTATAAAGAAATTTCTTAGATCGTTTCAATCCTAATTTGATTATATTTAACACTTACATGTATTTTCATAAACAACGGTTGTTATCATTATACACAAGAGACTTTCATTTAAAAAAAAAACATATTATAAAATAATATATGATAGGTTGGACCTAATTTGAGTAATAGGTATATTTAACATTTCCATGCATTTTCACAAACGGTTGCTATCATCGTATACAAGAGATTTTCACTAAAAAAAAAACATATTATAATATATGATAGGTTGAAAGCATCTAGCATCTTTTATTGGGAGGAGGTGTTAATTAGAAAATCAGGTTTAATAATAAAATCATTTAAAAATATATAAATAAACCAACAGTTTCTATCATCAACAACCCCTATCTATCTAGCTAGCTAAAGTGTGAACAATATTTTCCCATAAAATTCCTTATTTGCTGAGGAATTTTTACTTGATCTGTAGACAGGTAACGTCAATATTTATATATGAAAGTGATTTAATGCTTACACTAATTCTTCAAGATCCACAAACAAATTTTAGTTTACTCCAAAAGACACACAAAGTAAGATAAAACCATTGACTTCTCCATTCAAATTATAGTAAGATAAAATAGATGATTTCATGACTGTTTTAAATATTCTTTTGTAGTCAAATTTTCACCGACCAGCTAGTAGCTACTATATATTTCACAACTTTTTCTTTTTTTTTCTGACAACACAATCGTTTAATTCTTATTGTCAATTCTTGACTTCCAAGAGCCGCGTTTGGACACAGTACCTGGCTATATATTGTGACATGAGAATTAATAATTTACACTAATTTGTCAGAATTCTTGATAGCAGTTTGTGAAAATAGGTGATTTTTTTAATTAAAAAGAAAAATATTATTCAATAAAAAGGAAAGGGGAACAGAATAAATCCACAGACAAAAAAGCTAATTAATAAAAATTGAAAATAGATGATTTCAATTTTTAACCGATTACTAAACATTTTTAATTCGTATAGTCAATTTTTGACTTTCAAGAGCCTATAGTGGTGTGAGATTTGGTGATTAACAGTGATGATCTGTCAGGATTACCATAGTTTGTAAGTGAAAATAGTGAAAATTTTCAAATGTTTAATGTTGATTTCATAATTTTCAGAGAGATTTGTTGCGATCGAGTTTCGGCACCAACAATAAATTAAAATACTCCTATAATAATCATTAAAAAATGGTTAAGTAATAGCCTAAAATTAAGCATGAACTCTTTACTTTCTCAACAAACAAACTTCATTTCTTACTCCTCTCAATCTTATATGATAATGATTGATGGATAATAGTAATCTTAGAAGTGCATGTATCTGATTATTTTACATTAATTTAATAATGTGACTTCACAATTGATCTTTTGTACATTTCAATGCAGCCTTTTATCATCCCAATGTTTCCATGTGACTTGATTAATTCATCTTCTAATTCATGTCAAGTATCATAAATACAATAATTTCCCAACTATTATAAACGGTGTGAATTTCCACCACTCAAATACAACCACCCCACTTGATTGCACACAGGACACGTGAGTCTTTTTTATACCATTTGTTTTCCTTCGTCCACATTCATGTATCGGAATATTATAAAATGGATTTAAGATCCTAACGGATTATTAATTTGAAAAAAAAAGATTTACACATCCAGTATGATATTGTGAGTATCATAAAAAGATTTAAGATCTTAATATCACATATAATAAGATTGTAAAAGATATTTTATCTATTTTATACTTGCTCCTGAAGGAGCAATATCAAGAGAATAAGTTTGAATATATTTATATTCATGAGATATCAAAACATACCCCATGAATGGATGTTTGTGAATGACAAGAGAAAATGTTTATAAGATAAACATATTGAAAAGATTATTATCATTTCAGATGAGATATAAAATTGCATTACACATAATGTCCATAAATTTCCCAAAAGGGAAATATATGTCTTACCGAGAGTGCAACGACTCATACAGTTCTGCGGAGTCAGATATATTTTATGAATTTGACTTTGCTCTGAGCAAATGTTAATACTGTATCAGGTCCAACAGATCCGATAGAAAGCTCTGGAAAAGTCAGGATATTGTTATCAAACAATACTAAATTATATATCAATGATATTTAATATTATTTAAGCAGAAAGAAATATGCTAAAATTCAAAGGACATATAAAGTTAATACCATATCAGATCCAATGAATTTGATTAAAGGCTCTAGTAGAGCTAGAATCTTATTACCAGATGGTATTAAATTATGTATCGATGATACTTTATATCATTCAAACATAATATAAAGAATCTGCTTAGTTTCAAAGATACATGGAGGAATGGATATCATATTGAAACTATGAGTAATAAGAATGTTTAATATATATGCATTACTTCTCATGATTCAGGTCAGAAACTAATTATAGAAAAGCTACGTGCTTTATTATCTGGATTATATTACACTATTATAACGAGTGTAGATGTTTATGCAGTTATGAATCAAAAGTTCTCAGATCCAAAAATGTTTGTAATTTGGCGTGACCGTATCGGTCACCCAAGATCTACAATAATACGTATAATCATTGAAAATTTTCATAGATATCCATTAAAGAACCAGAAGATTCTTTATCAAATGAGAACTTATGTACTGCATGTTCACATGGGAAACTAACAGTAAAACCATCTTATTCTAAAAAGTTGGTTTTGAATCCTCATCATTCTTACAAAGAATTCAAGAGGATATATGTGGATATATTCATCCACCAAATTATCCCTTTCATTATTATACAGTTCTAATTGGTGTATCTACTAGATGATCACATGTTTGTTTATTATCAAACATCTCCATATTACTTGCACTGATTATTAATTTTTCAGGCATAGTAACTTTGTTGAACTTATATGATATTTGATGAATATTACTAAAGCAGCTGGGATTGATGTTCAACATCTAGTTTTCAAATATACTCATAATCAAAATGGATCAGGGGAATCACTTATCAAACGTCTCCAGGTAATTGCGAGAACTTCATTATTTCGGCACAATTACTAAATTCCACATAGGGACTTACACACTTTTTTAAGATATTTGATTGTATTGCATATCCCCTTATTGCATATCTGACATGATCTAAGGGATCGTTTGTTTTTTTGTCAGAAGACTGAACAGTCATGAATTTTTCTGAAGACTGAACAGTCATGAATTTTTCTAAAGACTGAATATGGACTGAAATCTAAACTTGAATGACATGTTTATTTTTTTTTCCTCACATCTGAATGTATTATCAACATGTTTGTTTTTTAAAAGTAAAATTGTCTGAAACTAAGTAATTTTACATTTATACCCACATTAAATACTTATACATATAATATGGAATAAAAACAATCAAAAAATAATAATTATATATAAACACATATGATCATGATCTTCTTCTTCGATTACAAATAAACTTCATTTTTACTAAGAAAAGAAATTTTTTAAAAAAATATAAATAAAATGAGCAGTAAGAAAACTCATACAAAACACTATAAAAAAATTATATATAAATATATCACCTTAATATCATAATAAAGTATTGATATTAAACACCAATATGAGAAGTGCTTGGAGTTCTTTTTTTTTTTAAAAGCTATTTAAAATAAACAATACATTAAATACAGATTTTTATATCATATATAATTATGATAAAATTGGAAATATTTTATATATAAAGGATAATATCGGAAGAAAAAATTTTGAATTACATTTAATGCAATTTAGTGATTTGCAATTAAGTGAAAAGTCAAGATTTTTTACTTTTTATTTTAAGTTGTTTTTTGGCATTTTTAAGTTGTTTGACCACTTATAAAAACAAACAAAACAACTTAATGATTATGATTCAGACATATTAAGTTTTAAGTGGAAAAAACAAACGACTCCTAAGATAAGACTTCTATATCATTCTGAGATTAACATTGATTTTGATTAAATCTGCTATCATATCATTTAAACTTCTGATAGTTTATACGCATAATCTGCATATTATTATATTGATTAATTTCCAAATGGGAAAATTTCTCTAGAAGAGAAAAGTAAATGAAAAGTTACTTATATACAAAATAAAGATACCGATTTGATTCTCTATATATATAGGTGTCTCATTTCAATCTTCGTATCTCTCAAATACGAAAGATAATTGATCATCGGATAATTATTAATCTGTAGCTGATATATTAAAGGTAACAAGATTTTATAAGTTGCCATTTCATAAACCCTCGCCGGGTGATTGTTCTTGAAGAATGATTAGAGTGAAGGGCAACAAATAAATCATCTGATACATATCATAAGCTTATGAACATTTGTAAAATGTATTGTTATTGGAATCTCAAAAGTAAACAAAACTCAAGTTATAAATAAATTCACTTTCTCTAAATCAACTCTATAAGGGTTTAATATATCTAAAGAAACACAAGTCTATGAAATGACTAAATCCATTGAAATGGAAGTAATCTCAACAGAGATACATGAATATAGAAATCGAGAAAAATTCTATAAATTATATGAGAGAAATGTAAAATCATAAGGAAACAATCATTGATGATGCATTTTTATACACAGTAGCGCTACTGAAATTATAAATGATAATTATGATATTCATAATATCAATGATTGTAGACAAAAGACATGATTGACCTAGATGAAAGAAGCAATTTAAGAAGAATTGACTTCATAAACCAGACATAAAGTATTTAGACCAATAGTACTTTAGGCATCTGGAGATGTCAAACTGGTTGGATACTAATGGGTCTTTATAAGGAAACGTAATGAGAAAAACGAGATCGTAAGATATAGGGCACGACTCGTAGTACAAGATTTCTTATAGAAACTTGGTATTCACTACTGATGAACACAATTACGTTCCAAATTTTTGATAAATTTGGCTGTCTTTGAAAAGCTTGAAATGCGTCTTTTAGACGTATTAATCATTTATCTATATGATTCACTCAATACAGATATTTATAAATCCTGAAGGATTTAAAATGCTAGAAGCATGTAAATCAAGATCTCATAATCTGTATTTGATGAACATACAAAAATCATTATATGGATTAAAAACAATATGAACGGATGTAGTATAACCGTCTCAGTTAATATCCGATAAGATAAAGGTGTGTTGCTGTTGTTGTTGTGTTTCTGCCTTTTTGGTGTGTTTGGGTTTGGCTTTTGTAGTGTTTGTTTATGGTGAATGGTCGGTGGTTCTGTGCCTTGGTGGTACTTTGTTTCTATGTTTGTTGTTGGTGCGCTGTAGCTGTTTGTAAGGGGTCTCCTCTGTTTTGCCTGTTAAGGCTTAATAAATCTTAACATTATTAAATATATATATATATCATATTATATACTCATGTGTCTTCATAAAGAAATGAGAAAGAAAATATTGTCTCGACCTGAAGATCGAACATAGATCAAATGGAATGATTGTCCATCAATCAGAATATGTTGAAAAGATTCTATATAGATATTACTCCATAAAACAAATCTTTGTTGATACTCCCTCCAATCATTTATGATGTTATTGCATTTCATAAAATAAACACCAATGTGCTTAAGTTCAGCAATCTAGAAGATTGCTTCAAAATAACTTTTATCAGAGGGAGCATCCCATCAGGGGGAGCATATCAAATGAAGTATATTAATTATTTGGGGTATATGTATATTGTGCTCTTTTTCATTTCAATCAGGTTTTCATCCCATTGGGTTTTCCTGATAAGGTTTTAATGAGGCAATTCTAAAAGCACACCCAAAAATTATTTGATCCATAAAGATCATCATAAATATTATATTTATCCAGTTGATCATCATATATATGTTGACTTAATCAAGAAGATCGTTGTAAATATTACTTTGATTTTGCTAATCATCGTATATATGTTACTTTGATCTAGAAGATCAGCATAAATATTACTTTGATCCGACAGATGAATCGATATCTTTATTCAAGTTTTTATCCCACTGGGTTTTCTCTAACAAAGTATAAATGTGAGAAATGTTTTGAAGAAAACAATAAATCTGGACATATGTATACTATACTCTTTTTCCCTTCGATCAGGTTTTTTCCCACTAGGTTTTCCTGATAAGGTTTTTAACGAGATAGTTTTGAAAACATCCAACACCACAAGATCTAGAAGATAATTTTATATATTATTTATTGAGGTTTTTGTCCCATTGAATTTTTCCTTGAAATATAAATGGTGGAAATCCAATGGGGGTGTTATGAATGGTGTGAATTTCCAACACCCAAATACAACCACCCCACTTGATAACACCTCTCCACTTGATTGCACACGGCACACGTGTGTCCTTTTTGTACCATTTGTTTTCCTTCATCCACATCCATGTATATGACCGCCTGTTGGCTTATTGTAAATCAAATAGGTTTCCCGAGTCACTATATATACAGAGAGAGAGAGAGAGAGCACAGCTCTTGAGAATGTTTTTTTGGTTTAAAAAATCAATTAAAAAGATCAGATTATAAACCTCTCCTTCTCTCTTGTCTCTCACTCTTGATAATCTCTGTTCTTCATTGATCTGATTCTCTCCTCTCTCATATTTCATTTTATTTATTATTTATTAATTATAACACCAACAGTTTAAAACAAAAATTCAGCATATCAGCTCTGGCACTTCTCATTTCAGGTAGTGTTGGGATTCGAATTCCATCTTCCACATCGGGGAGTTCTCTTATAGATGTTATGAGAGTAAGTATTTGAACCGTAGGTATAATTTTTTATCTTGGTATGGGGACAAAGATCCTCTGCTGAATATGGACTGTATTGAGCTTTGCTGACCTTTGTAGGATATGCTTACACTTGGCATTAAAAACAATGGAGGGCTAAGATTTTGTTGATTTTGTTGATTTTATTTATGTTATTTGTTATCCTTATACATGGTTGTTTTAATTGTACAATTTGAGAAACCAAATATTTCTTCAGTTCCTCTTTTCCCTTCTACCACAAATATCTTCTCTATAAAATTTTAACTTGAGAAATGGGGAGCACTTGTTTTGTTGGTAAACCAGAATTACATAAAATTGATTTGTTATATTTATTCGAGTCACAAATATGATTCCAATTATCTTATTGGCAAGAAAATTTTCATTGCTTATCATAGAGGTAAATAACAGTTTTTTTTAAATCAAAGCTTCACTCTTTTATATATTTTCAAAATTACGAAGAAACCCAACACAAAGAAAAATAACAAAACCCAACAGAGAGAGAGATAACAAAGAAACGTCTTAATGGTAACAAGCCGAAACCAATTAAATCCACGTAGAGAAGTACTGTAAATGTCGCAATGGTGGTGATTGATAGAAAGTAGCTTTTGGAGGGATTAGGAAAGTGGGTTTTTTTGGGTATGAAAAATTGTCTGTGCAATTAAAAGCATACAATTCATGAATCTAAGATATTGTCTGGTTGAATAAACACTCTTTAATACCATGTCAGATCGTTCAATAGTCTCTCATAACACAAAACATTCCTTCATGTTATAGTGTCTAGCTCTCAAACTGGAATGGCTCCAACTTTGGACGAAAAAAGCTCTCTCTTCAACTTTGTGGTTAAAGACGGCAATGGCGTGAAAGGCATGGTGGATTTAGGCCTCTCAACGGTTCCTGCACCGTACATTCAACCGGAGCAAGAGCGAATAGACAAGCAAACCGCCCGCATGTGCACACTGCCGCCTATCGACTTGTCAAAGCTTGGTGGGTCAGAAGACTCAGAACACAACCAGGTGGTGGAGGAAATCACTCGGGCCGCCGAGACTCTAGGGTTCTTCCAAGTGGTGAACCATGAAGTGCCTATCGAATTGCTCGAAAAGCTTAAGGACACCACACATTCATTCTTCGGGCAAGCGCCAGAAAAAAAGGCTGTGTACCGGAAAGGAGCAAGCCCGAGCCCGTTGGTGAAGTACGGGACGAGTTTTGTGCCGGAGATGGAGAAAGCTTTGGAGTGGAAAGATTATATTAGCATGACATATACAACTGATGCTGAGGCACTTCAAAATTGGCCTAAAGAATGCAAGTAAGATTTACTAGTGATAAACTGATAATGTTTTTTTTTTTTGGTCTAGTTAACGTGTGCCTTTTAACGGATTCATAATTTGGGACTAGATAAATAATGTGATGAAATGTTTATTATATTCTTAAACCATAATTAAATTAAATCATTTTTAAATATAATTAATCTCTTAAATAGAGATATAAAATAAACTAAATTTAAGTTTTCATAAAAAGAAAAGAAAATTAATGTATATAGTAAAATAATATTAACTTAAATCATATTTATAAATAAATATATCTTAAGTTGATTTTTGAATTATTTAACTCAATATTAATATGATAAGTACATTCATATTTTAATAAAAAATTTAATTACAAAAATACCCAATAGAAATGTACTAATAAGGACAAATTAGTTTAATTAAATATAAACCAAATACTATATACACCCATTAATTACATCAATATCTTAGACTATATCTCTTTATTAAATAATAATAAAAAACTTATGATAATCTCTAATTTATAATAAACCTTAATTTAGAAATAATTAGCACTAAGTCATATCCTGGTTGAATAGCATAATACATAATAGATGATCCAATATATATATGTATATATATATATATATATATATATGAATATTCCGAGATTTTTGAAGGTGATGCCGAGAAGATTGTTTTGTTTGTTTAAAATTGATGCGAATTTTTTGATTTTATATTTTTTTTAATCTAAAAACTTAGAAGAACTCTTTTTTGTTTTTAAGAGAACTTCGTTTCTTCATTGTTATTTTTTTTATTATGTTATTCTTTTCCTCTTTTTTGTGGTTTATTTTTTTGCTTACTGAGTTCTCATGCATTTACAACATCAAGAATTGTATTATATCAAAAGATTAATTTTGTTTTAATTTGTGTTTTCGAGCTTATATTCATTTAAATAAGGTTATTATTGGTATTAAGATGAATGCTTATAATAATGATTTAATTTTAAATTTTAAATATAGGTGTACTTATAAGTATGTGTGTGCTTATTATATTTATAAGTGATAATATCCGCACCCATTAATTATACATTCCTCCCCATGAGGATGCTCGTAATATGATTCAATTTTTAGAAAATTGTTGAGGTTGAATTTTTTGCAACAAAAAAAAAAGAAAGTGAATTCATCCAAACCAAAGCAAAACATCTAAGATCTAACTCTTGTTTTACAGGTTTGGAATGGTCAGATGTATTGTGATGGTCTTTTTTTTAATTTTTTTTTATTGAAATCTCATTGTAACAAAAAAAAAAAACCCTTCAATTGAGAAGTTGTTTCAATGTTTATACATCCACAACTGAACTTAATTTTTGGCAAAGTAGTGAAGCTTTAGTTAGTTATATACTTATATATACACAGATGAGTCATTGAGAGAGAGGTGAGGAGAGTTTATTATATCTGCTAGTATTGAGTCCCGGAATTATTAAAGGCGGGTGAGATGCATGAGTTTATTATATCTGCTAGCATATGACACTAATTTGTATGTAGGACTATTAATTTCATATTCCAACGAATAACAAAAGTCAAGATAATGACTAAAATTGCATGGTTCTAAGGGCGCACTGGGTTTGAGTGAATTTCTATCAGTATATTAGACCAAAAAAAAAAACAATGAAATTTGTAACTATATATCACTTGGAAAAATTCTTATAAGGAGGTTTCTTCATTAAATATTATGTTTAATTTTCAGAACATGACATTTTCCTCTCTTCAATATCAAATTAAACACAATAGAGCAATAAAACAGATTGGTATATAGGTCATATATAATAATTGGCACAGCTAAAATGAGCATATTATTACTATTGTAAACAGAGAAGTGGCACTGGAGTACCTGAAAACATCAGTCAAGATTGTGAGAAAACTGATGGAAGTCTTGCTGGAAAATCTCGGAGCGAAACCGGACGATGCGAAAATCGATGACCTAATCGGGTTAAAGATGGTGAACATGAACTTCTACCCGACTTGTCCTGACCCGGAGTTGACGGTAGGCGTCGGACGCCACTCGGACCTTGGATCACTGACTGTTTTATTGCAAGATGGGATCGGAGGATTGTATGTGAAAGTTGAAGAAGACATTGAAAATGTTGCAAAGAAAGGAGAGTGGGTGGAGATTCCTCCCATTGATGGTGCTTTAGTCATCAACATTGGTGACACTTTACAGGTTAAAATTAATTTAATTTCACATTTTTTGTTTTTTACTTTTTTTTATAAATAAAACCTATCAAATGTATAGTCTTGTGTAATAACACCTTTCAATTAACGACATTGAGTAAGAATTAAACAATGAGAAAATTACAATAGAAAAACTTTCAGATTCTCTAAATTATTTTGTAAGTTTTCAATCAAATACATTTCTTTTTAATTATTATTATTATTGCTATTATTTGTTTGTTTAGATGATAAGCAATGGAAAGTATAAAAGTGCTGAACATAGAGTAAGAACCACAAGCACCAAATCAAGAGTATCAATCCCACTCTTCACCATGCCAATGCCGACGGTGAGGATTGAGCCGATGCCGCAGTTGGCAGAGAGAGACGGTGGCGCCCGGTTTCGGGAGGTTGTTTTCAAGGATTATATGAACAATTTCTTCAGCAATGCTCATGATGGAAAGAAATCTCTTAATTTTGCTCAACTTAATTAATTATTAACTAGCTCTCCAGTCTCTTTATCCATCCGTGTTCATGTATGTATGAGAAAGATTTCTAAGTTATTGTATATTGTTTTTATCAAACCCTTTAACGTTAAAAGCTCACTAAATGTATTATTCAGTAATCAAGATTCATCTCGTCCTGGTTTAGCTATAGTACAGTAATGCCATAATTGTTATGTATAAAAATTAGACATTAATTAAAATAAAAATTAATTAATTAATTAAAGAAAATATTTTCTTCTGAAAACTATCCAATTATCAATACAATTACTTTTCAAAACATTAAAAAAACATGATACAGTTACTTAAAGTATTGTAGTTAAATCCAGATCATGACTATATATATATATATATATATATATATATATATATATATATGGAAATGTGATGGTGATTCGACTATTGGATATTAACAAATTGAATGAACACTACGTTTTTACCATCCAACCACATTGAAATTTAAAAAACTAAATGAATGCTACGCTTTTACCACCAAGCCACCCTGCTGTGGTTATTGAATCATGTCTAAGAAGATATAAGATACAACCGTTTTCCAATGCAGTAGAGAAATTATTGATTACAAATATGTATATTTAATTTTAATTTATGATTATAACCATTTTCCAGTGAGTTGGGCTTATAGACTAGACCAACACAAATATGGTATTTTCTTCTAACCCGACTAGACCCAATTGGGCAATCCGATTTAGTTTCAGAGAAATGGGTTTTGTTCTATGGTTCGAGTCGGAGAGGCTTTGATGGGTTCTTCCTCTTCCTAGAATTAGCTCCAGTTTCGCCATTTTTGTGGGTATTTGAAGCAGCTGAGAAGAGAAGAGAGAAGCCTTTTTGACAGAGATTGGTATTTTTAGGGTTTCAAGGGGACTTTTTTGTACTTATTGCACGTCATCGCGTTTTAACGAAATATGTATTGATGTGCCGGCCACGTCATCGAATACTTGGTGACATGATATGTAATTATCAAATATGTGTTGACGTGTCTGGACACGTCAACCCATAGTTTCTGAATAAGTAGTGACGTGTCCACTCACATCATTAAGTATGGTCTGACGTGGCTGGACACGTCATCACCGTAGAAAACCTCTTAGTCTTCTGATTGAATCTCTGTTTTTCTGGACTCTCTCTGAACAATTGGTGCAGCGAATAAGAAGATGGGCTCACTCTCACTGAAAACGACGTGTCGTCTCATCAGCAGCATCGGCAACAATTTCTGTATCTGGGTTCGGCTGATAACAGACCTCAGCTAAAGCTTCACTTTTTTTTTCTCCATCTGATGAGAGGCAACAAAACCTTCAAAAAACTCTAACAATGGCTATAAAATTAGCTAATCGAGTGAGTTTTCGAGTGAGTTTTGATGGGTACACTTGCAAATATGTTTGTGTCTTTCAATGCTATTGAGACACCCTGTTTTTTTTTTTTTCATTTGTAGCTGAAAATGAAGTTAAAATCGATTCAATTAGCTGCTTATTATGAGTATTTATGTTTCAAGTTTTGATCTTTTTGCAGGTTGAGAGATGTTAGGAGGCCAAGAAGACAGCTTTTTCTCTGTTGGCAGCTATATTGGTGGAGGCAGTGTTGTTGCTGATGATATTGTGTCTCTGGGTATGCTTTCTTTGTTGGTGATGGTGTCTATTATGTGTAATGTGTATGGAACTTGCATTCTCACTTGATTAAATTATGAATTTTATCTTTAAAGTATTTTCTTTTGAAAAATTTTAAACGATGATAGACATTCAATGGCAACAAATTGTGTGATCACCACTATAGTGTTAAATCAGGCAAGGTGTGGATTAAAACACCTAAGTGTTTGATGAAAGTTCTGAGAGAAATTCAAAGGAGAGAAAACTCTCCATTAATGAAGCTTGAAGCTTCAGATTCTCATTAACTAATCTGATAGAAATTACAAGAGTAATGAGCTTGATGATAAGCTCCATCATTCAACATATTGCGCCTATATCTTCTGGAGCTGGACTGTCTTGTAAGTGTGATCAAGATCAGAGGTCCACTGCAACTCCTCTGTGTAAGCACACAGTGTAGCAAACTCTGATTTGCTCTTCAAGCTGCTATGTAGCTCAGGCTTGCATTCCAGTTGTTCTTGAACATTACTCTTCACAGGCCTTATAAGTCTAGGATATCAAATACAGAAAATTTGGTATAAAATTCTTGAATTGAATTAGTGCTTGATTAATTTCTTCGCTTTCTATTGCATGAACAAATGGATATGATAGGTTTGTGATCTCTTCTTGTTAGTTTATAATGCTGTTTGCAAAACCGTGCTCCGGTGCATGCCCAATTACCCATTTAGATACATAGTTTAGAGTAAAGCAGATTGTAGACTGTTTTTTCATTCTCCATCTGATTAGAGGTAACAAAACCTTCAAAAACCCTAACAATGGCTGTTAAAGTAGTCCCAAATTGATCCTACTCACATTTGAAGAGTTTAACACATTCAAACTGGCCAAAATAACAGAAGCTAATCGAGTGAGTTTTGATGTGTCTTTTTATGCTACTGAGACACCCATTTTTTTTTTTCCATTTGAAGCTGAAAATGAAGTTAAAATTGAATCAATTAGCTTCTTATTATGAGTATTTATACTTCAAAGTTTTGATCTTTTTGAAGGTTGAAAGAGGTTAGGAGGCCAAGGAAGACAGCTTTTTCTCTATTGGAAGCTATAATGGAGGAGGCAGTGTTGTTGCTGATGATATTGTGTCTCTGGGTATGCTTTCTTTGTTGATGATGGTGGCTATTATGTGTAATGTGTATGGAATTTGCATTCTCACATGGTTAAATTATGAATTTAAAGTAACAAATCTACTTTTGAAATTTTTTATACAATGACAGCAATGATGGACATTCAATGACTACAAAACTACAAGGTGTTTGATGAAGGTCTGAGAGAAACTCAAAGGAGAGAAAACTCCATTAATGGAGCTAGAAATCACGAGAGGATCAAATCACCGAATTGATCGATACATGAACTAGCATTTAGAGTACATTCGAGTAACATTGAGGATCGAATTAATGTTTTCATTATCAAATTGAATTCTCAGTTCTAAATAAATGGAATGGTCGATTTTTATCTTCACTTATCATTAAAATAAAATAAAAAAGCTTTTAGAGATAAGAGTCATGATAAACATTTTTGAGTCCTATATATGTATTCATTTTGTACATATATATGTATGATTTATGTTTTATCAGTAGTGATATATCAATATCATCCTAGGACGTCCTCCACCATCTATCTTATTCATTGCCTACTGTCCTACTGATATGGGCCGGCATCAACAGTAGCTGATGTTATTAATCAACTCAACTGAGTCATATGCAATATTGTTAATATACGATTCATAGGTTATGCTAATAAAATCTCATTTAACCTATTACTACTCAATGTGATTCGGTAGTAAAGAGTTCTCGTTCATCATACAAAATTAGTTTTTGACTGTGTGCACTGTTTATTCTAGTTTGCTTATAATATATGTAAAAAGGGTCAATCAAAGTAATTAAAGTGATTAATTTGAATTACACTTGATTTCTTAATTCTTATCGATGATTCAAGAATTAAAAAAAAAAAAATTCAATTTCCTAAATGCAATGAGCGGACTGGAATCTATGGTAGCCTCTAAGATCCGGTAGTAACAGTACAGTCAAACGGTAGTAACAGTACAGTTAAACGATTCATTTATGAATCACAATTTAGGAATCGTGTTTGTATTGTATTCTCTAATACAAAATAATCTCTGTAATACATTATTGGCAACCGCACTACTTAATGCAGATTGCAGAGGGTGGAGGTGGGTTTATGATAGCTCTACGCTATAGCCATCAGTGCATCACCTCATCTGTCCATTTTCTTCTTTCTTTTCATATATATATATATATATATATATGGGCAAATTACATTAAACCCTTTGAGGTTTGGACAAGTTACACTTAGATGGATATATTTCTTTATTATACACTAACACCCCCAAAATTTATATTTGACTTTAAAAATACCTAAAATGCCCTTAGTTATATTATTTTACACTTTATTTTTTTACCTTTTAATCAAACACTTTATAAACTGTAATAAAATAAAAAAATTAAATAAAAGATATGATTCATTAAATAAATAAATAGTTTAAATAAATAAATAGTTTAAATAAATAAATAGTTTTTTTAATTAAATATATAAATATTTTGAATAAATAAACAATTTTAAAATAAATAAATAAATGAATAGTTTTTAAAAATAAAATAAATAAATAGTTTTAAAAAATAAAACAAATAATTAGTTAAAAAAAAATAAATTTAAAATATAAATAAATAAGTGAAAAACTTAAAAACATTAAATTTTTTAAGGATATTTATTAATAGGGACAAGAAAAACTCTAAATATCTAAACTTTTACTGTAAAGATGATGGTGAGAGAAGCTTCAAGTTCCCAACACTCCTTAGATATTTAGAGCTTATATTTTCCCTATTAATAGATATTCTTAAAAAAAATAATTTTTTTAATTTTTTCACTCATTTTTTAAACTATTTATTTATTCATTTATTTAAAACTATTTATTTATTTGGTTTTTAAAAAACTTTTTTTATTTAATGTTTTAAATTATTTATTTACTTAATTTTTTAAAAAATATTTATATATTTAATTTTTTAAACTATTTATTTATTTAATTTTTAAAACTATTTATTTTTTTTAAAACTATTTATTTATTTAATGAATCATATCTTTTATTTTATTTTTTTTATTAAAATTTATAAAGTGTTTGATTAAAAGGTAAAAAAAATAAAGTGTAAAATAATATAACTATGGGCATTTTAGGTATTTTTAAAGTCAAATTTAAATTTTGGGGGTGTTAGTGTATAATAAAGAAATTTATCCATATAAGTGTAATTTGTCCAAACCTCAAGGGGTTCAGTATAATTTACCCTATATATATTTTTTCAAATTTATCTTTTTAATTAATATAAAACCTTTTGACGTACCAAATGAATACATATATAGGCCTACAAGCCCAGTGAGACCAAACTCAATAATTACATTTTCTTTTGATCCGTTCAGACCCAAGTAGGCAAGCCCGTTTCAGGAAATATCCGTGGCATCATTGCCAAACAAAGAAATTTTAAGTACCCATATGTTTCATTCATATATATACGATTTAGATATTTATTCCCGTTTAGATGGAAGGGTCCTCACACTTTACGGTTTTACATGTAAATGTGTGAGAATATATTTAGTTTGAAGTCGGGTGGTGGAACTCTATTTCAACGACTCCATCAACAAAAATATGCATATGCATGCATGATGGCTGACTGACGTTATAATGAGATCATGAAATCAAGTTTTCTATCAAATAAAACCCCTGGTGCGAATAAATTAATATTTCTCATCATAACCTTCCAATAATAACAATGGAGGGAGATGATATCATTTAAACAAAATCAAATTAATATTACTCAAAGAAAAATAAAAAAGATAAGATCTTTGACTTCTCCATCCAAAATTACATAAAATATAAAATAATAATAACAATAAAATGATGATATGAATTTTCAAACTCTCTTTCCTATTCTTGTAGTCGGTTTTCAGATTGCGAAGAGCCGCGTTTGTAAAGTTAATTGGTGCGAAAATTCAAACATGAATTCTATACTCACCTAATAGTTTTTTTTTTTTTTTTTTTAAAACTGAAACCATTATGGGAAAGGGATAAGATATGATTTAACGAGATTAAGCTCTACAAATATAATCTAGAATACAAGTTATACAACTATTACTTAAGAGAAAGGGTCTCCCTCCACTTTGTAATTTAATATGGAAAAAAATAAATTTATATTTATAATATTAGGATTTGAACCGTGATGTACATGGAACTTATTTTGAAGTCATTAGCTACAATGGAGTAATGGACCCTTTGGTTTTTTTTTTCTTTAGATTTAGGTAAAAGTCTTGGATATATATATAAATATATATATATATATATATATATATATATATTTGTTCCGTTCTGATCATTACACACTGATGTAAATATATGATGACATTAAATAGGAGTCATTCGTTTATAGAGGAACTTTGACAAGTGCATACATACCAAGTTAAAACATATAAAATGAGTGGCTTACATTTAATATTATTATATATTTCCTTCGGTGCACACTTATGTGAAATTTTTTGTATATATATATAATCGGTTTATAATTTAACCAAATGTGAAAAGAAGTTGATAGAATTTCCAGTTATCAGATGTATAAAAACCCTAGAAATCAACCCATCATCGTAATCTAAATTGACTTGGAAAATTAAATACCTAGATTCCTACAGTTGCTGAAGAAATCCTCTGTCGGAAATTGAATAGTTTTATTATTGTTATTATTATTATTAGGCAGAATTTCACATAAGTCCTATCTTTTTGGTGATTTGTCACCTTTATAAATGTCTTTTTAAATTCATCACTTTAGTCCTAATATTTTTCAAAACTCATCACTTTAGTTCATTTGACCAAATATGTGAAAGTCAACTATTTTAAAACTTGAGAAAGTACATTTTTGCCCTTATTACTATTTAATTTAACTAAAATGATTATATTAAGTTTAAATTAAAATAAAAAATAATAAAATTCTCAATAACAAAATCTTAAATAAATATATTACAAAAAAAATCTTAAATAAATAATAATAATAAAATCCATTTATTTTTAACTTTTTTTGTATTTTTGTCATAATTGATATTTATTTAGCTAAAATGATTATCTTAGCTTAAATGATTTTTTTTTCATAATTTTTTTTTGTAATCTATTTATTTAAGATTTTATTATTGAGAATTTTTTGTTTTTAATTTTAATTTAAAGTTAAGATAACCATTTTAACTAAATAAAAATCCATTATGAAAAAAATTCAAAATAAGAAAAAAATTAATGGATTTTTTAATTATTTATTTAAGTTTTTTGGTAATATATTTATTTAAGATTTTATTATTGAGAATTTTTTGTTTTTAATTTTAATTTAAAGTTAAGATAACCATTTTAACTAAATAAAAATCCATTATGAAAAAAATTCAAAATAAGAAAAAATTAATGGATTTTTTAATTATTTATTTAAGTTTTTTGGTAATATATTTATTTAAGATTTTATTATTGAGAATTTTGTTGTTTTTGTTTTTAATTTAAAGTTAAGATAATCATTTTAGTTAAATTAACTAGTAATAATGGCAAATTTGTATTTTCATAGGTTTTAAAATAGTTGACTTTCACATATTTGGTCAAATGGTCTAAAGTGATGAGTTTTGGAAAAAGTTAGGACTAAAATGATGAATTTGAAAAGACATTTATAAAGGTAACAAATCACCAAAAACGTAGGACTTATGTGAAATTCTGTCTTATTATTAACTATATTTGAATAATAATAATAATAATAAGAATAATAAGAATAATAAGAATTACCAAGTAAAATGTATATAGTTCAACATTTTCATTGGACGTCTTAGAAGGCCTTCACCTGCTCGTTTGAGACGTGACACCAATCTTAGATAATTTTATACGAGACGGGTTTCACTTCCTTTTTTATAATTGGTCAGTTTAGAAATAAAATTTTCTTCTTGTTTAGCACATTCTATATATAATCATCAAATTTTCTTGTAGAATGGGGCCTGCCTAGCTGTACTCGAACTCACATTTAAAATTTTAGTAGTATTATTATGATTTTGATCGATGATGCTATGAGTTCTAAATTTTTTTTTAAATCTCTCTTAAATAATGTGATATATGAATTGTCAATATCATAATACTTTTCAAATAATCTCATAATTAAAAGGATGTTGACAATTAAAACAAAATTCAAATATAACAAATAAAATAAAGAAAATCAACAAATGTTAACCCCCATTATTTTTAATGCCACACGTTATCGGATCCTATAAACAAATCCAGCATTAAAAAACTCTCAATGACCAAAGTTCCATGCCAGAGAAGCACTGAAAGTCTGAAACAGCAACCGAATATATTAATATATAATATTTTCATATCATGTATGAAAAATTAATTAATTCTACTGATCAAATTATGAGACTCATTCAAACCTTTAGTTTATAACAGAATTTAAAAAAAATGGAGACCAATGTGGCAATATAGGAAAAAAAATATTATGAAAAGTCTCCTAAGAACCCTTATTTAAACCCAGAAGCGATCTGATCAACTTTATACTCTCACCTCTCTCCACTTGAACAAACTAAGCTCTGTGTTTTATTAATTTTTCTCTTACAAAGCATATATATATATATATATTTATTTATTTATTTGCAGGTTAGCTTTCTATTACTACTCATCTTTTTGATATTTAATAGTTCTATTGTTTTTTTTTATCTCTTGTTAAGATTTGTTTTGTTTTGTTTAGTATTTTGTACATTTTTATTTGCAAAAATAACAGTAGATTTAACCACTTATAACTTTGATCTCGATGTCTAAACGAACCCTAATATATTCCCAGTCACATAATCAGTTCATTTAATTTTTCGTACTGAATTTTATTTCCCATATTGATAATTGAATTTACTTCATAGTTCATGCACAAAAAACTATAACACAAATATGATATATTATCTGGTTGAATAAACGCTCTTTACCACCGAGTCATATTATTAGATAGTCTCTCATAACACAAAACATTCCTTTCATGTTATAGTCTCTAGCTCCCAAAACTGTAATGACTCCAACTTTGGACGAAAAAACCTCTCTCTTCAACTTTGTGGTTCAAGAAGGCAATGGCGTGAAAGGCATGGTGGATTTAGGCCTCTCAACGGTTCCTGCACCGTACATTCAACCAGAGCAAGAGCGAATAGACAAGCAAACCGCCCGCGTGTGCATGCTGCCGCCTATCGACTTGTCAAAGCTTGGTGGGTCAGAACATGACCGGGTGGTGGAGGACATTACTCTGGCCGCCGAGACTCTAGGGTTCTTCCAAGTGGTGAACCATGAAGTGCCTATCGAGTTGCTCGAAAAACTTAAGGACACCGCGCATTCGTTCTTCGGGCAAGCGCCAGAAAAAAAGGCGGTGTACCGGAAAGGAGCAAGCCCGAGCCCGTTGGTGAAGTACGGGACGAGTTTTGTGCCGGAGATGGAGAAAGCTTTGGAGTGGAAAGATTATATTAGCATGACATATACAAATGATGCTGAAGCACTTCAAAATTGGCCTAAAGAATGCAAGTAAGATTTACTAGTGATAATATTTTTTATTTTATTTTATTTTTTGTCTAGTTAACGTGTGCCTTTTAACATTTTCATAATTCGGGACTAGACTATAAATAATGTGATGAAATGTTTGTTATTTGTTTAAACCATAATTAAATTAAATAATTTTTACATATAATTAATCTATTAAATAGAGATATACAATAAAATAAATTTAAGTTTTCTTAGAATGAAAAGAAAATTAATGTATGTAGTAAAATAATATTAATTTAAATCATATTTATAAATAAATATTTTTTAAGTTGATTTTTGAATTATTTAACTCAATATTAAATTAATTATACATTCCTCCGCATGAGGATGCTCATAATATGATTATTAATTTGTATTTAAAGCCCAAATTTGTATTTAGGATTATTAATTTCATATTTCAACGTATCACCAAACCTAGGATAATGACTAAAATTGTCCAGTCCCAAGAGAGCACTGGGCTTTAGTGAATTTGTATCAGTATAATAGACAAAAAAAATGCCAATGAAATTAAATTGTAACTATATATATCACTTGGAAAAATTCTTATAAAGAGTTTTATTCATAAAATATTATGTTTAATTTTCAAAACATGACATTTCCCTCTCTTCAATATCAAATTAAACAGAATAGAGCAATAAAACAGATTTGTATATAGGTCATACATAATAATTGGCACAACTAAAATGACCATATTATTACTATTGTAAACAGAGAAGTGGCACTG
Organism: Dipteronia sinensis; assembly: GCA_033220585.1. Classification (NCBI taxonomy): domain Eukaryota; kingdom Viridiplantae; phylum Streptophyta; class Magnoliopsida; order Sapindales; family Sapindaceae; genus Dipteronia; species Dipteronia sinensis. Next base: position 2,387,395 of record CM065639.1, on the reverse strand, counting down.
GAGTACCTGAAAACATCAGTCAAGATTGTGAGAAAACTGATGGAAGTCTTGCTGGAAAATCTCGGAGCGAAACCGGAAGATGCGAAAATCGATGACCTAATAGGGTTAAAGATGGTGAACATGAATTTCTACCCGACTTGTCCTGACCCGGAGCTGACGGTAGGCGTCGGACGCCACTCGGACCTTGGAGCACTAACTGTTTTATTGCAAGATGGGATCGGAGGATTGTATGTGAAAGTTGAAGAAGACATTGAAAATGTTGCAAAAAAAGGAGAGTGGGTGGAGATTCCTCCCATTGATGGTGCTTTAGTCATCAACGTTGGTGACACTTTACAGGTTAAAATTAATTTAATTTCATATTTTTAGTTTTTATTTTTTTGAACAAAACCTATCAAAATGGTAATAACACCTCTCAATTAACGACATTGAGTAAGAATTAAACAATGAAAAAGTTACAATAGAAAAACTTTTAGATTCTTTAAATTATTTCTGTAAGTTTTCAATCAAATACATTTCTTTCTAATTATTATTATTATTGTTATTCTTTGTTTTTTTAGATGATAAGCAATGGAAAGTATAAAAGTGCTGAACATAGAGTAAGAACCACAAGCACCAAATCAAGAGTATCAATCCCACTCTTCACCATGCCAATGCCGACGGTGAGGATCGTGCCGCTGCCGCAGTTGGCGGAGAGAGACGGCGGCGCCCGGTTTCGGGAGGTTGTTTTCAAGGATTACATGAACAATTTCTTCAGCAATGCTCATGATGGAAAGAAATCTCTTCATTTTGCTCAACTTAATTAATTATTAACTAGCTCCCCAATACTCTATACATCCACGTGCATGTGTGTATGAGAAACATTTCCAAGTTATTGTATATTGTTTTTATTGAACTCTTTAACGTTTAAAGTTGTATTATCTCGTAATTAAGATTCATCTCCACAGGGCTTAGCTACAATAAAGTAATGATATAGTTGTTGGAGTGAAAATTAGATATTAAAAATGCATAAAATTTAAAGATCTGAAAAATAAAAAATTAATTAATTAATTAAAAAAAAATCTCTTGAAAACTGTCCAATTAACAATACAATTACTTTCCAAAACATAAAAAAAAGTTACTATTATATTGTAGCTAAACCCCGATCAAGACTATATATATGGAAATGTGACGGCCATTCGAATATAGGATATTAACTAATTGAATGAACACTACGTTTTTACCACCAAATCACCTTGAAATTTGATAGAGTGAATTAACGCTACGCTTTTACCACCAAACCACATGTTGCGGAAATTGCCAAAAATTAAACAGAAAAATACACACAACACAAAGACACAAATATTTACGTGGTTTGGCAATTGCCTACGTTCATGGGAGGCAGCAAACTAATATATTTTAGAATTACAAGAACAAAGTTTTTTCTCTAAAACTCTCAAGAACTCTCTTTGGAAGCTCAAATACGAATTGCTTCTTGCCTTGCTAACTCTGCCTTATTTTCTCTTCTTGCTGAAAGTTTCTTTTATAGAAGAAATATCTAAAACAATCAAGCCTCAATTGTCAACAAAAATGGCTTCCCCATTTGTCAACAAATACTGCTGCACATTACCAAATGGCTGCTGCACATTGCCAAATGGCTGCTGAATGATGATGGTGGCAAGAAGTCAGTAATGGTGGCATTGAGCCAACTTGACAACAATCTCCACCTTGGCGAGAATCCACCAATCAATACTACCTCCATTTCTCCCTTAGGCGCTACGAGCTCGAGAGATATTGATCAAGCCCAAACAATGTTGGAACTTGATCCCAGTTACCACTTTTGTTAACATATCTGCAGGATTGTCTGCAGTACCGATCTTCTAGAGTAGAATATTCCCTTCATCTACTATTTCCTGAATAAAGTGGTAACGGACATCTATATGCTTGGTGCGGCTATGATGGATCTGGTTCTTTGCCAAACAAATGGCACTCTGGCTGTCGCAGAAAATATCCACATTTTCCTGAACAATACCCAAGTCCCTGATCAAGCCACGAAACCAAATGGCTTCTTTGAAAGCTTCTGTTACAGCCATATATTCTACCTCAGTTGTAGACAAAGCCACTGTTGACTGTAAAGTTGATCTCCAACTTACTGGTCCTTCTGCCATAGTGAACACATAACCAGTAGTAGATCGGCGTTTGTCAAGATCACCAGCATAATCAGAATCAACATATCCTACGATATGTTTGTCAATTGTCTGATCTCTCTCGAACTTCAAACCAACATCTACAGTACCTTGAATGTACCATAGAATCCATTTCACTGCTTGCAGTGGCCTTTACCAGGATTGTGCATGTAACAGCTCACCATACTTACGGCGTGTGAAATGTCAGGTCTAGTACACACCATCGCATACATCAAGGCACCAACAACATTTGCATATGGAACATGATCCATTTGCCTCTTTGCATCATCAGTAGTTGGTGACATCAGTGCACTTAGTTTGAAATGTGGAGCTAACGGTGTACTTACAGGTTTAGACTTGCTATCAATGCCAAACCTCTGAAGTACAGTCTTCAAATACCGAGTCTGGGTCAAACAGATGGTACATTTTGCTCGGTCTCTTTTGATCTCCATACCAAGTATCTTCTTTGCCTCTCCAAGATCCTTCATGTCGAACTCTGAGCTCAATTGAGCCTTCAGCCTGTCGATCTCCACCGTGCTCTTAGATGCTATCAGCATATCATCCACATAAAGGAGCAAATAGACAAATGTACCATTTTGGAGTTTGCGAAAGTATACACAGTGATCAAAATGACTGCGTGTGTACTTCTGAGTCATCATGAAGCTATCAAACCGTTTGTACCACTGTCTCGGTGATTGCTTCAAACCATACAGAGACTTGCTCAGCTTACAGGCCAAATTCTCACGTCCTGGAACTTTGTACCCTTCTGGCTGAGACATATAGATTTCCTCGGTCAAAGTACCATGGAGGAATGCGGTCTTCACGTCGAGTTGAGCTAACTCGAGATTAAATTGTGCAACCAAAGCCAACAAGACCCGAATAGATGAATGCTTGACAACACGTGAGAATACCTCATTGTAGTCTATTCCTTCCTTCTGTGCGTAGCCCTTCGCTACCAATCTAGCTTTGTATCTGATGTTTTCTTTTCCAGAAGCACATTCCTTCTTGGCATAGACCCATTTGCACCCTATAGCTCTTTTTCCCTTTGGAAGTGGCGTCAACTTCCAAGTTTCATTCTGGTGAAGTGATTGCATCTCCTCATCCATCGCCTTCTTCCACCTGACATTGTCCGTACTGAGCACAGCTTCTCTGAAGGTGTACGAAACATCATCATCAGTTACTGGAAGAGCGTATGCTACCATGTCTGTGTAACGGGCGGACATCTGAATGTCTCGTTTCGGTCTGCTGGTGGCAATGGATTCTGGCTGTTGTCTGATCTCAGATAATGGTTCTAAATCCTCCACCTCAACTGATATCTCGTCATGACTATCAGAATCATCATCAAGACGGTTGAATGTCGGAGAAGCCTTTTCTGACTTCTTAGGAGTCTCAAACTCCACCTGTCGTAGAAAATTTAGATTCTCATTCTCTGTGTCAGGAGGTATTTGTTTCAGCATCGCAGATTCATCAAAGGTAACGTCTCGGCTTAAGACGATATTCTTTGACTCGGAATTACATAGTATGAATCCCTTAACTCCTTCACTAAAGCCCAAGAAAACAACTTTCTTGGCCATAGGATCCAGTTTGGATTCTGTAACATGAAAGTATGCTGGACATCCGAATATATGCAATCGATCATAATCTGAAACAGGTTGACCAGACCATACCTCATTGGGAATTTTCCTATCAAGTGCGGTAGCAAGTAGTCTATTGACTATATGAGAGGCATACACCAAAGCCTCTGCCTAGAATGCCTTGCTCAGGCCGGATTGAGAAAGCATACATCGAACTTTCTCCACCAAAGTACGATTCATCCGTTCTGCTACACTGTTCTATTGTGGCGTGCCGGGAAATGTAAAGTGTCTGATTATCCTTTCATCCTGACAAAATTTCATGAAATGATCTGATTTGTATTCCCCACCATTGTTTGATCTGAGCCTTTTAATCTTTTTACATGTCTGGGTTTCAATCATCTTCTTCCATTGAAGAAAGATATTCAGAACTTTATTTTTATGCTTCATGGTGTATACCCAAACATACCTGGAGAAATCATTAATAATCGTCACAAAATAATGTTTACCTCCCAATGAAGAATTTTTGGAAGGCCCTCAAACATCAGTGTGAAAGTAATCCAATGTTGCTTTTGTACGATGAATGGCGGTGCTGAACTTCACTCTTGTCTGCTTGCCTATGACACAATGCTCGCAGAAATCAAGTTTACCTGTCTTTGCACCTTTCAGGAGACCTTGCTTCACCAAACCTTGCAAAGCCTTCTCACCGACATACCCTAAGCGCGTGTGCCAGAGTCGAGAAGTATCAGATGACTCATCGTCGGAACTGCTGGAGACAGCCGCTCTCCCTGTGACTGTGTACCCGTCTAGAAAATATAGATTTCTCTATCGAGTACCTTTCATTGCCAAGAATGCACCTCGTACAACCTTCAGGACTCCAGCTTTCATGGTCACCTTGTAACCGCTGGAGTCTAAGACCTCTAGTGAAATGAGGTTCTTCTTCAGATCAGGAACATATCTGACGTCTGTCAGTCGTCTGATTGTACTATCGTGCATCTTCAAGCGGATAGCTCATATCCCTTTCGTCTGACAAGTGTTGTCATTGCCTATAAGGACAACTCTTCCGTCAAGCTCTTGGAAGCTTGAGAACCACTACATGTTGGGACACATATGATAAGAACAGCCGGAATCCATAATCCATCGATCAGAATGGTTGTCTGATGATGAAACTGTAAAAGCTGAATCCTCCTCATCATCAGCTTTATCTGCAACATTCACATTAGATTTGTCCTTGTTTGGACAATCTTTCTTCCAGTGCCCTTTCTGGTGACAGTAGGCACACTCGTCCTTCGCAGGACGTCTATATGATGATTCTCCACTTGGCTTCGAGCAGAATGCTCCTTTTGATTTTGAGCGAGATTTACCACGATCACTAGGTACTCCAGATCTTCTGTTGTTTGCCCTGCCTCGGGCAACAGTCAGCGCTTCTGATGTTGATTCTCTATGATCAAGCTGATCTTTCTTCCCATACTCATTATTCACCAGAGCATTAGAAACGTCTATGAATTTAATCTCATCCTTACCATATAACAGAGTTGTGGTTAAGTGTTCATATGTATCAGGCAGGGAATTTAACAACAGTAGTGCCTTATCTTCATCACTAATTTCAACATCTAAATTTTGTAAATCGGCAAGAATTTTATTGTAATAATCCAAATGCTCAATCATAGAAATACCTTTCTTGTACTAGAAACGAAAGAGCTTCTTCTTCAGGTAGAGTCGGTTCTCTATGCTTTTCATCATGTACTTGTCCTCCAACTTTTTCCACAGACTTGATGACATAGTCTCCTTCATGACAAAGTACTTCTGGTCTTTAGCTAAACATAACTGAATTGTGCAGCAGGCTTGACGATTTACATACTTCCAATCTTCATCAGAAATATTCTCGGGTTTGGAACTCAAGGCAATATCGGATCCTTCCGGAATAACAGATCCAGAACTTCACATTGCCACATGCCGAAGTTGTTGGTGCCGTCAAACTTCTCAATATCAAACTTCGTATTTGATATCGAGCTTCTTTGCCAAGAACTGTTGGTTGATGTCGATGTTTGAGGTTCAGTTGACTGTTCCAAGATTTCCCCAGTTTTTGGATCTTCCATTGTGCCCTAAAATAGAGTTAATAAAGCTTGACTAAGTAAAACTAGTACTTAAAAATGAAATTAGCTGAAACTGATGGCACGGTTGAGTCCGGAACAGACGAAATAGTTGAAAATAAATCCGACTCGGTTGAAAACGGGTGAAAATTACACTGAGTTAGGCAAAAAACACTTTTGGACCAAGTTGCCTCAGGAATATTCTGTTAGTGTAACAGAATATTCTACAGATAACAGAATATTCTCTGATGGTAACAGAATATTCCCCTAAGAGGTGATGTGGCTTATCAATGACGTGGCGCTGATGTGGCAACAAATCACCACTGACGTGGCGATGACTGGACGACGAGGTGGCGGTTGACTGGATGCTGACGTGGTGCTCCAGTGTCGTCTTCTTCCTTGCAAAAAATCTGCAGAAAATTTCTGGAAATTTTTCCAGAGTTGACCAAACTTTGACCGAAGCTAGAGAGTTTGTTTGACCTCCGTTTGAGATGCGGTCACCGGCGTTGGAATCGTATTTCTGAGAGGAACACAAAGGTACCCTCCGAACACTGATTCGGGCACTTTGAAATTTATGAACTTTACCAAAACCAAAGCTTTGATACCAATTTGTTACGGAAATAGCTAGAAATTAAACAGAAAAATGCACACAATACAAAAGACACAGATATTTACGTGGTTCAGCAATTGCCTACGTCCACGGGAGGCAGCAAACTAATATATTTCAGAATTACAAAAACATAGTTTTTTCTCTAAAACTCTTAAGAACTCTCTCTGGAAGCTCAAATACGAATTGCCTCTTGCCTTGCTAACTCTGCCTTATTTTCTCTTCTTGCTGAAGGTTTCTTTTATAGAAGAAATATCTAAGATAATCAAGCCTCAATTGTCAACAAAAATGGCTTCCCCATTTGTCAACAAAAATGGCTTCTCCATTTGTCAACAAATACTGATGCACATTACCAAATAGCTGCTGCACATTGCCAAATGGCTGCTGAATGATGATGGTGGCAAGAAGTCAGTAATGGTGGCATTGAGCCAACTTGACAACACCACACTGCCGTGTGATATGTATTTTTTCGATCCTGAAAAATACATAGGGTGGATTTAGAGAAGTATTTCAGATTCGAAATACATAAGAAGAAGCATATGAGAGAAATAGAAGAGATAACAAGGGGTGGAGACAATTTGTCTTATATTTTCTTGATAATCATTCGATTCATTCCTTGCCATTTTATAGGCTTACAAACTGATAACATCCAATAATACACTAATTCACTACTGTTTAAAGAAATGGGGAAATATGGACATAATGAGTGGTGAGACAAGCCATGAGACATGGCATGAACATGGCCACTAACAATTTGCTCATACGAAAACTAAGGCACACTAATAATCAGTTATTGATTTGGTCTTCACTTGAGTAATGGAAATCCATAAACAAGCAAATTAGGTGCACGTAACACCGTGTTTATCGAATCATGTAATCATATTTAAGAATATATAAGATACAACCGCTTTCCAATGCAATAGAGAAATTATTGATTACAAATACGTATATTTAATTTTGGATTTAATTAAATAATAGGCCTAAAAGCCGAGTGAGTTCGCCTTGTAGACTAGACCAAACTTAAATATGGTATTTTCTTCTGATCTGATCAAAACCCGATAGGGCAACCCTATTCAGTTTCAGAGAAATGAGGGTTTGCTTTGTGGTTCGAGTTGGGGAGGCTTTGATGGTTTCTTCTTCTTCTTCTTCCTAGAATTCGCACCAATTTCGCCATTTTTTGGGTATTTGAAGCAGCTGAGAAGAGAAAAGTGAAGACTTTTTGACAGAGATTGGTATTTTTAAGGTTTCAAGGGGACTTTTTTGTACTTTTCAGCTGTAAAATATGTAAACATGGGATAAAATAGATAATTCCGCTTCACTGATCAATACGTACAAACAAGTCTAGCAACGTCAGCACGGATTTTGATCCTCTACTGATCTAATCTTTTTCCTGATCTTTTTAAAACATGTGATTGGTTGTTGATAAAGTGGTTGTGAAAACAAATCACATCTTAACCACTCATTCATTACAATATTTCTGTATTATGAGATTATGTGAGGTCAGAAAAAAGATTAGATGAGCTGATGATTTAAATCATGTGAGCACACCATCCCGTTTTAATGAAATAAATATGATGTGCCCGGCAATGTCATTGAATACTTGGTGACATGCTGTACACATCAGCACATGGTTACCGAATAAAGAACCGACACATGATCATCAAATATGTGTTGATATGGATGAACACGTCAACACATGGTTCCTTTATAAGTAGCGACGTGCCAACTCACGTCATTAAATAATGTCTGACGTGGCTGGACACGTCATCGCCATAGAATACCTCTGCATCTTCTCTTTGATTGTCTCTGTTTTTCTGGACTCTCTCTCTCTCTCTCTCTCAAAAATTGGTGCAGCGAATGAGAAGATGGGCTCACTCTCACTGAAAACGACGTGTTGTCTCATTTGCAGCACCGGCGACAATTTCCGTATCTGGGTACGGCTGATAACAGACCTCAGCTAAAGCTTCACTTTTTTTTTTTCTCCATCTGATGAGAGGCAACAAAACCTTCAAAAAACCCTAGCAATGGCTATAAAAGTAGTCCCAAATTGATCCTACTCACATTTGAAGAGTTCCCACATTCAAACTGGCCAAAATAACAGAAGCTAATCGAGTGAGTTTTGATGGGTACACTTGCAAAAATGTTTGTGTCTTTTTATGCTACTGTTTTGTTTTGTCTTTTTATGCTAAAGTTAAAATTGAATAAATTAGCTGCTTATGAGTATTTATGTTTCAAGTTTTTATCTTTTTGCAGGTTGAAAGATGTTAGGAGGCCAAGAAGACAGCTTTTTCTTTGTTGACAGCTATAATGGTGGAGGCAGTGTTGTTGCTGATGATATTGTATCTCTGGGTATGCTTTCTTTTTTGATGATGGTGTCTATTATGTGTAATGTGTATGGAACTTGCATTTTCACTTGATTAAATTATGAGTTTAAAGTAACAAATCTAATTTTGAAATTTTTTTCTAATGACTACTAATGGTTTGTGATCACTAGTCACTACTAGTGTAAAATCAGGTAAGGTGTTTGATTAAAACACCTGAGTGTTTGATAAAGGTCTGAAAGAAACTCAAATGAGAGAAAACTCCATTAATGGAGCTTGAAGCTTCTGATTCCCATTAACTAATCAGCTCGATCATGCAACATATTGCATCTATCTTCTGGAGCTGGACTGTTCACTGCAAGTCTGCAACAAAGCACACAGTGTAGCAAACTCTGATTTGCTCTTCAAGCTACTATGTAGCTCAGGCTTGCATTCCAGCTGCTCTTGAACATTATACTCTTCACAGGCTTATAAGTCCAGGATATCAAATACGGAAAATTTGGTACAAAATTCTTGAAAATTTTGAGTTAGTGTTTGATTTCTTCTCTTTCTATAAATTTGCATGAAGATGGATAAGATAGGTTTGTGAATTGTGATATCTTCTTGTTAGTTTGTAAAGCTGGTTGGAAAACAGTTCTCTCATGCATACCCAATTACCCCTTTAGATGCATAGTTTAGAGTAAAAAGCATAGTGTAGACTTTTGTTGATGTGAAATGGATTGATCGAGTCCTAACAGGCTTTGCACATTTTCGACTCACTCTCTTTCGTTGTTTCTGAGACCATTACATGAATTAAAACAACCCTGCGATCTTTTAATTATTTGTGTGCCTTCTGAGACAAAAATAACTATATCGGTCTGTATTCTTGTCTCTTGATGTAGAAATTACTGGTGTGTTAATGAATCAATAGCTTTAAAGTCTTGAGGCAAGAGATACACAGTATAATAGTGGAATACAGATAATGAGGCAGCTATGATTAGCAAGCTTTAATACACAAGACAATGTTGATACTTGATAGTTGATGTTGGTTTTTCTTAGGTATTTTTGCTGATTGTTATCTCCATTGTTGTTGCATTTTCATATTCTTATATTTCCATCGTCCACGATTGATTCACGGTCCTTGTTTTGAGCTAATATGCAAGAAGGATTACGCAAATAACATTATTGAACATGTTTTATTTCTTGCGTCATCCCTTGTTTAATTTGCCTCTGCTTCCTTGTTCCAGGGTATTGTATGTATAGAAGATATATTTAAATACATGGAAATTGCTAATGCTGGTTTACATTTATAAGTTTTATGGGGACTTTTCTACTAAACAAGCCAGGAGGGTTGCTGGGAAAGGCACGAGCATTCAAGGATGGCAAAGAAGCCGGAAATCATGAGAGGATCAAATCACCGAATCGATCGATACATGAACTAGCATTTAGAGTACATCAGAGTATCAGTGAGGATCAAATCAATGTTTTGGTTATCAAAACGAAGCAATGATTTGCTCAGGCTGCTATGTAGCTCAGGCTTGCATTCCAGCTGCTCTTGAACATTGTACTCTTCACAGGCTTATAAATCCGGGCAACGAATTCGGAAAATTTGGTATAAAATTCTTGAATCTTGAATTAGTGATTGATTTCTTTTTTATAAAGTTGGTTGCAAAACCGTTCTCCGTGCTTATCCAATTACCCATTTAGTAAAAATTATCATCACACTTAATACAATTATTCTTCCCTTTTCTATTTTTTAAAACATGTGATGAGAAAAAAAAAACAACACTAGAAATCAACCCATCATCGTAATGAAAATTGACTTGGAAAATTAAACAGATTTCTATAGTGGCTGAAGAAATTAATTCTCTGTTGGAAATCAAATACAATATTTGTTGGAACTACATGCTTGTTATTACAGGAGACTTGATCAAAAATTAAACAGACCCAATTGGGCAACTCGTTTCAGGTAACATTTGCAGTTTCGATGTAACGAGAGATGGGTTTTGTTTTGTGTTTTGCTGGGTTCTTCTTCGTCTTAGAAATCGCACCAGTTTCGCCATTTTTGTTAGTATTTGAAGCAGCTGCTGAGAAAGGAAAAGAGAAGACTTTTTGACAGAGATTGGTTATTTTAGGTTTCAGAGGGGTCTTGTATGTAATTTTCAGCCGTAAAATATGAAAAGATTGAGGGACAAAATGGACAATTCCGCGCACTGATGAACACGTACTGACGTGCCTGACCACGTCATCATATTTTAACGGAATAAGTAATGACGTGTTCAGCCATATCATCGAATGCCTTGTGATATGTTCAGACACATAAGCACATGGTTGCTCAATAAGGTATTGACAAGTGTTCATTATGTGTTGACGTGGCTGAACACGTCAATAAATGTATCTGAATTAGTAGTGACGTGTCCAATAACGTCATTAATAAGGTCTGATGTGGCTGGGCACGTCATCACCATTAAAAACCTCTGCGTCTTCTCCGTGAATGTCTATTTTTTTCTCGACTCTCTCTCTCAGAAAAATTGATGCAGCGAAGAAGAAGAAGGAAGATGAGTCACTCTCAGAGATTGTATATCGCGAACTCAAAACGACCTGGCTTCTCATCAGCAGCACCGGCGACGATTTCCGTATCTGGGTTCGGTTGCTAACCGACCCCAGTCGAGCTTCACTGTTTGTTTTTCTCCGTCTGATGGGAGGCAACAAAACATTGAAAAAACCTAACAATGGCTATAAAACTAGTCCCAAATTGATCCTACTCTTATTTGAAGAGTTCCCAACATTCAAACTGGCCAAAAAAATAGAAGCTAATCTAGTGAGTTTTGATGGGTACACTTGCAAATATGTTTGTGTATGTTACTGAGACACCCTGTTTCTTTTTTCTGTCATTTGTAGCTGAAAATGAAGCTAAAATTGAATCAATTAGCTGCTTATTATGAATATTTATGTTTCAAGTTTTGATCTTTTTGAAGGTTGGAAGATGTTAGGAGGCCAAGAAGACAGCTTTTTCTCTGTTGACAGCTATTATAATGGTGGAGGCAGTGTTGTTGATGATGATTGTGTCTCTGGGTATGCTTTCTTTGTTGGTGATGGTGTCTATTATGTGTAATATGTATGGAACTTGCATTCTCACTTGATTAAATAATGAATTTAAACTTTAAAGTTACAATTTTGAAAAATTTTAAACGATGATAGACATTCAATGGCAACAAGTTGTGTGATCACCTCTTATAGTGTAAAATCAGGCAAGGTGTTCGATGAAAGTTCTGAGAGAAACTCAAAGGAGAGAAAACGCTCCATTAATGGAGCTTGAAGCTTCTGATTCTCATTAACTAATCTGATAGAAATTACAAGAGTAATGAGCATGATGATCAGCTCGATCATTCAACATATCATCTATATCTTCTGGAGCTGGACTGTCTTGTAAGTGTGATCAAGATCAGAGGTTCACTGTAACTCCTCTGTGTAAGCACATAGATTAGCAAACTCTGATTTGCTCTTCAAGCTGCTATGTAGCTCAGGCTTGCATTCCAGTTGCCCTTGAACATTACTCTTCATAGGCCTTATAAGTCTAGGTTATCAAATACGGAAAATTTGGTATAAAATTCTTGAATTGAATTAGTGCTTGATTAATTTCTTCGCTTTCTATATATGCATGAACAGATGGATATGATAGGTTTGTGATATCTTCTTGTTAGTTTATAATGCTGTTTGCAAAACCGTGCTCTGGTGCATGCTCAATTACCCATTTAGATACATAGTTTAGAGTAAAGCATATTGTAGACTGTTTTTTATTCTCCATCTGATGAGAGGCAAAGAGGCAACAAAACCTTCAAAAACCCTAACAATTGCTGTAAAAGTAGTCCCAAATTGACCCTACTCACATTTGAATAGTTAACACATTCAAACTGGCCAAAATAACAGAAGTTAATCGAGGGAGTTTTGATGTCTTTTTATGCTATTGAGACACCCCCTTTTTTTTTTTCTTTTTTTTTTCTTTTGTAGCTAAAAATGAAGTTAAAATTGAATCAATTAGCTGCTTATTATGAGTATTTATACTTCAAAGTTTTGATCTTTTTGAAGGTTGAAAGAGGTTAGGGGGCCAAGGAAGACATCTTTTTCTCTGTTGGAAGTTATAATGGAGGAGGCAGTGTTGTTGCTGATGATATTGTGTCTCTGGGTATACTTTCTTTGTTGATGATGGTGTCTATTATGTGTAACGTGTATGGAATTTGCATTCTCACTTGATTAAATTATGAATTGAAAGTAACAAATCTACTTTTGAAATTTTTTATATGATGATAGCAATGATAGACATTCAATAACTACGAAACTACTAGGTGTTTTAATCAAACACCCAAGTGTTTGAAGAAGGTTTGAGAGAAACTCGAAGGAGAGAAAACTCCATTAATGGAGCTTGAAGCTTCTGATTCTCATTAACTAATCTGATAGATATTACAAGAGTATTTATAACTGGAAAATGAAATTCAAAGCATGCTTGCTGATGAGCTTGATGATCAGCTCGATCATGCAACATATTGCATCTATATCTTTTGGAGCTGGACTGTCTTGTAAGTGTGATCAAGATCAGAGGTCCACTGCAACTCCTCTGTGAGTGTAGCAAACTCTGATCTGCTATTCAAGCTGCTATGTAGCCCAGGCTTGCATTCCAGCTGCTCTTGAACATTACTCTTCACAGGCCTTAGATATCAAATACAGAAAATTTGGTATAAAATTCTTGAATTTTGAATTAGTTTGATTTCTTCTCTTTACAGTTTCTATATATGCGCAAACAGATGGATAAGATAGGTTTGTGATATCTTCTTGTTAGTTTATAAAGCTGGTTTGGTTGCAAAACCATGCTCTCGTGCATGCCCAATTGCCCATTTAGATACATAGTTTAGAGTAAAGCATAGTGTAGACTTTTGTTGATGTCAAAAAGAACGATCGAGTCCAAGCCTTTGCACATTTTCGTCTAACTCTTTTTCGTTGTTTCTGAGACCGTTACACAAATTAAAACAGCCCTGCAATCTTTTAATTATGTGTGTGTGACAATGAATTATATATAGAAATCCATAAATTCTTGGCTCTTGATGTTAAAATTACTGCTAGTGTGTTAATGAATCAATAGCTTTACGTTTCTTTAGCGATATGATGTCTCTAAAGTCTTGATGCATGTGATACGCATAGTATAATAGCTGCATTTGATGATGAGGCTGCTATGATTAGCAAGCTTTAATACACAAGACAATTTTGATAGTTGATGCCTGGTTTTTCTTAGGCATTTTTGCTGATTAACAACCTCCATGGTTGCATTTCCATATTCTTATAATTCTATCGTTGTTCACAACTGATCCACGGTCATTGTTTTGACCTAATATGCCAGAATGGGTATGCAAATAAAATTATTTAACAGGTTTTCGATATTTTCTCTCCTCATACTCCGTATTTAATTTGCCTCTTGCTTCCTTCTTGTCCATGGAAATTGAAATGTTGGTTTACATTTATAAGTTTTCTGGGGACTTTTCTACTAAACAAGCCGGAAGGAGGTTGTCGGAAACGACAAGCATTCAAGGATGACGGAGAAGCTAGAAATCACGAGAGGATCAAATCACCGAATTTATTGATACATGAACTAGCATTTAGAGTACATTGGAGTTACAGTGAGGATCGAATCAATGTTTTCATTACCTAATTGAATTCTCAATTCTAAATGTAATGGAATGGTCGATTTTTATATTCACTGATCAAAAAAAAAAAAAAAAACATTTTCAGGTAAATGGGACTTTTGTTTTTTCCACTTGAAATTTAATGGGTCTAAATTGAACTCATTATGTTTTGTTTTTTTAAGTGGTCAAACAACTTATATATATATATATATATATATATATATATATATATATATATATATATATATATAAAATTATCATCTCCTCAATGCGCACTGATATAACTTATATCAGTGCGTTGCATGTGGACCACTGATTATGGAGAAGTTTTAACAAGCATACACTTTGAGTCAAAATATGTAAATCTAATGGTTCACATCTAACGCACTGATGAAGTTATATCAGTGCGTACTGACTTGAAAATATATATATATATATATATATATATATATATATATATATAACTTAAAAAATAAAGTAACAAATCCTGACTTTTAACTTAATTCCAAATCATTGGATTGCAATTAAAATATTCTCTTCCAAGTCTTCCCTTCCAAACAAGATATATTTTCAAATTTATCCTAATTTGATATAATGTAGGGATCTTTCTTTTAACATATTTCTTATTTTAAATAGCTTAAACATTATCACTTCTCATAGAGACGGTGCATATAATTCAAGAACTTATTTAAAAAAAAATAATCAATAACCATTTTTTTTTGCCGGTGCATATGAACCAAAAACCAAAAAAAATAAAAATGGGATTATATATTATGGAAACATGAATAACATGTAAAATAACTTGAACTTTTTTTTTACAATAAATTGAACTTAAACTTTGTTTACAAAATATGTAAAATTATATTCTTTAATAAATTTTTTGTTTTATCAAATTGAATTTTGTTTGCAGAAGAACATGCATATACAATTTTTTTTTTAAATATGTTGACAGTACATTTAGATGTGAGAAAAAAAAAACATGTCATCAGGTTCAGATTTCAGTCCCTATTCAGTCTTGAGTGACAATATTTGCACCCCTAAAAAATTGTATATACATCTCAATTTAGTATTTTTTTTGAAAATCCAATATTACCCTTGAGTATAATTACTAAGGACTAAATAGTTTATAAGGACACAACTAATTATAAATTGGTTTTATATTAATCCTTTATAAAAAAGAAAAAGAAAGTTTCCGATTAATTATTTGATATGATAATAAAACTTTCATATTTTATCAAACCCTAATTTCTATTTTAAATCCTAATTTCTATTTTAAATACTAATTTCAATTTCTTTTAAGGAATACAAATTAATTGAGTTGACAAACAATTTACTGCTATAATTGAGTGAGACAAAAATCAATAGCAACAATAAACTTTCTTATAAACGATTGTTTTTTTAAAAAAATAAAACTTTCTTATTTGTTTTTTAAAAATTTATTAGGAACAGAAGAATTAAGATACACTGTTGTGTGTTGAGAGTTTTTTTTTCCTTACATATGGCCATTCTTATTGGTTGATGTAATTACTGTTTTTTATTAATGGATTTTAAATTTCAAAAAAAAAAATTTAATTAAAAACTAAAAGAGCTAAAGCAACACATACACATGTTACGGTTGCAGCTAGCAGTTTTTTAATTTGGTGGGAATGAAGAATTTTGAGCTTAAAATATATTAAAGAATTTAAAAAAAAAAGTTTTGATGCAATGAAAAGAAAAAAAATTTCACAAATTTTTTAGTGACATCCGATGTTTTTGCAAAAGTTAGAATTTTTTTTTAAAGAGAAATAATAAATTTTAAATAAATATGATTATATAACAAAACAATGGAGTGTGCTTACAAAAATATAATTAAAATTAAAGAAAGGGTATGTTGCCATTAAGTGGGGTTTATTTACGAACTAGAGATTTTTAAAATATTTTAGGGATGTACTTATGAAAGGGGTGTACATACGGTTTTTGAAGGGTTCCAATATTGCCACTTTTCATTCTTTAGAAAAATCTAAGACCGTTCATGTTTCAGATAAAAAAACAAACTACTCCAAACTCATGATAAACATTTTTTGAGTCCATAATCCCAAACTCAAGAGTGACGATTTTCATATATAGGCCTATAAGCCCTGTGAGACCAAACTCAAAAATTGTATTTTCTTTTCACCCGTTCAGACCCAATTGGGCAAGCCCGTTTCAAGTAATATCCGTGGGCGTCATTGCCCAACAAAGAAATTTTAAGTACGATATGACCCGAGCCAATCCACCTGTTTGATTGTTATATATGCGGTTCAGACATTTGCTTCCACTGTAATGGAAAGGTCCTCACATTTTTCTGTTTTACAGATAAAGGTGAGAGAATATATATATAGATTGAACTCGGGTGGTGGAATTTACTTCAACGACTCCGATCAACAAAAATATGCATATGCATGCATGATGTATGACTGACGTTATAATGAGACCATGAAATCAAGTTTTCTATGAAATAAAACCCCTAGTGCGAATAAATTAATATTTATCATCATAAACTTCCATAATAACAATGGAAAGTGATGATATCATTTAATATTACTCCAAGAAAAAAAAAAGCAAGATAAGATCTTTGACTTCTCCATCCAAAATTACACGAAATATAAAATAATAAAATAATAATATAATAACAATAAAAAGATGATTTGAATTTTCAAACTATCTTCCGATTCTTGTAGTCGGTTTGCAGATTTCGAAGAGCCGCGCTTGTAAAGTTAATTGGTGCAAAAATTCAAACATGAATTCTATACTCATAACTCATCTAATAGTTTTGTAGCTTTATTGTACACTTGTAGTTAAATCCTTATTGGGGTAGAAGTTTTTTTATTTTATTTTATTTTATTTTATTTTTTAAGCTAAAACCATTATAGGTAAGAGAATAAGATTAAGCTCTATAAACATAGTCCAAAAAGTTATACAACTTTCACTCAAGAGGAAGGGTCTTTCACTCTCCCCACACTTTATGG